>CM050164.1:435199001-435741208 GCA_027410445.1 Discoglossus pictus
CGTAGGGAATGGAGTGTGTGTGGGGGGGGAAGAGACGCAGGGAATGGAGTGTGTGTGGGGGGGGAAGAGACGCAGGGAATGGAGTGTGGGGGGGGGGAGACGCAGGGAATGGAGTGTGGGAGGGGGAGACGCAGGGGAGGGAGTGTGGGAGGGGGGAGCAGGGGAGGGGGTGGGAGGGGGAGACGCAGGGGAGGGAGTGTGGGAGGGGGAGAGACGCAGGGGGAGGGAGTGTGGGGGAGGTGGGAGACGCTAGGGGGGGAGTGTGGGAGGGGGGGGGTGGAGGTATGGTGGGGAAAGAGACGCAGGGGAGGGAGTGTGGTGGAGGGGGGGGGGGGAAGAGACGCAGGGGAGGGAGTGGTGGGAGGGGGGGGGGGAAGAGACGCAGGGGAGGGAAGAGTGGGAGGGGGGGGGGGGAAGAGACGCAGGGGAGGGAGTGTGGGAGGGGGGGGGGGGAAGAGACGCAGGGGAGGGAGTGTGGGAGGGGGGGGGGAAGAGACGCAGGGGAGGGAGTGGGGGAGGGGGGGGGGGAAGAGACGCAGGGGAGGGAGGGTGGGAGGGGGGGGGGAAGAGACGCAGGGGAGGGGAGTGTGGGAGGGGGGGGGGGAAGAGACGCAGGGGAGGGAGTGTGGGAGGGGGGGGGGAAGAGACGCAGGGGAGGGAGTGTGGGAGGGGGGGGGGGAAGAGACGCAGGGGAGGGAGTGTGGGAGGGGGGGGGGAAGAGACGCAGGGGAGGGAGTGTGGGAGGGGGGGGGAGAAGAGACGCAGGGGAGGGAGTGTGGGAGGGGGGGAAGAGACCAGGGGAGGGAGTGTGGGAGGGGGGGAAGAGACGCAGGGGAGGGAGTGGGGACACGGGGTCAGCACATTTCCCACCCTTGGCTATACTTGAGTCACTACGTTTTTCCAATATTTTATGGTAAAATAGGTGTCTCTGCTTATATTCTGGTCTGCTTATACTCGAGTATATACAGTATTTATATTTGCTTGTAATTAAACATTTTAAGTGGAAATTACAATCAAATAAACTGAAAAAAGACACACGGGAGGGAGGAGGGGGGGGCAAGAGACGCAGGGGAGGGAGGAGGGTGGGCAAGAGACGCAGGGGAGGGTGGAGGGGTGCAAGAGACGCAGGGGCGGGGGGAGGGAATAAATATTTTCTCGTCATTTATGAAAGCCAACCGACTAGTGTGTGTATATATAAAACTGCAACATTTTGTGCTTTGTTCCATAAGATAAAAGCAGATCAAATATTGTTTTTTTATCTTATTTTTAATGTTCATTTTCTTCAATTTATTATATTTTTCCAATGGGTAATGAATAGAACATGCTCTTTAAATGCCAGACAGAAGGTGTCCGACTAAGCATTTGAATGTCAGTCACTATTGCCTTGATTTCTTTTTTCCAACTGGGCATGGTTATCTTATTTATTTGAGCTGCAAATATAAATTACTTGCCATTAGCAAGATGAATGTTTAAATTCATGTATACATAAAATAAGCCTAACTTCAATATTTTACCTTGCATTTAGAATTGCAGCCTATTTCAATTGTTTCTTTGTACAGTTTTTTCTTTCTTCAATAAATTGGACCTAACTTGTGTCATTAATTTGCAGATCTTTACATTGAATGGTTAACAACAATTTATTAAAAATGACCCTGGTGACAAATATTAACAGCCTTTTGTTTTTAATAATTTTGTAACATTAATTGTCAATTTATGTTGTAAAATAGTTTGTTTAAATATATTAATGCCAAGTAGGCATCCATGTAAATATAGCTTTTTCTGTCTTAGTTATTGCAGATCACAAGCACCAGGAAGACTAATAAATGGAGAAGAACTATATTCTAGCAAGAAGTGCCTGGCCTGGTTTTATGAGTATGCAGGTAAGAATATTTTGTTTACAGAAGTTTTATAGTACATGTACATAAATAACTTGTGTTATTATTTGTGAACAAAAAAAGCTTCTGAACTCTATTACAAAGTTGTTGTTTTTTAAGCTTTCTTAGTGTCTTAGTGCCTCAAGTTTTTTGTTTGCCTTTTTTACGCAAATGTGCTGCTATGGCGTCTCAGGAGAGGAAGGAGGAGACTTTGAATACACAAGAAGCTTCTTTTCTACATAAGTGGAATGTGGCACATGAACTGCCAGTGTTTTTCAATTGGAGTAATTTGAATATCATTCATTTAGAAAAACATACCCTCTTGATAAAGTAACAGAATCGGCCAAGAAAAGAAAATGGAAAATTGCTGTAAATAATAATTGCATATAAAAGAAAGATAAACATATAATAGTTGTGTTTTTGTTGTCTCTCTAAAATAATTTTGCAAATTTTATTAAACTTTTTATTTAAAATACATATAGAATAAATGACCACAGTGTACCTTTAAACTCAATATTGCAGATGTTGACCAGTTTTGCGTTATTTTCACAGTACATTTACTTGTGGTGTTTGTAACATTATTTAATTTTGTATTTGGGAGGAGGTTCAGTATCCTCACGGACGTATTCTTGATTTTTTTTATTTTTATATTTGTTTATAGTTGGTGACTAAAATAAATGGGGGTATGGGGTTTTGGAGCCATTTGGACCAACTGCACAGTCATTTTTAAAAAGGGGACAGTTGTATCCGACACAGTGAGAATAGTATTGAGAGCAAAGGAGCTAGCTTGAAGCAATGAGTAGGAGTTGGCAATAGGAAGTTTAAAAGTATATCGAAGTGAGCTGGATTATGAATGCATCTGAGATAATTAGTAGTGTATGCAAACATTTTTTTACATGAAAATATCCCAAAATAAACAATTAAACACTTACATTGAAGTTAGCAAAATCTCTTGTAATTTCTGACAGTTGCAAATTAGGGTTAACACATCCAAACCCAGGCTAAATTTAAAATGATTTGTTTTGGCCAATTGGGTTAGCTGAAACTTTTGAATTAACTTTGGGTTCCTGTTTGCAGTGCAATGCAGTCTGGGATGTGTAGTGTGTCACTGATATGTACTATGTATTAAAGACAGAAAGCTGCAAGGAGATTGGCTGAGCAAGCAACATCAGGTAAATAGTGGGTTAATATTGCTCCTCTGATGCTACATGCTGATTGGGGGGGATCAGATGCCCATGTAGACACCCCTTGGAGGTGTCAATATAATTATTAGAGGGATTTTTAGATATTAATAAAAATAAAATGTTTTATGAGATGTGCTGCATACACATAATCTGCGTTTTGCCTACATACTGCAGAAATGTATTAATCCAGCTCACCTAGATATGCCTTAACCTGACAAGGATTTATATTGTAAATGTTGGCACAGAATAGGCTGGAAATAAAAGGCAGAAAAGGTTCAAGATAGGCTGAGAATTGAAGAATAGCCGCTATCCATGTATGCTTCTAGAGCAGAAATGAGTAGGAGTAAGCAATTGGAGAGAGAGCTCAACTGTGGAGTGTTTGTTTTAAATTTTGGAAGTAAAATAAAAGGCAGAATAGGTCGCAGATAGGCTTAGAACTGAAGAAGTGTAATAGCCAGTATCCATGTATGTTAGTGGAGCAGAATTTGTCTATGGTTTTGTTTTTAATTTGCAAGTCTTTGTTCTCTTATGCAACTTCTTCTTTCCTGTGTTATTTACATTCAGTGATATGTTTCTGCTTAATTTAGAATTGGTTTAAATGTCTGGTTCTAGCTTTACTTCCACAAATGTACTGGTTGCCAAAATCTTTACTTCACAAGTTGGCAGCCATTTTGGTCTCTAAGGATCTCTCTTTTTTTTTTTTGTATTCACTGCTTTCAGGTGACATGGCAATTTTATTAGAGGTTGGCAACCTAAAATACAAACAAAATAAAT
The DNA here is from genome assembly GCA_027410445.1 of Discoglossus pictus. NCBI lineage: Eukaryota > Metazoa > Chordata > Amphibia > Anura > Alytidae > Discoglossus > Discoglossus pictus. The sequence continues at coordinate 435,202,834 of CM050164.1, forward strand.
GTACCTAAGTAACTCAGAAATGATACTCGCAATGTTTGTGCCCAGGGACAAGCTGATTTACTATACTTCAGAAAGTTCTCTACCCATCCAAGACCAGATTACATCACATGGGAAGGGGAAAGACAATTTCAATTACATATTCAGCTAACTTTGCTAGTATAGTGCTTCCTAAAAAAAAATGAAATACCACTTTAATTGTGCTTAGGGTCTTGTAAGACCTCCTGGATATTGCTAAGGATCTTGGAGGATCACCTCATTTTTTTGCTTACTATTTCACGACAGCATATTTACAAGTAATATCAACATCTAGTATCTAGGCAGTTCTACATTACATGTTTATGCCATTTTATTAATTTTGATTTATATATTTTTTTAATCCGTTAAGAAAGAAGAAACAAGCTTGCAGACCTCTAGTGGTCTATAGACCACAGCTTGGGAACCTCTGTTAGGTTGATAAAATGCTAAAAGGGACAAAAACACACTTCAATTTGTTTCAGTCCTGTAACATCTAAGTCTAAATTAGCAATCTTCCAATTTTATCATTAAAAAGTAAATTAAATGCCAGAAAATGTTTTCCCAAAATTGCATCTTGTACAAGAGTCTGTGGTCAGTCAGTCACAACTTTAATGGGCAACTGCAATCTAAACTTTCCATAATGCAAAACAATGTTTTGTATGAAAAAACAAGTAGTCTATAGTATAGAAAAATTATTACAGGCAGTGACCTCCTTCCCCGTCCCTAGACAGAAACAACTTTGTGCTTTTCTAATTTTGTTTCACTGCTAAATTGTGTATATGAAAAGAAGCCTTTGTAAGGTATAAATGATGCATTTTTATGAGTAGTAATGTGAGCCTGCATTCTTAGTTGAATCTTTTTATTTTTTATTTTATTATTACTAAGTTTACAAACATTAAAATCCAAATATCAAAACATCAATATTTATACACAATCAAACAAAGCAAGAAAAGAAAAAAGAAAAAAAAAAAAAAGACACAACAATATGGAACCGTAATAAATTTAAACATTTCAGGATATGTCCTAAGAGAAGGAGTTATTTTTCAGAATATCAGTACATATTGAAATTCAATTCTAGGGAGGAGAGGAGCAAAAGGTTTTCCTTTTCTCATAAATAGCTCACCATGTCTTCTTTGGTTGAATCTCTTGAGTCTTTTAAATTTACAGTATTAGGTTTAGGACAACAGTTACCCTTGAAAATCACCCCTGAATTTTTGTTTTGTGTGACCCAAGTTCTGTAACAATAACCAGCCATTCAGCACCATTTTATATATCCGGGCCCACAAAGGAGCTTGTAATAAGTTGCAAGTGATGAGACTATAACAGGAGGTAACATCCTTGAGATTTGTTGCATGTTTTAAAAGTAAAGTTTCTGGCATTTCATTTATGTTTTGGAACAATTTGTTGTTATTGTATTCTACCTTGTCCCTTTCACTTGTACAGCGTTACGGAATATGTTGACGCTATACAAATAAAAGATAATGGTGTGTGTACATTTTTAAGATAAATGAAGTCGATTTCATGTTTTTAAAATGGATTAATCTTATTACATCACTTACTACATTACATTCAAATCACTACTTTTGCTTGCTGTACGAGTCTGAACAATTTTTTTTTAATTTACAGTGTATGTGTGTAAAAAAAAAAAAAAAGATTATAGATATATAGATAGATAGATATATAGATAGATAGATAGATATATCCTTGTGTTTGCTTTTGTTACATTTTGCAATGTAAACTGCCTTAAGAAAACAGGTAGTAAATATTACAAATTGTTACAAAGCTTTGGATGGTATATTAATTCCAAAAATCTCTCTTTTTGTTTATTGTTCCCCTGTAATATTGCACAGATAGGAAAAGTATTTTTATTCACTTTGCATACTAATAATTTACTGTGCTTGATTTAATAGGTCCTGATGAAATAGTTGGCCCAGAAGCAATGGAAAAATTTTGTGAAGACATTGGTGTTGAGCCAGAAAATGTAGGTGATCAATTCTGACAACTGGCCAATTCAATACAGTTCTATAATTTGGAGAGTTGCCTTTTAAAGAAATACTTGTTTTAAAAAGATTGTGTATCTGTAGTCAATATTGGTACATATAGTATAGGTATATAATTCTTAAAATGTTGGTTTGATTAATGTGACTATATTTGACACTTTCTCAAAGTATATTAAAATGTTATGATTAACGAGAAACAATGACCTCAGAAAACAGTACAGGGAATTTTTGGCGATTTGTTTCACGCATACCTCGATGTTACACACTGTTTGATATACTCTTGTAGATTTTCAGGAAACAGATGTATGTAGGTTATAACAACTGTTTTTGTAGAACTTTTACCATTCACATCCCAATATTTTCCATACTAGGTATGTACTTATAACAAAGAATTAGGTTTCAAAAATTATTTTGAATATATAAGATTATGATAAGGGATGTTTGCGTATTCATGTTCAGCCATTTCAGTTACAAATTTGTGATGGATCAGAACACAATAGTCTAAGTTGGTGAAGTGAAATGTGAAAAATATATACATAAAACAAATTTTTAGAACTAGAAAACAGAAAATTGGCATGTGCGTATGTATTCACTCCTTTTATTAAGCCCATAAAAAAAACTGGCGCAACAATTACCTTCAGAAGTCACATAATTAGTAAAATGATGTCCACCTGTGTGCAATCTAAGTGTCACATGATCTGTCATTACATATACACACCTTTTTTGAAAGGCCCCAGAGGCTGCAACAACTAAGCAAGAGGCACCACTAACCAAACACTGCCATGAAGACCATGGAACTTTCCAAATAAGTAAGGGACAATGTTGTTGAGAAGTAAAAGTCAGGGTTGGGTTATAAAAAAAAATATCCAAATCTTTGATGATCCCCAGGAGCACCATCAAATCTATCATAACCAAATGGAAAGAACATGGCACAACAGCAAACCTGCCAAGAGACGGCCGCCCACCAAAACTCACAGACCGGGCAAGGAGGGCATTAATCAGGCAGCACAGAGACTGAAGGTAACCCTGGAGGAGCTGCAGAGTTCCACAGCAGAGACTGGAGTATCTGTACATAGGACGACAATAAGCCATACGCTCCATAGAGTTGGGCTTTATGGCAGAGTGGCCAGAAGAAAGGCTTTACTTTCAGCAAAAAAACAAAATGGCACGTTTTTGAGTTTGCGAAAAGGCATGTGGGAGACTCCCAAAATGTATGGAGGAAGGTGCTCTGGTCTGATGAGACTAAAATTGAACTTTTTCAGCCGTCAAAGAAAACGCTATGTCTGGCGCAAACCCAATGCATCACATCGCCCAAAGAACACCACCCCCACAGTGAAACATGGTGGTGGCAGCATCATGCTGTGGGGATGTTTTTCAGCAGCTGGGACTGGGAAACTGGTCAGAGTTGAGGGAAAGATGGATGGTGCTAAATACAGGGATATTCTTGAGCAAAACCTGTACCACTCTGTGCGTGATTTGAGGCTAGGACGAAGGTTCACCTTCCAGCAGGACAATGACCCCAAACACACTGCTAAAGCAACACTTGAGTGGTTTAAGGGGAAACATGTAAATGTGTTGGAATGGCCTAGTCAAAGCCCAGACCTCAATCCAATATAAAATCTGTGGTCAGACTTATAGATTGCTGTTCACAAACCATCCAACTTGAAGGCGCTGGAGCAGTTTTGCAAGGAGGAATGTGCAAAAATCCCAGTGGATGTGGCAAGCTAATAGCGACTTGGAGCAAAAGGTGGCTCTACAAAGTATTGACTTTAGGGGGCTGAATAGTTACGCATATTGACATTTTCTGTTTTGTCCTATTTGTTGTTCGAAGATGTTTTTATTTTTTTATTGTAAAGCAAAGTTGTGGGCATGTTCCTTAAATTAAATTATGCAAATCCTCAAACAATCCATGTTCATGCCAGGTTGTGAGGCAACAAAACACAAAAAATGCCTAATATATATATATATATATATAAACGTGGCATCCTTGTTATTAGCACAGTTCTTGCAAGTCATGATGATGCTCATAAATTACAATCAGTGAACTTATTTTGTACATAGTTTAACTAAACTCTTAGAGCATGACGTGCTTAAAGATGTTAAATACTCTTTTTAGTCATTTATATTCACCTACATTAATTGGGAGCCTAAAGTCACAGCGTCCGGTACAAATGACTCACTGGAACAGTCCTAATTTCCTGATTTCTTGCAATAGCGGACTCTGAAGGACTTTAATTGCCTGCATAATTTATAAACCTAAAAGTTTCCAGAACAGTTTACTTCACAAAATAGAAAAAAAAAAAATAGCTTCATCTGTTTGTGCATTTTTTTTTTTCATATTTATTACTATCTGCAATTTTAATTGTAAAGGGCTTTCATATACATATGATTTTACATTTTGAATCCATACTAATTTAACCCTCCCTTTTGTCTTGCTCAGATAATAATGTTGGTTCTCGCATGGAAACTAGAAGCTGAAAACATGGGTTTTTTTACCAAGGAAGAATGGTTAAAAGGAATGTCCTCTTTACAGTAAGATGTCTTGGCATTATTCTTTTGATCGAATAGCTTTTATTGTACCTTCATCATATATCATGTGTGGATATTATTTAAAAAAACAAAAAAAACTTTTAAAGCGCTACTGCAGTATAATTGGCCAATATCATCAAGAAAAGACTTTTGTTGATTTTTATTTTTTTCAGGTTGCCTCCTTTTGTGATTTAACAAAAAATATATATACATACAGTTGATATAAAAAGTCTACACACCCCTGTTAAAATGTCAGGTTTCTGTGCTGTAAAAAAGAGACAAAGATAAATAATTTCAGAACTTTTTCCACCTTTTTTTAATAGGACCTATAAACTGTACAACTCAATTGAAAAACAAATTGAAATCTTTTAGGTGGAGGGAAGAAAAAATATAAAATTTAAATAATATGGTTGCATAAGTATGCACACCCTCTTATAACTGGGGATGTAGCTGTGTTCAGAATTAAGCAATCACATTCCAAATCGTGTTAAATAGGAGTCGGCATACACCTGCCATCATTTAAAGTGCCTCTGATTAACCCCAAATAAAGTTCAGCTGCTCTAGTTGCTCTTTCCTAAAATTTTCTTAGTCGTATCCCACAGCAAAAGCCGTGGTCCACAGAGAGCTTCCAAAGCATCAGAGGGATCTCATTGTTAAAATGTATCAGTCAGGAGAAGGGTACAAAAGAATTTCCAAGGCATTAGATATACCATGGAACACAGTGAAGACAGTCATCATCAAGTGGAGAAAATATGGCACAACAGTGACATTACCAAGAACTGGAGCTCCCTACAAAATTGATGAAAAGACCTAGAAGAAAACTGGTCTGGGAGGCTACCAAGAAGCCTACAGCAACATTAAAGGAGCTGCAGGAATATCTGGCAAGTACTGGCTGTGTGGTACATGTGACAACAATCTCCCGTATTCTTCATGTGTCTGGGTTATGGGGTAGAGTGGCAAGACGAAAGCCTTTTCTTACGAAGAAAAACATCCAAGCCAGGCCACATTTTGCTAAAACACATCTGAAGTCTCCCACAAGCATGTGGGAAAAGGTATTATGGTCTGATGAAACCAAGGATGAACTTTTTGGCCATAATTCCAAAAGATATGTTTGGTTTAAAAACAACACTGCACATCACCAAAAGAACACCATACCCACAGTGAAGCATGGTGGTGGCAGCATCATGCTTTGGGGCTGTTTTTTTTTCAGCTGGAACTGGGGCCTTAGTTAAGATAGTGGTAATTATGAACAGTTCCAAATACCAGTCGATATTGGCACAAAACCTTCAGGCTTCTGCTAGAAAGCTGACCATGAAGAGGAACTTCATCTTTCAGCATGACAACGACCCAAAGCATACATCCAAATCAACAAAGTAATGGCTTCACCAGAAGAAGATTAAAGTTTTGGAATGGCCCAGCCAGAGCCCAGACCTGAATCCGATTGTAAATCTGTGGGGTGATCTGAAGAGGGCTGTGCACAGGAAACGCCCTCGCAATCTGACAGATTTGGAGTGTTTTTGCAAAGAGTGGGCAAATCGTGCCAAGTCAAAATGTGCCATGCTGATAGACTCATACCCAAAAAGACTGAGTGCTGTAATAAAATCAAAAGGTGCTTCAACAAAGTATTAGTTTAAGGGTGTGCATACTTATGCAACCATATTATTTTATTTTTATATTTTTTCTTCCCTCTACCTAAAAGATTTCAGTTTGTTTTTCAATTGAGTTGTACAGGTTATAGGTCACATTAAAGGTGGAAAAAGTTCTGAAATTATTTATCTTCGTCTCATTTTGTTTATAGCACAGAAACCTGACATTTTAACAGGGGTGTGTAGACATTATATATATATATATATATATATATATATATATATATATATATATATATATATATATATATATATATAGTAAATAAAAAGTACATCTGTGTTCACATTTGAATGTCTAAAGCAAGTTAAAAACCCTGCTTCCAGTTCAGAGTTCCGAGAAAAACAGTTATTACACTGTATTCTTGGAAGTTGAGCCGGGACACACAAATATGGCCACAAATGCCTCGCTCTTCATTCCGTAGCCATTATCAAACATTTCTTCTTTTTAAGCTTATGCATGCTGTATTATTACACAGCTTTAATGCAAAGCCAAGTTTGGAATAAACACAGGCTGAGTATCCAATCCATGTACAGCTGTTTCATGCTTACTGGCTATCATCAGCATGGAGCGGGATATATATATATATATATAATGAGACGAAGAAATCATTTCAGAACTTTTTCCACCTTTAATGTGACCTATAAACTGTACAACTCAATTGAAAAACAAACTGAAATCTTATATATATATATATATATATATATATATATATATATATATATATATATATATATATATATATATATATATATATATATATATATATATATATATATATATATATATAAAAATTGGTTTGTGGAGATCCACCCTGGAGTACATATATTTCCACATTGCAATAAAGAAACTATGCCTTTTAACACCTGATACATCTGGTTGTTTTAAGAAACTGTTACTTTTGTTAGACAAATATTTTTTAAGTTGTTATAAATATTTTTATTGTTATAGTTTTAGAATCATTTAATATTAACCTATTTTCTATTTAAGATGTGATTGCACAGAAAAGTTACAGAGTAAATTTGATTATCTACGTGGCCTACTGAACGATATCACAGCTTTTAAGAATATTTACAGATATGCTTTTGATTTTGCAAGGGTAAGTGTACTGTACTTTCATCTGTGGGTGTGTGTGTAAATATATATACGCACACACGTCGTTGTACTCTAGACAGCTTATAATGAAATCTGCAAAATTGAATAAATTAATCTGTGTGTCTGATGTTCTGTCATTTCTGGTTACATAAATCATATGACCCTAGGTATGTATCGCCCTGTCCTTACTAGATAGTGACCCGGTCCCGACTGCTGTCCCTCCGCTCTCTCTCGCCGGTTCTCCGACCAATCGTTGTTCGGTGGGTCTCCGGCGTGTGACATCACTTGTCAGCGACGCCACCCTGCTGCCCACCATGAAAGCTTGAATCGCCCACTAGTGGGCGGTAGGGACCAGTTTCATTACCACTGTACTAGGGTGTAATTAATGAATACACTTGCTCACTATTACAAGTCTCTCTTCGAAAGTTAACTACTGGAGTAGGGGAAACTTGGGAGACATTCTTGCATCCATAGTACATGCCGTTTGACAATGGCTTATATATGATGTAATAGGTATCAGGAAGTTTCTAAAGCACACCGTTCTTTGGACTTAAAGGCATATCCAAGTTTCCTGGATTATTAATTTTTTTAGGCAAAAGCATCCTTCAAATATGCAGCACATTTCATAAAACATTGATATCTAAAAATCCTAATGATTAAGTTGACACCCACAGGGATGACTACACAGGCAACTGATCCCCCCCCCCCCCCCAATCAGCATGTAGCATTATGGGGGCAATTGTAACCCATTATTCACCTGCTGTGTCTTCCTCCGCCAATAGGAGTGCAGTGATGTCAGCCCCGAAGTCACTGCTGGGATATGACCCTTCCTGTCTCTGCTGTGTGCTGTGCTGCTGCCATAGCACCTTCTAACATGGACCACACTACACATCCCAGGCTGCTTTGCTGCACAAACCAGAACTCCAGCATTTTATTCAAATGTTTTTAGCTAACCTCTGCTTCTATCCTGATTGACCAAAACACATTATGATTTTTTTGCTAATTTAGGCTGGGTTTGGGGGGTTGTTAACCATAATTTTCAACTGTCATAAATGACAAGACATTTTTCTAACTTCAACGTAAGTGTTTAAATGTTTATTTTAGTATTTATTTTTTTAATGCAAAATTTGTTTTTTCATACACTATTAATTCTCCTCAAACAGATGCACATATAATCCAGGAAACTTAGATATACCTTTTTTAATAAAGCACCAACATCATTGCCACACTTCACCTTTCAACTTATGACACGAAACCAAAGATTTCAAACAGCGTAGACTTAACTACACTCCTCATTTCGTCAGACCTCTCTCCATAAATTGAAGTAAAAATATGTTTTCTTATTTATTTATGTGTTTTGAGTGCAATGAGGGAGTAGTCTTCTGTGTAGCAGATTATCACGTGAAACACATGGCTCATCCAACTGATGGAAGTATTGTTGAAAGTTATAGATTTTCTCTTGACTTATGCAGGATAATATTGGTGTAAAACCATACAAATATGCATTTATTTTTTTTATTTGCTTTTGATAACAAACGTTTAAGCTCTAGTGTATTTTTTCTATATTAATAACACAAGTGCATATTATAATGTCATCAGACCACATCATTGCTATTGTTGGTCTGTACTTCTTATAACTGTCACTTATTCACTCTGTCTCCCAGTCTTGAATTAAGCATTCTGTTAACAGGACATAAAAAAGATTAAGCTGATATCTGTTCCTTTACTGTAGGACAAGGACCAGAGAAGTCTTGATATTGATACTGCGAAATCCATGTTGGCGCTTTTACTAGGTAGAACATGGCCTCTGTTTTCAGTATTCTATCAGTATCTGGAGGTAAGAGCTTTTTCATATAAAACATTTTATTTAATTACACCCTGATGTATGTTACGTTGGTTACATTTTAAACTTAACCATAAAAATTATAAAAAAGTGCAATTAATAGAATTTTTGCCTATCTGAGGTAACAGTCACCATTGTAAATAAGTGATTATCTACGGCTTCATGTCAGGATTGACAAAGTGTTTTAAATGAAAGTTACTTATATCTTCGCTACCAGAAAATGTATCCCAATTAATGACAAAACTATAAAATTCATGTATCTTTCCTCTGACCCAAACTATGTACCAATATTCAGACATGGATAGAGGTGATCAATTCACAGTGCTAGGTAATGTAAACAAAATTGTGCAGAACGTGCAAAAAATATATAAAAAAATCTCTAAATTCGGGATAAATGCAGCGCAAAAAGCAACACTGCACTTGAGCAAGATTTAGACAGTCCATCTATTCTAAATCGCTAAATATTACATATCTTTTTCGTAAGAGATGTACATTGCAAACTGCAACAATGTAGCCAGCCTGGTTAGTCTACCTGAATATTTTCAAATGAATAAAGTCTGTTGAGACCGCTCTTGATTGAAATGAAACTACGTGTACATAAGCAAGGAGACCTTTATGTGAATGATACAAACAATATGAAAGGTCTCAATTTGGGATTTAAACTTGTTTTGCATAACTCACAGCTATATCTGCTTGCTCACTAAGGAGGGCTGAAAATGTAGAAAGCGTTAAATGTCTAATGAACACATCCGATTAAATTACACATGTTTTCACACCAACATATATCTTACTAAAGGGACATGGAAGGTTTATGAATTTCACAAGTAATATAATATGCCTGTATATTTACAGTACTTTTAAGTAGTCTATTTTATTACGATGTTCTTAAAAGCACTCTTTTTTTATTTTATTTATTTTTTAGTCTAAATTAATATAAATAGTACCTGCTTGATTTCGCCCTCTGTAGCTAATGAAGACAGACACTAAAGTGTGGTGTTTCATATTATCCGATCAGTGAGCATCTCTCGCAAGCATGTTGCAAAATTGTGCTAAGAGATGGACACTGACGTGTTATTATGAGACATTGCACAACAGTACGACCATACTGTGTATTCGTGAGCTACAGAGGGCAGACGGAAGCAGGCTCAGTTGGTATAATTTTGGGCAGAACAAAGCCGCTTTTAAGCATGTTCTAATAAAGTATGTAGAAGTAGGTGGATAAATAATTATATTTTATTCTTCGTGAAATCCAGATACCTTCCATGTCCATTTAATCATTGGTAAAGCTTAGGTCTGATATGATTATGGTTTATTTATGTCTATACTTTCCTTATGTGTAAGCTCGTCCCTAAAGATTGGACCATTATGTCCTGAGAATGGCATTTCTGCATGCCTCTATACCATATCTTACATTCTTATTTTGGCTATCCTTTACCCAGATTTGGTTGAGTCATGACAGAATTAAAAACCATATAGGATATTTATAGTGGAATGTATTTGTACTACAGAGCAACATGCTAACATTTTAAACTTTATTTTCCAATAGCAATCAAAATACAGAGTTATGAACAAAGACCAGTGGTACAACGTCTTAGAGTTTAGTAGAACTGTGCACTCGGACCTTAGCAACTATGATGAAGATGGCGCCTGTAAGTAGTGTTTGTTTTTGTGATTTGTTGATTTTTTCTAAAATCTAGTATTCAATGTTAAACTTTTAAACATCAATTTGTAAATGTTCCATTAAGCTGCTTATCTTCACCTCTTATGAGGTTATCAATGGGGAGCCACTCTGACTGGGAAGCAGTCCTAAATAGACCCAAGCTTCTGTTCTTGTGTGTTAGCTGTATTTACCTTGGCAAGAACACATGCTTGTGTCTGACCCTATCTGACTGCCCAGTCTGGGCTGCTCATAAGGGGCAGAGACAAGCAGCTCAACTAAAGGTTTAGAAAGTCCTGTTTGAAAGTAAGTTGAGATTGCTTTTCTAAATACTTTAATAGGATTTTTAGTTTATATTTATTTGTTATGGATAACATGACTTTTGTACTATAAAGCTGCCAAAATATCATTCATCTTTGTACATAAAATAAATGGGTTACCACAATTATTTCTACATTTATGACATTGTATTTTGCTTGACTAATCTTATTTTATGGCATTCATGTGCACTATATGGAGTTCAATTAAAAATATTAAGCAAAGAATGAGTTTTCTTTTCTTTCTTTTTTTTCAGGGCCTGTTCTGCTTGATGAATTTGTGGAGTGGCAAAAAGTTCGTCAATCATTATAGCAAGATCTATTCTGGGGAAATTATGGACTTTCAAATGCCCTTCAAGTCATGCAATGAGAAGCAATTTGAAGAATACTCTTCCATCTTTGTCAAACTTTTTTTTTTAATTATTATTAAGGAACTGAAGTTTTCTTGTTACATGTGATGGGCAAATGATCTGCATCAGCCTGAACAATGGAATCGTTCATTGTTTGGAGTCTAATGACGTTTACACTTACCGATTTAAGGTTTGCAACAAAGGCCTATTTAGTGAAAATATCAAATGTTCTGCATTTATTTTGGACAAACGTTAAATTGTTTTGCAGGTTAAGCCAATGGTTCCTAATCCCTCTTTGCTGACCAGTATCCGTTTTCTGTTTTTTTTTGTCAGCAGTTTGAAGATGGATAGGTCATTTATGTCATTTCATTGATATGGCTAAATAAATTATATATTTGCTTCTGTGGTACTGCTTTAGTACTATACGCATATTTATCCACATGCCATAATTCCTTGAGCTCATATATATGTACCAAATAGGGGATTTCCTCTTCATGACATGGGCCTCCCCATCCGCTTTATTTCCCCAGGATCAAACATGTTAATTTTTGTAAAGTATATCTTATGTATTCATGGTTGTTATAGAGTTGTCCAGTGTAGGCAAAGAATATATGTACTTGAATGATGTGTACTTGAGTGTGGCTGTTTGTCGTGTATGAAACTGTATGTTATGTATGAAACATGAGATTTTTGACCTTGTATGGTCATTTCTTATTGTGCTTGCTGGTCAACATATTTGAAGATATTGGAAACCATTGGATTAAACTGTACATTTTTTTTCTTATAAATGTTGTTTTATTTACACATTTTGGGATACACGTTTTCAAATTGTGATTTCACTTGATTATGTTATCTTTTATTAAAAGATTATCTTGCTATCTTTTTCTGTCCAAAACTGTTCTCTGTTGTCTTTTGTACAGCCGATGAATCTATTTGCATATTAATATTATGTATAGCTGGCCCCAATAGCTTGTTGTTTTTTGTATGGCACTTGTGGATATTGAATGAAGATCCTGACATATTTATATTCATGTCTTAATTGCTTAAAGAGCAAAATATCCATACTAATGGGTTAAGGGTGTTTTGCGAAGCATATATAGAATGTTATTAAGAAGAAAAAGTTTAATTTATAGAACTTTGATTTGTGTGTTCCTCAAGCTATCCTTACTGTAATACAGAAACATTGCCTCTTAAATTCTTTGAAAATCCTTAAACTTTCATTTTAAGCAGAAGATTTTTGTTTAGGCCTCATATCAACTTTTAGTTTTTTAACTGGGTGACTACCAAGGCTATTGGAGGATCAGTCTTGAAGCGTGATGGGAAGGCTGGGTTGTGGCTTTAACAATTTAACAGACCAAATATGTATTTTTGTCCTAAACTACAGTGAAGTATGTAATAAACTAACAACATTAGCAGTTGTGTAAGAACTGTTGTACTTTTGGCAATTAATGCAGTGATATTATTATTATTATTAATAAATGTACAAAAAATGTATTAATATTAATTAAAAATTACATATTTTATATATTTGAACATTTTTAGAATCGGTTATTATCACATTGTCCACATAATCCTATAGAAGACATGCCCAATATACTTAATATAATTGATATGATAATTATGATATCAGAAATAGGTTAATTATTTTTGGTATGTTTTACAACAAACATCTGATATTTATAAAACTAATCTGTAAATTGTGTGTCGACTTACAAGTTACAAGATTATGGTGAAATTGTTCTATTCAGATCCATATTGAGTTAGCAATCTACTTCATAGTAAATTAACAAAATATTTTAATAATTGTAATGAAAATAAAAACTGATACAGTAACAGATTCCAATGGCTTAAAATGTAACCTGAGACTAGACTCCCAATAGGCAGGTACTACCATGGTACAATACTTTGATCTTAGCCAGGAACCCATCCACATACAGTACTGTTGAGAGGTTAATCCATCTTATCAGCTGCCTTGTGCACTCCGTAATGCCACTCAATCAGATGCAAGTGATGTGTGATGGCACTCTGTGCAGTTACCTGTAAAAATGTATTTTGTATAGTATGACCGTATTTAGATGGTTGGAAATGGCAACTTTTTCACCTTAAAGGTTTATTGGTTTTCTGTACTAAAAGAATGTGCTGTAGTGTACTTATAAATTGCCTTTATTGTAAAGTATATGTTGTTTTATTTTAATTGCATAGATCTTTTGGAAAATAATGATTATTGATGGCAGATTAGAGAACTTATTTTGTATGGCAAATACTTTTTTTTTTTTTTTTTTTTAAATCAAAAATTGTATTTGGGCTAGGAGTATAAAAAAGGATAAATATACCATCTCAGACAACCAAGGGAAATAACTTGATGTTTTAGATGTTAAGCACATGCTTGTACTATTTTATGCTGACATATTGCTATTTTACATTATAAAACATTTGAATGAAAATGTGTCTGGTCTCCAGGGTCCTAAAGACTCACCAAATCCTAGCACTCGGTGTAGATGTCCGTAGCAAACTGATATATATGAGCCATGAAGTCTCACAATGTCTTTGAGGAGTTGGGTTATGTAGAGGTTGAAAGGTAAATTGTAGATATCTAATACAAATGTCTACTAGTGTGTGTCCAGATAAAGTTGAATAAAAAAAATAAGCAAAGAATTTAATATTTCAGTAGTACGTTTCAAAACTTAATAAATATTAATATAATGAATAGGAAACTATCTTTACCCTTTTAGTGCAGTTAGTCCAGTGGGCTAGAGTGGGGACTATCAATACTACCTTTCACACCATGTCATCAAGTAGACAGTCTTTTGAACTCCTAACTCTCACAACTGCCCAAGCAGTGCAACTAATTGTTTGTTGTTCGGTCATGCCTGCCTCTCCTTGACACTGTATGTATTGCAGCACATCTGTCAGCTGTTGCCTTTCTGATCTCCCTCAGTTATCCATATAACTGTTAATATTCATTTAACTTTACATTAATAACATTTTCAGAGATTTATGTCCCGTTAATCTTTTGTGACATGGTGTATTTCTCAATTTACAGACCACTACCACTTTCACTGTTCAGTGGACATTATTTTCTGCAGCCTGTCACTAGGTGTCACTGTTTCTTTGCAATATTTTTTTGAGAACAGAAACCTGGTATAAATATTATATATTGATATTAAATAAATACCAGCACCTTCTCTGATTGGCTGACAGCTTAGTAAAGGGTAGTATGGGTAAGTTAAGTATAGCTTTAATGTTTCATGAATTTGCTGGGCGGAGGCTACTAAAAAAAAAAAAATCATGTTTTTATTTTCAAATAAATAAAAGTTAATATTATTTCCCACTTTTTTAATGATCTGTTTTCTCCTCAAGCAGAGCTACATTTCTCCACCTCCCTGTAGCATTGCCTGCTCTGCCTGGGGGCTGAATCATTATGGGGAAGCAGGCTAGGCTATAATGTTACTGGCTCCACCTCATGTCATTATTAGCCCCACCTCATGGCCAACACAGAGTAAGCAGCTGTTTAACACGCTTGCAGCTCCCTCTTAGGGCTTGCTCAGCGCAAGAACCATCATAGCCCATTACTGAGCATGCTCTGTCTATTTCACAGTCTGATTGGTCAGCTTATTTATTTTTTAGTCCAGCTTCCAGGCAGAACTGGCCATGCCACCTGGCACAGGTAGGATGAGATAAGCAGCTCTGCTTGAGGGGAAAACAGACAGTCAAAAGTAAGAAAAACTATTAATCTTTATTTTAAACTGCATACTGTTTTTGATAGTTTATGCTGATAAACAAACATGAGCTTTTCTTGTATATGCATTGCAGTGGTCATTTAATTTGTAGTCAATGCACAGCCCATGGCAAGAGTAGTCTAGGTAGAAATGCCTAAAACCCTTTGGGTTTTTTTGAGGTAAAAGGGCTGTAGGGTGAAGTTGAACATAGCTAAGTTTGATCATTTTGGCTGTGGTTTTTAGCTAGATATTACTATCTAGGTCAGTGCGGTCGAAATGACGGCCTGTAGGCCTGGTTGGTCAAAATAATCCAGACCACCATACCAAAGAAGTTTTGCCGCAACAATTGGTGGACTAGATGTTCACAGCACTTAACATGGCACCTTTAATCTTTTTATTTTTTATCTTACTTGATAAAATATGTGACAGATCCATCTGTATAAGTATTAAACGTGTATGTACCCCTAGACATGGATATCCCTTACAATGTCCCCCCATGCATGATGTTTATACTCATGTTAATGAGAATCAGGTGATAGACTCAATGTGATGTGTGAGTGGCATGACCGGTGAGTTATGGGGACAAATATGAAACTGTGTTACAGATTAGTACCAGCCCCATCTATGAGCAGGGAGTCACTGTTGCCAGATGGTTAGTTGGCAAAGGTTATCTAACATGCACAGCAGTAGGTCAGACATATAGGCACCAACTATATGGCCTGTCTACAGGGTTTCTCTGCCCCAGAACCAGGGGCAGAGAGAGACATGTTCTCCCTTCCTCTACCTGTGCAAGAATGAATTAGGTTGACGCCCCTAAAGGCGGCCCTGGGGGAGGAAACTAAAAGTTCCCACGGATTAGCCCCGTCCGATTAGACAGAGGTAATTAGCTGATTCTAAGAGTTACTCCATGGGCCCAGGGGGATGGGGGTTTGGCTAAAGGTAGCCACTCCCTATAATGTGTTGGGCAAGGTTTTAAATAAGCTGAACTGATTCAATAAAGTGTTCTTAATTTTCATCACAACTTGAGTAAAGATGTATTATTGACCAAAGGACATGCTGGTAGTAAAGATAGTCAGATTTACTATCCAGGCTGCCCAGCGCACACTACCCAAATGCTGGGACATATAGGTCTTTGTACCGTAACAAAATATTTAAAAAAAAATTTTGTTCATTTTTAGCTCTTTAAAAAAGGATATATATATATATATATATATATATATATATATATATATATATATATATAATTTTGTCCTCATTTGCTTGGCAAATGATGTTTGAATGAAAAGTAATTTAATTATTGTTGTGTGTTAATCAAATAAACAAGAATAGCATCCCTGTTTATGCATGCAATATACCCCCAACAATTTGTGAGTCCCTTATCCAATAAACGTTTGAGACCAAATTGATTGCATTATGGCAGATGTGTTGTGGCTTTTCTGCTGACAATCACTCTACCCAAACATTTGTAAGAAAAAAATAAAAAAACACAAACCCCAATTTCATTACTTAATTATATCAACTAAAATGAGGTATGACTATGTATGACAAAGACTTTGATGCTTAAAAGTCTCTGAGATCATTATGAATTAACCAAATGGGCATGCTCTTCTTCTCAATCACTCTCCCTGTGAAAATGTATTAATTGCTTAAGTGTGTTACAGAGTTAGAGGATGTTTTCTGGGTATTCATGCTTACAATACCTAACTTTCAATCTCCATTATCTTTCACACCCACTCGAAATTGTCATTGATAACTATTTGCTAATATATTTACTATATGAACGCTTTTCATTTTGGGGACATTCAATGTGTTTCCTTAAAACATAATCGTGTTGTCCTTCCCAGCTTACCAAATGCAACTCTTGAGGATACACATTTGAGGACAAATCCCTCTTCTCCAGCATTGCATTTGTCTCTTTCTTTAGTTTCCCCAATTATTTGCTCCAACATTCAACTTGAAAGAAAGAGTTGTTAGTATTTCTGTTGTGGGGGATATATGTATTGTTTGACTACTATACACATATTAAGCATATACAGGTATACAGACCCCTCTTTAATGCTACCTCTTTCATTGTTGTTTTGATATAATGGTGTTTTTGCCCCCATATAACCAGATTAATGCTCTGCCTCATTATAATGCTATTTTTGGCCTATATAACCCGATTAATTATCTGCCTCATTACGCTGTTAGGTAGTGCCAACAGCTTGGTGGAGAGTTCCTATATAAATGTATATACATACAAAAATAAAGTTTTTATGTACAGTATGTGTGTTATATATGCTGTTTTTTAACTTAAAATTCAAGTTAAACTTCAGTATTCCTGGTATTGTGAGTTCCCCTATACCTATTTTTTTTTTTCTCATTGTCCTTTTCTGATACTCCGTGACCTCATAGACCATAACACACCGGTTTATGTCTATGGTCATGCTGATCCACTTGCTTTTCATGACAGATACTGGAGTGGGATGTTAGTTCCTTCTCCAGTGGTCCAAAGCATACAGCTCCTGGTATTCTTAGGTGGTCTCCCATCCAAGTACTGACCAGGCCCAACCCTGTTCTGCTTCAGGGTGGTGTGACCTCTTGGTTCCCTGGCTGAAATCGAACCCAGGTCGTACTGGTGAAAGCACAGAATCCTAACCACTGGACAATTAGGGAACCCTTAAATCTATTTACCCTATGTTTAAATCACCCCATTTTGCTCTGTTTCTCTTAGCACTCAGTCGGAATGTATCTATAGCATTAAACAGGGTTTACCTGTATCTCATAATACCACTATGAAATGTTATGTGGTAAATAAATATAAATGTATTCACTAGAAGTGATGTGAGGAATGCTCAGTGGAAATTATTTTGGCACCTTGACACTAGATGTCACTGTTCATCTATGATTTTGTTTGATTTTTTTTTTAAGCAAACTAGCAAGAGAATAAAAGGTAAAGAAGCAATTTGAGTGAATACAATTAAATAGAAAGGACCACTGTGGTCAAATTCTTCTTTACCGTTTTTTTTTTTGATGGGGAAAATGCTTTTCAGAAAGCAAAAAAAAAATGTTGCTTTCTTGCCTGCTGTTGCCTTTTATTTGGGCAAGTAGGAGTCTCTCGGTAGCCTAATATAGTTTAATTTTAAGCCATCTGAGAGCACTGACATTCCCAAATTGTAGACTGAATATGCAGAACATGTCTAAGTCTTCTCTCACTTCAGGATGTCAATATGCTAAACCAAAATGGTAGATTCCACAGCAGCATAATTACATACGCAATACAAATTAGATAATGTATTTTTTCACTGTAAAACAGTATTGGGCAAAAGGCAAACCAGCCTTATGCAACACTTTCCATGTTGTCCACATCCTATTCTCTAGAGTGGGAGATCATGCACCTCTTATCTCTCCACAACTAACACATCACAATGTCTTGCCCTCCATTATCTATAGTTTTATTACCAATTAATCCACCTAAATCGGGTTTCTAGTTACATAGGCCCTCATTCAATTGCAATTTGGCCAATTGAATAGGGCTCTAAATAAGCACATAGCATATATTTTTTAAAGAAGTTTTTAGTTAGTGAAAATTTTGCTTTTGGATAGATGCTTACTAACTAAAAACTTCTTTAAAAAATATATGTTATGTCCTTATTTAGAGCCCTATTCAATTGGCTAAATTGCAATTGAATGAGGGCCATAGTAATTAGGGTTTAAAAAAGACTTTTAGTCCATCAAGGTAAACCGTTTTAGATATCCTCCGATCTACATTATGCAGATTAGTTGTTAATTGATCCAGAGGAAGGCAAACAGAAAAAAATCCAATGAAACTTTGCTGATTGTCTCAAAGGTGAACAAAAAATTCCTTCCTGACCCCAGATACTGGTAATCTGATTCCTCCCTGGATCAATACTCTCAATCAATTCCACAGGTTAACCGCCTTTACTGTGAAGAACCCTTTTTTTCCCTTTAAGGTGAGTATCTCAGAACACATACTGCCCTCCCAGAGCTCACAATTCACAACACCTGAAGGAGTATCTCAGAACACATACTGCCCTCCCAGAGCTCACAATTCACAACACCTGAAGGAGTATCTCAGAACACATACTGCCCTCCCAGAGCTCACAATTCACAACACCTGAAGGAGTATCTCAGAACACATACTGCCCTCCCAGAGCTCACAATTCACAACACCTGAAGGAGTATCTCAGAACACATACTGCCCTCCCAGAGCTCACAATTCACAACACCTGAAGGAGTATCTCAGAACACATACTGCCCTCCCAGAGCTCACAATTCACAACACCTGAAGGAGTATCTCAGAACACATACTGCCCTCCCAGAGCTCACAATTCACAACACCTGAAGGTAACTTGCAGAAGAACATCATCTCATCAATGTCTTCAGCTGGACCTTTTCATATTATTAATATCTGTGTATGATAACTGCTGAGATAGTCATTTTCCTTCTCTTTTTTCTTGTTGTTATGTAATTCTACTGCTAATTGTAACTTCATTATTAATAGTTGTTATCTGTTAGTTAGAATAGGCCTGTGTGTTTGTTTTTCTCTTTTTATTACCCCTACTTCCCCCCACTAAATATCTGTCTCTACATCTGTCTGTTTTTCTAGGAGTATCTCAGAACACATACTGCCCTCCCAGAGCTCACAATTCACAACACCTGAAGGAGTATCTCAGAACACATACTGCCCTCCCAGAGCTCACAATTCACAACACCTGAAGGAGTATCTCAGAACACATACTGCCCTCCCAGAGCTCACAATTCACAACACCTGAAGGAGTATCTCAGAACACATACTGCCCTCCCAGAGCTCACAATTCACAACACCTGAAGGAGTATCTCAGAACACATACTGCCCTCCCAGAGCTCACAATTCACAACACCTGAAGGAGTATCTCAGAACACATACTGCCCTCCCAGAGCTCACAATTCACAACACCTGAAGGAGTATCTCAGAACACATACTGCCCTCCCAGAGCTCACAATTCACAACACCTGAAGGAGTATCTCAGAACACATACTGCCCTCCCAGAGCTCACAATTCACAACACCTGAAGGAGTATCTCAGAACACATACTGCCCTCCCAGAGCTCACAATTCACAACACCTGAAGGTAACTTGCAGAAGAACATCATCTCATCAATGTCTTCAGCTGGACCTTTTCATATTATTAATATCTGTGTATGATAACTGCTGAGAGTCATTTTCCTTCTCTTTTTTCTTGTTGTTATGTAATTCTACTGCTAATTGTAACTTCATTATTAATAGTTGTTATCTGTTAGTTAGAATAGGCCTGTGTGTTTGTTTTTCTCTTTTTATTACCCCTACTTCCCCCCACTAAATATCTGTCTCTACATCTGTCTGTTTTTCTAGGAGTATCTCAGAACACATACTGCCCTCCCAGAGCTCACAATTCACAACACCTGAAGGAGTATCTCAGAACACATACTGCCCTCCCAGAGCTCACAATTCACAACACCTGAAGGAGTATCTCAGAACACATACTGCCCTCCCAGAGCTCACAATTCACAACACCTGAAGGAGTATCTCAGAACACATACTGCCCTCCCAGAGCTCACAATTCACAACACCTGAAGGAGTATCTCAGAACACATACTGCCCTCCCAGAGCTCACAATTCACAACACCTGAAGGAGTATCTCAGAACACATACTGCCCTCCCAGAGCTCACAATTCACAACACCTGAAGGAGTATCTCAGAACACATACTGCCCTCCCAGAGCTCACAATTCACAACACCTGAAGGAGTATCTCAGAACACATACTGCCCTCCCAGAGCTCACAATTCACAACACCTGAAGGTAACTTGCAGAAGAACATCATCTCATCAATGTCTTCAGCTGGACCTTTTCATATTATTAATATCTGTGTATGATAACTGCTGAGATAGTCATTTTCCTTCTCTTTTTTCTTGTTGTTATGTAATTCTACTGCTAATTGTAACTTCATTATTAATAGTTGTTATCTGTTAGTTAGAATAGGCCTGTGTGTTTGTTTTTCTCTTTTTATTACCCCTACTTCCCCCCACTAAATATCTGTCTCTACATCTGTCTGTTTTTCTAGGAGTATCTCAGAACACATACTGCCCTCCCAGAGCTCACAATTCACAACACCTGAAGGAGTATCTCAGAACACATACTGCCCTCCCAGAGCTCACAATTCACAACACCTGAAGGAGTATCTCAGAACACATACTGCCCTCCCAGAGCTCACAATTCACAACACCTGAAGGAGTATCTCAGAACACATACTGCCCTCCCAGAGCTCACAATTCACAACACCTGAAGGTAACTTGCAGAAGAACATCATCTCATCAATGTCTTCAGCTGGACCTTTTCATATTATTAATATCTGTGTATGATAACTGCTGAGATAGTCATTTTCCTTCTCTTTTTTCTTGTTGTTATGTAATTCTACTGCTAATTGTAACTTCATTATTAATAGTTGTTATCTGTTAGTTAGAATAGGCCTGTGTGTTTGTTTTTCTCTTTTTATTACCCCTACTTCCCCCCACTAAATATCTGTCTCTACATCTGTCTGTTTTTCTAGGAGTATCTCAGAACACATACTGCCCTCCCAGAGCTCACAATTCACAACACCTGAAGGAGTATCTCAGAACACATACTGCCCTCCCAGAGCTCACAATTCACAACACCTGAAGGAGTATCTCAGAACACATACTGCCCTCCCAGAGCTCACAATTCACAACACCTGAAGGAGTATCTCAGAACACATACTGCCCTCCCAGAGCTCACAATTCACAACACCTGAAGGAGTATCTCAGAACACATACTGCCCTCCCAGAGCTCACAATTCACAACACCTGAAGGTAACTTGCAGAAGAACATCATCTCATCAATGTCTTCAGCTGGACCTTTTCATATTATTAATATCTGTGTATGATAACTGCTGAGATAGTCATTTTCCTTCTCTTTTTTCTTGTTGTTATGTAATTCTACTGCTAATTGTAACTTCATTATTAATAGTTGTTATCTGTTAGTTAGAATAGGCCTGTGTGTTTGTTTTTCTCTTTTTATTACCCCTACTTCCCCCCACTAAATATCTGTCTCTACATCTGTCTGTTTTTCTAGGAGTATCTCAGAACACATACTGCCCTCCCAGAGCTCACAATTCACAACACCTGAAGGAGTATCTCAGAACACATACTGCCCTCCCAGAGCTCACAATTCACAACACCTGAAGGAGTATCTCAGAACACATACTGCCCTCCCAGAGCTCACAATTCACAACACCTGAAGGAGTATCTCAGAACACATACTGCCCTCCCAGAGCTCACAATTCACAACACCTGAAGGAGTATCTCAGAACACATACTGCCCTCCCAGAGCTCACAATTCACAACACCTGAAGGAGTATCTCAGAACACATACTGCCCTCCCAGAGCTCACAATTCACAACACCTGAAGGTAACTTGCAGAAGAACATCATCTCATCAATGTCTTCAGCTGGACCTTTTCATATTATTAATATCTGTGTATGATAACTGCTGAGATAGTCATTTTCCTTCTCTTTTTTCTTGTTGTTATGTAATTCTACTGCTAATTGTAACTTCATTATTAATAGTTGTTATCTGTTAGTTAGAATAGGCCTGTGTGTTTGTTTTTCTCTTTTTATTACCCCTACTTCCCCCCACTAAATATCTGTCTCTACATCTGTCTGTTTTTCTAGGAGTATCTCAGAACACATACTGCCCTCCCAGAGCTCACAATTCACAACACCTGAAGGAGTATCTCAGAACACATACTGCCCTCCCAGAGCTCACAATTCACAACACCTGAAGGAGTATCTCAGAACACATACTGCCCTCCCAGAGCTCACAATTCACAACACCTGAAGGAGTATCTCAGAACACATACTGCCCTCCCAGAGCTCACAATTCACAACACCTGAAGGTAACTTGCAGAAGAACATCATCTCATCAATGTCTTCAGCTGGACCTTTTCATATTATTAATATCTGTGTATGATAACTGCTGAGATAGTCATTTTCCTTCTCTTTTTTCTTGTTGTTATGTAATTCTACTGCTAATTGTAACTTCATTATTAATAGTTGTTATCTGTTAGTTAGAATAGGCCTGTGTGTTTGTTTTTCTCTTTTTATTACCCCTACTTCCCCCCACTAAATATCTGTCTCTACATCTGTCTGTTTTTCTAGGAGTATCTCAGAACACATACTGCCCTCCCAGAGCTCACAATTCACAACACCTGAAGGAGTATCTCAGAACACATACTGCCCTCCCAGAGCTCACAATTCACAACACCTGAAGGAGTATCTCAGAACACATACTGCCCTCCCAGAGCTCACAATTCACAACACCTGAAGGTAACTTGCAGAAGAACATCATCTCATCAATGTCTTCAGCTGGACCTTTTCATATTATTAATATCTGTGTATGATAACTGCTGAGATAGTCATTTTCCTTCTCTTTTTTCTTGTTGTTATGTAATTCTACTGCTAATTGTAACTTCATTATTAATAGTTGTTATCTGTTAGTTAGAATAGGCCTGTGTGTTTGTTTTTCTCTTTTTATTACCCCTACTTCCCCCCACTAAATATCTGTCTCTACATCTGTCTGTTTTTCTAGGAGTATCTCAGAACACATACTGCCCTCCCAGAGCTCACAATTCACAACACCTGAAGGAGTATCTCAGAACACATACTGCCCTCCCAGAGCTCACAATTCACAACACCTGAAGGAGTATCTCAGAACACATACTGCCCTCCCAGAGCTCACAATTCACAACACCTGAAGGAGTATCTCAGAACACATACTGCCCTCCCAGAGCTCACAATTCACAACACCTGAAGGAGTATCTCAGAACACATACTGCCCTCCCAGAGCTCACAATTCACAACACCTGAAGGTAACTTGCAGAAGAACATCATCTCATCAATGTCTTCAGCTGGACCTTTTCATATTATTAATATCTGTGTATGATAACTGCTGAGATAGTCATTTTCCTTCTCTTTTTTCTTGTTGTTATGTAATTCTACTGCTAATTGTAACTTCATTATTAATAGTTGTTATCTGTTAGTTAGAATAGGCCTGTGTGTTTGTTTTTCTCTTTTTATTACCCCTACTTCCCCCCACTAAATATCTGTCTCTACATCTGTCTGTTTTTCTAGGAGTATCTCAGAACACATACTGCCCTCCCAGAGCTCACAATTCACAACACCTGAAGGAGTATCTCAGAACACATACTGCCCTCCCAGAGCTCACAATTCACAACACCTGAAGGAGTATCTCAGAACACATACTGCCCTCCCAGAGCTCACAATTCACAACACCTGAAGGAGTATCTCAGAACACATACTGCCCTCCCAGAGCTCACAATTCACAACACCTGAAGGAGTATCTCAGAACACATACTGCCCTCCCAGAGCTCACAATTCACAACACCTGAAGGAGTATCTCAGAACACATACTGCCCTCCCAGAGCTCACAATTCACAACACCTGAAGGTAACTTGCAGAAGAACATCATCTCATCAATGTCTTCAGCTGGACCTTTTCATATTATTAATATCTGTGTATGATAACTGCTGAGATAGTCATTTTCCTTCTCTTTTTTCTTGTTGTTATGTAATTCTACTGCTAATTGTAACTTCATTATTAATAGTTGTTATCTGTTAGTTAGAATAGGCCTGTGTGTTTGTTTTTCTCTTTTTATTACCCCTACTTCCCCCCACTAAATATCTGTCTCTACATCTGTCTGTTTTTCTAGGAGTATCTCAGAACACATACTGCCCTCCCAGAGCTCACAATTCACAACACCTGAAGGAGTATCTCAGAACACATACTGCCCTCCCAGAGCTCACAATTCACAACACCTGAAGGTAACTTGCAGAAGAACATCATCTCATCAATGTCTTCAGCTGGACCTTTTCATATTATTAATATCTGTGTATGATAACTGCTGAGATAGTCATTTTCCTTCTCTTTTTTCTTGTTGTTATGTAATTCTACTGCTAATTGTAACTTCATTATTAATAGTTGTTATCTGTTAGTTAGAATAGGCCTGTGTGTTTGTTTTTCTCTTTTTATTACCCCTACTTCCCCCCACTAAATATCTGTCTCTACATCTGTCTGTTTTTCTAGGAGTATCTCAGAACACATACTGCCCTCCCAGAGCTCACAATTCACAACACCTGAAGGAGTATCTCAGAACACATACTGCCCTCCCAGAGCTCACAATTCACAACACCTGAAGGAGTATCTCAGAACACATACTGCCCTCCCAGAGCTCACAATTCACAACACCTGAAGGTAACTTGCAGAAGAACATCATCTCATCAATGTCTTCAGCTGGACCTTTTCATATTATTAATATCTGTGTATGATAACTGCTGAGATAGTCATTTTCCTTCTCTTTTTTCTTGTTGTTATGTAATTCTACTGCTAATTGTAACTTCATTATTAATAGTTGTTATCTGTTAGTTAGAATAGGCCTGTGTGTTTGTTTTTCTCTTTTTATTACCCCTACTTCCCCCCACTAAATATCTGTCTCTACATCTGTCTGTTTTTCTAGGAGTATCTCAGAACACATACTGCCCTCCCAGAGCTCACAATTCACAACACCTGAAGGAGTATCTCAGAACACATACTGCCCTCCCAGAGCTCACAATTCACAACACCTGAAGGAGTATCTCAGAACACATACTGCCC
The DNA here is from genome assembly GCA_027410445.1 of Discoglossus pictus. Classification (NCBI taxonomy): domain Eukaryota; kingdom Metazoa; phylum Chordata; class Amphibia; order Anura; family Alytidae; genus Discoglossus; species Discoglossus pictus. Next base: position 435,228,709 of record CM050164.1, read on the forward strand.
TCCCAGAGCTCACAATTCACAACACCTGAAGGAGTATCTCAGAACACATACTGCCCTCCCAGAGCTCACAATTCACAACACCTGAAGGAGTATCTCAGAACACATACTGCCCTCCCAGAGCTCACAATTCACAACACCTGAAGGAGTATCTCAGAACACATACTGCCCTCCCAGAGCTCACAATTCACAACACCTGAAGGAGTATCTCAGAACACATACTGCCCTCCCAGAGCTCACAATTCACAACACCTGAAGCAATTCCCACCCACCCCTGCTTACACTTAATTTATTGAGGCCTACTAAGTACCTACACCTGTCCAATCAGTGACATCTGCTAATTACCCCTAACCACTCCTTCAAGAACACACAGTGTAACAATGTTTCCTCTCACCTCCCTCTTCCTCATCATCTCCTGTCTGTTTCTCAGGCTCTCATCACTTTCTCCAATTTATGTTTCAAACTGTATCACAATCTCACCCTCCCTGCTCTCTTCCCCTCTTCTTTGCTCCCACGAGCTCCTCTCCTTCCTCCAGTCACTATCTCCTCCCTCCCCTAAGGTCAATAAGCAGAAACATTTCTGTAAGTCCTACTCTCACATCCTCTCTCTTTCATTGCTTATTTTATTGGCTGCTGGAGATATATCTCCTAACCCAGGCCCCTCATCCATTCCTACCTTCTATCAGTCACGCTCAGCCCACAGGGCAACAAACACCAGAAACCCTCATAACTTAATACCCATCATCTGTCACAAACCCTCCACTTTGCCCTTCTCATGTGCCCTCTGGAATGCTAGGTCTGTTTGCAACAAACTCACTTACATTCATGACCTATTCATCTCCAACTCACTCAACCTTTTAGCTATAACTGAAACCTGGCTCTCTCCATCTGACACTGCCTCCACTGCTGCACTATCATACGGTGGCTTACATTTCAGTCACACACCTAGACCTGGGAATAAGCAAGGTGGAGGTGTGGGCATATTACTTTCCTCTCGTTGCTCATTCAATTGCATTCCCCCAGTTCCCTCTCTCCAGTTCTCCTCCTTCGAAGTTCACACTATCCGTCTCTTTTCACCCATCTCTCTGCGAGTGGCTGTCATCTATCGCCCGCCTGGTCCAGCCTCTCAATTTCTGGATCATTTTGCCGCCTGGCTCCCTCACTTTCTCTCCTCTAACATACCCTCACTCATTCTTGGTGATTTCAACATTGCCACTGACACTCCCACTTCTCCCACAGCCACAAAACTACTTGCACTTACCTCTTCCCTTGGCCTCTCACAGTGGATAGAATCCCCTACCCACCAGGATGGGCACTCCCTGGACCTAATTTTCTCTAATCACTGCTCTATCTACAATCTTACAATCTCCCCACTCCCTCTTTCTGACCACCATCTCCTAACCTACAGCCTCATTACCCCTTCCAATCTCTACCCTTTATCACGCCCAACTACCAGAACCCACAGAAACCTGCAGACACTTAACTCCCAACACCTTTCCGATTTACTGCAACCCCTTCTCAGTCCACTCACTACCCTCACTTGCCCTGATATTGCTACCACACAATACAATTTGACTCTAAATTCCACCCTGGACTCTCTAGCCCCCAAAACCACAGGTAGACGCCCCCGTTCTCATCTACAACCATGGCACACTACACAAACACGCTACATCCAGAAGTGCTCCCGTAGCGCTGAACGACTATGGAGGAAATCTCGCTCCTCATCAGACTTCCTTCATTACAAGTTTATCCTACGCTCCTATCACTGTGCCCTCAATCTTGCCAAACAGAGCTACTTCTCATCATTAATATCAAATTTGGCCTCCAAACCCAAACATTTGTTCTCCACTCTTAACACTCTCCTCTGCCCTCCCCCACCTCCCGCCCCTTCCTCTCTTACAGCTGAAGATTTTGCAAAATACTTTAATAGTAAAATTGAAAATATTCATAATGAACTCTCCTCTCAACGCGGCCATATCACACCTTCTCCTCAAAAAACAAACAGCAGTCTGCCTTCACCCTTTCCCAAACCTATTGCCACTATAAACTCCTTTAACCCTGTATCTGAGGATGAAGTTGCTAACCTTCTATCAACCTCTCGTCTCACAACTTGTCCACATGATCCTATTCCATCACAGCTGATCCCCCCCCTCTCTACCACACTTATCCCAGCTCTCACACATCTATTCAACCTTTCCTTAGACACTGGCATGTTTCCATCACCTTTGAAACAAGCCACAATTACACCCATTCTTAAGAAACCCACATCTGATCCAGCTTCTCCATCTAATTACCGCCCTATCTCTCTACTACCCTTGGCTTCTAAACTACTTGAGCGTGTCGTCTACACTCGCCTTACACAATTCATTTCCTCCAACTCCCTCCTTGATCCCTTCCAGTCTGGCTTCCGGCCCCAACACTCTACAGAGACAGCTCTCACAAAAGTTACTAATGACTTGCTCAACGCCAAATCAAAGGGTCATTTCTCTATCCTAATTCTCCTGGATCTCTCTGCTGCTTTTGACACAGTTGATCATCCTCTTCTTGTCCAAATTCTCCACTCTCTTGGCATCCGTGACACTGCTCTCTCTTGGTTCACATCTTATCTAGAAAATCGAACATTTAGTGTCTCCTTCTCTGGCACCTCTTCATCTCCTCGCCCTCTAACTGTCGGTGTACCCCAAGGCTCAGTCCTAGGCCCCCTCCTTTTCTCCATCTACACATCCTCCCTTGGTGCCCTTATACAATCTTTTGGATTTCAGTATCATCTATATGCTGATGACACCCAAATCTACATCTCTGCACCTGAACTATCCCCCTCTCTGCTAGCTCATGTTGCCAATTGCCTCTCGAGCATATCCTCCTGGATGTCTGCCCGTCAACTCAAACTCAACATGTCTAAGACAGAGCTCCTTATCTTTCCACCCTCTACTACAGCTTTCACTCCACAAATATCTCTCACTGTTGACAATGCCATCATCACTCCCACCTCTCAGGCCCGCTGTCTTGGGGTCCTACTAGACCCTTCCCTCTCTTTCATTCCCCACATCCAATCACTCACAAAATCTTGTCACTTTCACCTAAAAAACATATCCAAAATACGCCACTACCTCACACAAGACACAACTAAAATTCTTATTCACGCTCTCATCATATCTCGCCTCGATTATTGCAACTCTCTCCTTGCTGGCCTTCCTATCACCCGTCTGTCTCCACTCCAATCCATTTTGAATGCATCCGCCAGACTCATCTACCATACTAAACGATCAGTGTCTGCAGCACCTCTCTGTCAGGCACTCCACTGGCTTCCCATAGCGTCTAGAATACAATTCAAAATCATGACCCTAACATATAAAGCCCTCCACAATAGTGCCCCCTCCTACATCTCTGCTCTCATCCCAAAATACACTCCCACCCGCCCTCTTCGCTCTGCTAATGACCTTCTTCTCTTCTCCTCTCTCATCACCTCCTCTCACTCCCGTCTTCAAGACTTTTCACGTGCTGCCCCTATTCTTTGGAACTCTTTACCTCGCACCACCAGACTATCTGCCTGCCTCAGATCCTTCAAAATCTCTTTAAAAACACATCTATTCAAAAAAGCATATCATCTTTAGCCTCTTCATTCACTATGCATCTCTCACTCTCCTGTACCTCACCCATACCCTTTAGAATGTAAGTTTGCGAGTTTTAATCTTGTGAGGTGCTTTAGGGAAAGCACAGTGTATATCAGATTGAAAGCTCAATAACAGAGTCTTCCATTATTTTCATTGTGGGGTATCGTTTATACTTGTACCTAACCCCTGTATTGCGCTACGGAATATGTTGGCGCGTTATAAATAAAGGATAATAATAATAATAATAATCTTTTTTTTCTTCTAACCTCAAAGGATGTCTTCTTGTCAAAACCTCTCTGCACAAAAAGTTCACTTGACAGCCTTATCTTGACCCTGAATGTATTTATATAGGGTAATCATACCCCCTCTTAGATGCCTTTGTTCTTGAGAAAATAAGTTTAATTTGATTAGTCTTCATACTTAGCCCCTCCATTCCCATTGTTAGTTTTGTTGCCCTTCTTTGTACTTTTTCCAGCTCTAATATGTCCTTTTTATTAAGTGGTGCCCAAATGTTTACTAGTGCAATTCAATACCTCATATACACTTAGGGTAGACCCAGGTGAGAGTCAAACATATCAGTATAAAGTGTTCTATCTCCATGTTCTACCAGTGAATGATCTACACTAGGTGCTGGTTTGCTTTTTCCCACCCTTACCTTTCTTGTTTTTTTTTATATCTACTTGGACACTGGGATGAGCAGTGTCCTCACATGAGAGCAGCACAACACTTCGTACAAGACCATCATCAATCCATGATCTCACACTAGAGTGATAATCCCCACCAGAATGGAAAAACTCCTTGGAGAAATGTTTGGATAGGACTTGAGCGCCAAGCTGTTTATTGGATCTAAGTCATCCCGGTATGTATTATTATTTCTGGTAATATGAAATGTTTGAATTCAAAAGTTGTTAGCTGCTTATACTCATATCTACTAAAAAATATACTGATTTTGGTCCTACCGCAGGCACAAACCACTGCTTTTAAAATGTTGAAAATTCACCCTAAAGCAGCCACACACCAAAGGACAATGTAGAACCTTCCTCCACACTCTGCAACTTCTCCTTTACATCACAACAATTTATGGATTATGATGGGATTATGATGGAAAATTCTGTAAAAAGGAGCACTGATAGGTGGCAAACATTTGTACCTGGCCTCATTGTGAGGTAGTTGGAGAATTAATTTGTGTGTGTTTGTGTCGCTCAGTTGTGTCTGACCCTCCGCGACCTCGTGGACCACAACACACCATGCCGATCTACTTGGTATTCATGGCGGAGATACTACAGTGGGCTATAGCATACAGCTCCTGGTATTCCCAGGTGGTCTCCCATCTAAGTACTAACCAGGCCCAACCCTGCATGGCTCTTGGTTCCCTCACTGGAATCAAACCCAGGTCAACAGCTGTGAAAGCATTGAATCCTAACCAGGGCACCACCAGATAATTTACTTAAAAGCATGTCTTTTTGTTTGGACACAGAGTCCTCTTTGCTTTCTTTAATGTCAGCATGGGTGGAGGATACAGATACTTTAACAATATAAGAAAAAAAATTCAATGGATTGCGTTTTTAAAACACTAGGATTTATGGTCACAATAAAAAAAAAAAACATTCTCCGGCTTAAATAGACAACGTAGTTGTAAAAAAAATGGAACTTTAACACTTATGATGGTATCTAGATAAATGACAACCCTTTAAGCCCCATTATACATAGTTATAAGTTACTAATTACTATTTTTGTTAATTTCCCTCTGCTTATGTCTTGGTGGCTGCCATATTGGACTCTGCAGCTCCTCCCATGCTTGAGAGCATGTGAGATGAGCGTTACTGGGCAGCAAACTTGAGAATCTCTTCTATTTCTTCTTATTGCATCTTCTAAAGCAACAATCATGTGATGCTGTCTCCTGCCCTACAAGCTACACCATATGATCCATTGGCCATGCTGTGCAGTAGGAGATGAAATATGGAGAATGACAGATTACATACTGCCCATTTCACTCAGTAACACACTCTGACATGTGGGAGGATGAAAAGACATGTCAGATTCATGGGATCGAGCAAAGGGAAATTTAAAGAATTGTAATAATTTATACTGTTTAGTTGAGCTAATAGGGCTTTCACAATAGATATAAAAGTATACCTTTTAAATAGCCTTGACTTGTTTTACCACTACAGTGCCCCTTTATATTAACCTGTTTAATAAATAATTATTGGTTTAACATCTTGATTTCTTTATGTATTATCAAAATTAAATATTGCGATCAATCCTAGTTATGAAGGTAAACGTAGAGTTAAAAGGAAGCTAAGAATGAGTTACTCAACCCTATCTTCAGTGAGTAAACATCAATGAGATTTCCATTCTGAACTCATTTTGTCAGAGTCCTGATAAACATCACTGTTCCATAAATACCTCTCTCTGCACAAAAAAGTAAATTAAACCCATATGTTATCGGTGCCAAGTCAGGTCCTACTATGATGATGCCTTTCTGTATGTAAGTCTAGTTTCAGTAGAGTTAATGGTTTGCTATCTTCCTAAATGTCCATAATGAATTTGTTGTTGTTGTTCAGTTGTATCTGACTCTCTGTGACTTTATGGACTGCATCACACCAGGCACATCTTGTGTCTGGTTGTTCTTATCCATAAGGTTTTTGCGGCAAAGATACCGGAGTGTGTTGCGTGTTCCTTCTTCAGTCAATCACAATTTGTCTGACCTCTCAGCTATGATCTTCCCATACTGGGTCACCCTACATGGTATAGCTCACAGCTTCATTGAGGTACACAAGCCCCTTCACCACGACATATTACCCTTGTTATTTCAAAAACTAATCTCCCCCCCTCTTAGTACTCTCCTCCCTGTCACCCCTCCACACTCTTATGTACTTTCTCTGCTAACTTTGGGCTTCATAACTTTTTTTTCAACTGCTGGAGCTTTTTCCAGTAGTGTTACACATGTATTCAATGCAGTTCACTCATATTATTATGTATCTTTCTTGAAATATGTAAATCCATGTCTTGTCAGTAAAATGCAATATGTTGAATTACGTGTCCATTTGTAAAATTACACCAAACCCTGCATTTTACTTAAATACTTGATGAGACGCAGCCCAAGGAACCAATAGAAAACGCGAACGTCATGACAATATATATATAAGTACAATTAAACATTCACCCTCAGTTTGCTAGTAAGCATTTTGCTAGTAAATAAGTAAAGTTTGCTCATAGGGCTAGCCCTTTAATAGACAATGCATTAGAGCACTTGTTTTAGTCCATGTGGGTTTCCTGATATGTACTGGGTTCTATGATACCCAGGATATTGTTTAATGATACAACCATAATAATAAAAATATCATATTTTTAATTGCACATATGTACATATGGGAATGTGAAGCATTACATTTTAATCCACTTCCATGCTTTTATATTGTTTTTTAGTACAGCAGTCACTTTGCATTAAATGCTACTGCAGGTCTCACTAAGGCTTTTAAAACCATTTGCGGGTGCTGTTCATTGCACATAATTATTTCAATATTAATATTACGAGTTACGAGTAAGACTTCATTTTCGATCAGTTTGGTCTCAATTGAATAGCAATTTAGTGTAAAACTTTGAAAATGTCACTTGTAATGTCAAAAAATCAATGAGAAAGCTTGCAGTAATTTACGTGACTGTTTTTGTTTTTTATATTAAAGTTAGCTCACTTGCAATCATGTAAATCCGGGTTAATTGAATAGCTACGTAAGGTTACTGACAACTTTTTAGTTGTGTAACTTTACGAAATAGGGAATTGAAAGGGGACCTTTATTCTCTTTCATCATCATATCCTCAGAGACCGCTGCCACCTAGCTGCATTCACCTTCTGAATTCAATCAACCCAATTCTTGTTGTTAATTATAAACAGTCAAATTAAAATTACCTGCTATTCCCATTTGAAGGTTATATTATCTGACCACTAGGCGAAGATAGCATACCACATACTAGTGCCACTCACCTCACACTGACTTTCTATCAGATCCCTTCCCTCTCCTACTAAATGAAATCATTTCTAACTTTGCACACCTTCCTACCTAAGTAAACTTTCACTTCCATCCTGACCCATCCTAATCCTTATGTGTAATTCTTGCCAGGTTTCAGCCTTTGCCATTGTAAGTTTTCAGTCTTGTAAGATGCTTTGGGAACAAAGTACTTTCTACCAAAGATTTTGAGCTCAGTGAGAGGGTTCTCCACTGTTTTTACCATGTGTTTAATATTGTATTTGCCTTGTACTTACCCCTGTGTAGTGCTATGGAATTTGTTGGAGAGCTGCACATAAAGACAATAACAATTACATTATTAAACAAATATTTTTGATGCAAAGTAAATGGTCTGTAGTCTATAAAAGTAGATGGGGCGTGATTATTTTCTCCTCCTCTCTCCTGACATACAGTGTTACGTAATACAGAATAGCACTTGGAAATTTATTGTAGATCTACAAGCTTGTCTTTTTATTTTGATAATTTTAAATATCAGCCTAGCAAAAACAAAAAAAACTTAAATACCATTTTGTCAGAAGTTGTTTTCACTTTGAAACAAAAATCAAGACAGATTATTTCTCATGAATGTCTTTGCTGCTTTAGTTTTTTTTCTTAATATGATTAAAAGAAATGATAATGCTCTTTTAAATTAATGATATTTTGGGACTTAAGAATCTCTTTATCTATAATCCTTCATACATCAAATACAAGGCATTTCAATATACAGTCAGTTTTTTTTAACTACAAAAGAATAACAACTTGAAGGACCACAGTAATGCTCTAGAAAAAATAGATATTTATTTTGTAAAGTGAACTTTTTGTGCCAAGAGTTTTTCAACTGACAAGAGGACATCCTTTGAGGTTAGAAGATAAAGATTCCACCTTAAAAAAGAAAGGGTTATTCACAGTAAGGATGGTTAAACTGTGGAAATATCTACCAAAGGAGGTGGGGACAGCAGATTTGATAGATAACTACAGTGGATATAAAAAGTCTACACACCCCTGTTAAAATGTCAGGTTTCTGTGCTGTAAAAAAATGAGACAAAGATAAATCATTTCACTTTTTCCACCTTTAATGCGACCTATAAACTGTACAACTCAATTGAAAAACAAACTGAAATCTTTTAGGTAGAGGAAAGAAAAAATATAAAAATAAAATAATATGGTTGCATAAGTATGCACACCCTTAAATGAGTGAGCAGGCAAAACACATTACTTTGTTGAAGCACCTTTTGATTTTATTACAGCACTCAGTCTTTTTGGGTATGAGTCTATCAGCAAGGCACATTTTGACTTAGCAAGATTTGCCCACACTCCAAATCTGTCAGATTGCGAGGGCATCTCCTGTGCACAGCCCTCTTCAGATCACCCCACAGATTTTCCACTGTATATAAAGGGATTGGATATATTCTTGAATAAAAAGGGGATTTACGATTATCCTGGATAACTATAAAAGGAGTATTGATCCAAGGAGGAACCCGATTGCCAATATCTGAAGTCAGGAAGAAATTGTATTTTTCTCCTATGAGACAATTGCCAATAGTTCAATATATAATATATGGTTTTCAATATATGTTTTTTTTTATATTTGCCTTCCTCTGTATCTGTATAATTCCTCACCCTCTGTCTGTTGGCATACCATAATTTTCAGTCCTAGGTCCACTCCTCTTCTCCATCTATACATCCTCACTTGATACCTGTCATGAACGATTTGGGGGCCATGATGGGACCCCCTGCACCCCACAAGTAACACTGCTATTTGAAACGCAGGCACATTAGGTGCTAATGTCAGGGACTATTACAAGGGACCTGAAACTTGTTGTGGGGACTGACTTGATTGTTTTTGTGTGTAGTGTGGGCCACAGGAAATCATTTTTGGTCTACTACATCATGTTATATGCACTGTCATAATGTATCTGTGTTAGAAGTAGGCCCTAGGATGCTAGAATTATATAAAAACTACTGCAGTCACTTATGTGAAAAGGGGGTTAATTTTCTACAGGAATTTATATGGCCCTGCGATCGGCCACGCGCGAATCCTCTGGCTTTAGACATGAAGGGGGAAGCTAGTTTTATGGCTCTGTAAGAGAAGAGCAAAACACAGGCCTGGGTTATTAGTGACCTAAACAGATAACCCTGGATAGAAAATGTTTAAGGATAAAAAAGAAAGCCAGACCACTCTATACATCTGGAAATCATGTGGGTGGGGGTATAGCAAGCTATTTGCCTCGGAGGATGGGCTAGAACTGAGGGAAACTCTTTGGTGTTTTGTGTTATCTGAAAATGTGTCTTGAAAAATAAAGAGGTGCCAGTCTGATTTTGGACACACTAAATAAAGGTGGTGTCGGAGCCTGCTTGTACTAATCAAGTGTACAGGGTGTGTCATGCTTAGATCCTAAGAAAAGGAGTCTGATGGTGCCTGCCTCTTTAGAAATTATGCTGTCATCTGAATTGTCTACTGGTGCCGAGATTTCCAAGAACCCAAACAGTCCTTGTTGGTAGTTAACCTTTAGTCTATAGCAGGTGGGCTCTGGGCAGTATTAGCCCCTAGCAGGTTGGATCTTCACAATACCCTAATAAAACCTATTGGATTTCAGTATCTTCACTGTGCAGATGGCACTCAAATTTACCTCTCGGGACCAGATCTCCAACTGCCTCTCAAGTATACAGGTGTGCTCAAACATTTGCATACCCTTGGCAAATTGGTTATATATTTACCATTTTTAAAGAAAACATGAGTGAGCAGGCAAAACACATTTCTTTTATTTGTTATGGGATTCATATTCAACTGTAGTTTTTAACAGAATGGCACAAGAAATAAAACAAAACATGGCAACAAAGAAAGAAATGATATTACTGTGTTCAAAAATTTGCATTCCCTTAGTTCCTAATACTGTGTATTGCCCCCTTTAGCATCAATGACCGAATGCGCTCTTTTGTAATAGTTGTCTATGAGTATGGTATAGCTGCCTCCAGGTCATGCAAAGATTTTTGGTCGTCTTGCATGAACTGCATGTTTGAGATCTCCCCAGAGTGGCTCGATGATATTAAGGCCAGGAGACTGTGATGGCCACTCCACAACCTTCACTTTTTTTCTGTTGTAACCACTGGAGAGTCAACTTGGCATTGTGCTTAGGGTCATTGTCATGCTGGAAAGTCCAAGAGCGTCCCATGCACAGCCTTCGTGCAGAAGAATGCAAATTGTCTGCCAGTATTTTCTGATAACATGCTGCATTCATCTTGCCATCAGTTTTCACAAGATTCCCCGTGCCTTTAGAGCTCACAACCCCCTAAAACATCAGTGAGCCTATACACCAAAATAAACTTTGGCAATACTTTACCTTAGCAGCGACAATGCAAAGTAGTGAGTGTACAGCCTCTATAACAGTGCAAATTTGCTGTCCCCTCAAAATGCAACACACAGCCATTCATGTCTAAACCGTTGGCACACCTCCAAGAGGAGGACCTTGCTAAAGAAGCTGAAGGTGAAGGTGATGGCCTTGCCAAGCATGTCACCAGACCTAAACCCTATTAAGCATCTGTGGGGCATCTTAAAACAGAAGGTGGTTGAGTGCAAGGTTTCTAACATTCACCAGCTCCGTGATGTCATCATGGAGGAGTGGAAGAGGACTCCAGTGGCAACCTGTGAAGCTCTGCTGAACTCCATGCCTACAAGTGTTAAGTCAGTGCTGGAAAATAATGGTGGCCACACAAAATATTGACACTTTGGGCCCAATTTGGACATTTCCAATTAGGGGTATACTCACTTTTGTTACCAACGTTTTCGACATTAATGGCTGTGTGTTGAGTTATTTTGAGGGGACAGCAAATTTACACTGTTATACAGGCTGTACACTTACTACTTTACATTGTAGCAGAGTGTCATTTCTTCAGTGTTGTCACATGAAAATACATAATAAAATATGTACAAAAATGTCAGGTTTACAAGCCTTTATAAATATAAATATGCTACCATCTATGTATTTGATGACCTGTTACCCTTTACTGTATTGCTTCAACTTTGTCTTTAGTAAAAAAGATTGAAAAAAAAATAAACATCAGTGAGCCACCACCATGCTTCACAGTGGGGATGGTATTCTTTTCACTATAGGCTATGTTGACCCCTCTCCAAACATAGTGCTTATGGTTGTGACCATGAAGTTCTATGCCAGAAGCTGTGAGGCATGTCAAAGGTGTTGTTGGACATATTGTAACCAGGCTTTTTTTTTGCATTGGCGCAATTATGGCTTCTTTCTGGCAACTCAACCATGCTTCTTATTTTTGTTTAAGCTTCGTCATATTGTGCTCCTTGAAATAACCACACTGTCTTTTTTCAGAGCAGCTTGTATTTCTCCTGAGGTTACCTGTGGGTTTTTCTTTGTATTCCGAACAATTCTTCTGGCAGTTGTGGCTGAAATCTTTCTTGGTCTACCTGACGATGGCTTGGTATCAAGAGATCCCCAAATTCTTCTTAATAAGTGATTGAACAGTACTGACTGCAATTTTAAAGGCTTTGGTTATCTTTTTATGCACTTTTCCATCTATATGAAGTTCCATTACTTTGTTAGACAGGTCTTTTGACAGATCTTTCTCCTCCCCATGGCTCAGTATCTAGCCTGCCCAGTGCATCGACGTGAGAGCTAACAAACTCATTGACTATTTATACACAGACACTAATTGTAATTGAAAAAGCCACAGGTATGGGAAATTAACCTTTAATTGCCATTTTAACCTGTGTGTCTGTAACAAGGCCAAACATTCAAGGGCATGCAAACTTTTGATCAGGGCCATTTCTGTAATTTCTGTTATCATTATAATTTAAAAAGGAACCAAACAACTATGCGATAATAAATGGCTTCATACGATCACTATCCTTCAATAAAATATTTTTTTTTGCATAATCAGTCATATTTTTTTAAATACATGCCAATATTTCACAATTTCTGCCAGGGTATGAACACTTTTGAGCACAACTGTATCTTCCTGCATGTCTGCCCACCACCTCAAACTCAACATGTCCAAGACCAAACTCCTAATGTTCCCACCCTCTACTACAGCTTACATTCCTCAGACATCTCTCACTGTTGACAATGTCATCATCACACCCACCACAGGCTCACTGTTTTGGGGTTCTTTTGGACCCTGCCCTCTTCTTTATTCCTCGTGTACAATCATTAAATAAATCTTGTCTCTTCCATATGAAAAACATCTTCAAAATATGTCACTACCTTATACAAGACACAAATAAAATATTAATACATTTTCTAATCATATTCCACCTCGACTACTGCAACTTTCTTCTTGCTGGCCTCCCCATCACCCCAGTCTGTCTCCACTCCAATCCATAATGAATGCCTCTGCTAGACTCATCTACCATACTCAACGCTCAGTGTCTTCTGCACCTATCTGTCAATCACTCTACTGGCTTCTCAATAAAATTTTAAACCATGACCCCAATTTACAAAGCCCTTAACAATTGTGCACCCCCTTATATCTCTGCTATCATTTCTAAATACTTCCACTTGCCCTCTTCATTCTGATAACAACTTTCTTCTTTTCACCTATCTTATCACCTCCTCTCATTCCCGCCTTCAGGACTTTTCTTGTGCTGCCCCTATTCTCTGGAACTCCTCTCCTCTCTACACTAGACTATCCTACTGCCTCAAAACCTTCAAAACGTCTCTAAAACATTTCTGTTTAGAGAAGCTTATCACCTTCCATTAACATGCACAACACTTCTCTCACCTTCCTGTACCTCACCCAAAATCTTTAGAGTGTAAGATTACAAGTTTTCAATCATGCAAGGTGCTTTGGGAAAACACATTGGACACTGGATTCTAAGCTCAAAGTTATTTTGCCTTGAATTTAAACCATGTATAGCGCTATGGAATATGTTGACGAGTTACAAATAAACGATAATAATAATAATAACCAATTAACAATTAATCCACTTTTTACAAAAATCAGAGGAGATCTAAAAAGGTTGAACTTGATAGACTAAAAGTCTTTTTTCAACCTTATTTACTATGTTTCTATGTAATTTTGATTAGGCATTGATTATTAATACAATTCTAATTTAATCATTTATAATAGAAACAGTCAATGCCTAATTAAAATATCTAACTCATCTTCTTAGGGCAATACAGTGTTTCTTTAAATGGGAAAATGATACAAAAATGTGAGCTATACAAATTGCAGAGAAACAAATAAATAAGTGACAGGGCAAATATGTACTTAGTAGGCAAAAAATCGTTTTAAACAAAAATATAAAATTTTTTTTCAGAAGTAAGCAAAAAAATAAAAAAAGTTAAAAGACCCGTCACACATTCCAGAGTGGTAAATATTTCCAAACAATAGCACAAAAATAACAACTAACGGAAATAAAACTCCCAGATAAGCGACGTTGCACTGCGAGAGTGCAGATGTTTTCAGTAAATAAAGCTGACTGTGAACGGTCTGACGGAGCATAAAAAGAAATGTTACACTTTCTGAAACCACTTCAGTCATATACTACAAAACAGATCTCAGCAGCCCCTGGAGGGTTCTCAAGGAAAAATGTCAGAACATCAGATGTTTGCTCTCCTGAAATAGCATGCGCTTTCTATGACCTAGACTTTAAAGGATCACTGTATTTTAGGAAAACTCTCACGGCGTTTGTGAAGTATATAACAAACTAAGAATAACAGCCACTGTGTAAGCAATATATAAAACAATTTTTATCGAAAATCTTAATTTTGGAAGACTATTTTGAGTACAGCAAGAATCCATCTTGTCTGATTCCTACAGCAAGGAGCCTGAGGGCATGTTCTTATTTATTAAATAGAGATTGACGAGAGGAGGGGGATTTGTTAAATGATCTACATGATATACATATGTCTTCACACTGGTGAGAGGCACTAACCTTGAAACAGATGTACGTAAGTAGGATTCCTGGATTGTGTACAATCCATACTGAGCTTAAAGGAAGGCATGTTTCAAATGGTCATGGATTGCAACAGCGAAGCCTTTGTGGGTCACATTTGCATGTCCCTGCCCAGACTCCCAGAGTGTAGTAGAGTAACTGTATCTCGAAGAATTCTAAGCAGTAAACAAGTTTTTTAACTTGCTTTAGACATTCAAATGTGAAAACAAATGTAATTATATATATATATATATATATATATATATATATATATACACATATATATATATATATATACACTAAAATCCCAGTTATCTGGCACCTAACCAACCGGCACTCTAAAGCAACCGGCACTGGCATCAATTCCCCATTTTCAAAAAACTCCCGCTAAACCAGCATAACGGGCACTATACGGCAGTTCGAGACTGCCAAAAAAAAATTACTAACATTTTTTCTAATCATTTTTTTGGGCATAAATGGCCCAGTTTAGTTGCTAATGCTTTTTAAAGGTATTTTGAGGGTTTTGGGGGGTTTAAGGGTCGTTTAGACCCTTTTTTTGGGTGCCGGATAACGGGAGTTTACTGTATATATATATATATATATATATATATACACACACATACATATATATATATATATATATATATATATATATGCTCATAAGGACATTATTACTGGTTAATATATCTATTCTTAATTCCCATACAACTCAATTATGTTTGAATATTTAACAAAACTAGGACATTTTATTTCAAGCAAATAACAACGCAGCAATGAAAAAAAAAAAAGTAGTTATACTGTATATCACTATAATAAATTACCCAAATTTACTTCCGTAGAATCCAGTTATACAGCAATAGCCGCCTATCACATATAATAGTTGTCAAACTACGAATCGTCGTCACGCTTCGCGAGGGGCCCCAGTTGCGGAAGGTGGAGGCTCTAACGTCGGCTGCAATGAGCAGGAGGCTCATTGCAGGCTGCAAATGCGGACCCTCGCGAAGGCGGAGGCTCTACAGCACCTCACAAGCAGTGACAAACACCCACAGAAGTGGGACTTGGAAAAAAAAACACAAAACACGCAATGAGTAAATACGGACTTAGAACAAAAAAATTACGGTCTTACACTAAAAAAATACGAGCTGCGGGACTTAGAAAAAAACATTACGTACTTGCAAGAATATGACCTTAACGGCCGAACCGTGCACACAATAAATACACACAAAAAAGGCAAAAAAGCTTACCCACAGCAAGGGGTGGCACCCAGGACCTCTGCAAGTGAAGTTACCCCTCAGTTTAAGTCCAAATTACCGAGTTTAAACACACGAAAATCCCCTAAGCGAGAGAAAAAATGGCCAGCGAAAAAAACAAAAATGAGGCTACAGGACCGTAAAGCCGCAAAACACCAAGCACATACAGTATTTCAAAAAAGCCGTACGAGGTACAAGAAACACTTTTAGCAAGGACGCTAAATCATCCACACCTGCGTACCACATCCACATTCGCCGCCATTTTACAACACTAACTTACAGAATGCGGAAGTACACAGCTACACTAACGGCTTCCCCTCGCACACACAGCCTATTTACACTACACACTGCACACATTGCTGACACTTACACAGCAGCTCCACAACAGTGAAAACCTACATTGGATGCTGCAGGAACATCGAAACAGATTGTCAGCTCCTCAGCACAATGCTTCCTGCATATATTACTTACAAATAGGTAAAGTATATTAATTTATTAATTATTTCATTAGCATACATAAATACATATACACAAAAAAAAAAAACACTATCGCAATAAACACAAAAACCATTCATTGCGCGACTCACAACGAGCGACAACGCTGCTCATAGCACATAAACTACACCAGGGGACAGCCTAGCAATAAGCGCAAAAATGCAGATCAGCGCCGACCTTACAATGACAGCAAAATCACCTCTGATAAAAAAAAAAAAAAGAGACTCGCAATGAGCGCCGAAGTAATATAATAATATCCATGTTATAGCCACGTATCACAGCTAAATAAACTATATTAAATTAATAATCCTGATCTAGTTTATCAAGACAACAATATAGATATCCTCAAATCAGTGAATGTGTGAGAGTAACATGATCACTGGGTGCTGAAGGAAGCTAATCCTCATATCTGCAATACATAATCTTGGAATTACCATAATACTGAATAACACATAAAAAATTATAAATACAAATGTATTACCAGTACCTAAAATTAGCTGAATAAAGTATCATATTTGCCACCATGGGTTGCCCATTAGGGAACCTCGCGGTTCAATTGGAATACAATGAAATATTAATTATCACTGGTCTGGCAATCATAATCAGAGCTGCGGTTAGGATTATTAATTTAATATAGTGTAATTAATTGTGATGCGTGGATTTAATATGGATATTATTATATTTAGGCGGCCAATGCTGTATAACTGGATTCTAAGCAAAAGGAAATGTGGATTATTTATTATAGGTATATATAATGACTTTTTTATTGCGGATTTGTTATTTGCTTGAAATAAAATGTCCTAGTTTTTTTAAATACATGTTCATAAGGACATATATATTTTTCTATGGTAGTCCAGCAGTAATAACTCTCTAAACTGTGCTACCGTAGGCTTGGACCTTGCAGGACCGGGCAGGAATATATCCCTAGTATCAGCACATTGTCACACATTGTTGCAGTTCTTTATCCAAACACATTTTCCAGTTTATATTTTTTGTTGTTGTGGGTTTGCATCTGGTCATGATGACGAGTTACGGTTACCATTGTCATTATGGCAGACCACAATATTCCTGCAGTGAGGACACAAATGTCAATCTCAGTTGAAATATAACCAGTAAATGATGAGAAGTTTATTTTGGTTTCTAAACACATCACTTCTTGTAAATTATGTTGTTTAAATACAAACTTTATAATAAACTAAAATAAAAAAAAAACATAAACAAAGAAAATAAGGTAAATATCATAATCTAGTTTAGCTACAGTGTAGTGTTGTTAACGTGACATAGTAAATGTCTAAATTAATGCGCAAATGAAAAATAGATGTAAAATTAAATATAATTACAACCATTTGTTATTAAAAATTATGTATGAGACAAATGAGCTTGAAAGTTAGGTACAATGAAAAATATATATACATGAAAATTTAGAGTCTGATAAAAAGCATAATTAAAGGGCCACAACTTTAAATACTTGTTAATAATGCAACAAAATACAGGTATACCCCACTTAACACTAGCCATTTTAGCTGTAGCACTGTTTTATGGCATGGCGATCCCTGCTGAATGCTTGGCATCGGGGTAACAATGTTTTTTCCTTGCACGACCCCGTATAATGCTCTTAACAGCATTACAGCATTAAGAGAGGCACCAGAGAGAGAGAAAACAGCAACAAATTGGGATTCTAAAGAGAGAGATAGCCACCGGAGACCCCCAAATCCTACCTACAACAACCAGAGGCAAATACAGAATACATACATTGCTCCCTTGTTTCTCATAATGTAGTCGTTAATTGTTAAATCTACATTAATTTTATTTTTTTGTACTGTTTTACAGAACATGTCTGAACGCAAGAAAGACCAGGGCAAGGTGAAGTGCCAGTATTTCTGTAAAAATGCAGGTGCTGGACCACTTGGAGAAAGGGGAGCTGCAAGCGGATATTGGAGCGGATCTGAAGTTGCCAACCTCAACAATCTGCACCATCCTCAAGAATAAAGAAAAGATAAAGTCTTCAGCGGCCACCATCACTGCATCTTCAGCAAAGAAGATTACCTGCTCCACATACTACACTTTGGAGGAGATGGAGAAGAGGCTGTCCATCTGGATTGACAATGAAATGAAGCATTACATGGCTCTCAGCCCGGCCATCATAATGGAGCAGGCGAGAAGCATATACAGCCATATCCAAAGCCAAACACCATATGTACCGGAGAGCTTTGCAGCCAGTACAGTCTGGTTTGATGCTTCAAAAAGAGGAACAACCTCCACAACATTAAAATTACTGGAGAAGAGGCAAGCACTGAAATGGAAGCTATTTGAAGAGAACATATATAACAGCAGTAAATACAGATCTTAGTTTTGTCTATGGTTCCTGATACCCCTTCCAGGCTTCTAATCCTTTTACAAACAAAAGCAAAATGACATTTCATCATTAAAACAAAAATGAATACACTAGGTAAAAATTAAAGGCTGTAATTATTTATTATTATTATTATTATTATTATTATAGTTCATTTATAACGTGCCGACAAATTCCGTAACGCTGTACATAAGTTAAGTTCAGACAAAGATAAATACAAATTAACATATAGCAAAGCAAGCAGGGCCCTGTCTTTGAGCTAGGAATCCAATGTCCATGGTGAATACCCAAAGTACTTAGGATAGAAACTCGCAGACTTACAATCTAAGGTAAAAGAGGGAGAGAGAGGTGATAATCTTGTTAGGGTGGAAGGTGATACGCTTCTTTAAAGAGATACGTTTTAAGTGAGGTTTTAAATGTTTTGAGGCAAAAGGATAATCTGGTAGAGCGAGGCAAGGAGTTCCAGAGACTAGGGGCAGCACAAGAAAAGTCCTGGAGGCGGGAGTGAGAGGAGCTGACAAGAGTTGTAGAAATAAGAAGGTCATTAGCAGAACAAAGAGGGCAGGTGGGGGAGTGTTTGGAGATGAGAGCAGAGGGCTTTGTAAGTTAGGGTCATGATTTTAAATTTTATTCTTGAGGCTAAGGGAAGCCAGTGGAGTGATTGACAGAGAGGTGATGCCGACACTGAACGTTGTGTACGGAAGATGAGTCTAGCAGAGGCATTCATAATGGATTGAAGTGGAGATAGTTGGGTGGTGGGTAGGCCAACAAGAAGTGAGTTGCAGTAGTCTAGTTGAGAAATGATGAGAGAGTGTATAAGGATTTTAGTTGTGTCTTGTATAAGATAGTGACGAATTCTGGAGATGTTTTTTAGATGGATAAGACAAGATTTAGTTAGTGATTGTATGTGAGGGATGAAAGACAGAGCAGGGTCCAGTAGAACTCCAAGACAACGGGCTTGGGAGGAGGGGGTGATGATGTCATTGTTGACAGTGAGAGAGATTTAATCTTTTTACACATCATCAAGTCAAATTTCTCAAAAATCATACTATAAATATGACATTGCAATTGTTTTATAAGCAGGGAAAAGCTAGTTTTTAATTAAAAAATAAACTAATGCTTGTGCTGGACCGTGGAGGCATTCATGATACTTTGGTGGAAGTTGAGTCCATGAGAGGGTGAATGTAGTTCCTGATGCATGCAGGCTGCTTCTGGGCCAGTGAGGGGGAAATGGGTAGGTGTCAAATTCAGCCATTATCTAATAAAGCCATCTTCTTCTTTCTCCACTCCTTACTCCACTGATCAAAAATAAACACACTTTCATAATTCAGCTCACAGGAAGATGTGTAACAAACACAATATGGACTCCTCTACTCATAAAGAGAGTCTTCAACCCCCCCCCCCCAAAAAAAAATGTTTTAATGTCCATGGCTTGCACGGTTGGTAACGTTCTTTGTTTGCTACATACTTCACAAACAGGTGCCCTTTAATGATAATCTACATAAAAAATATCATTGTCATTAAGTATAAAATGCAAGCCCAGTTTGTATAGATTAGAATAATGATAGAACTGGTGCAACTATTGGACATATACTGTAATTTACCAAAGCACACAGTACTTTTGGTCTATATCACTGATATTATTATTGTCTCTCTCTTGACAGGGTAGATTATTTTTTTCCAAAAAAAGGGAAATAGTTCAAATATTATCAGAATCCCGAGGTTGTGGTTGAAACTGGCTCTCTACCAAAAGAAATATTTCTAGCCTGTGTCATAATTTTGTGGCTTATCATTTCCTTGTGAGGATAAAAATAGACCTGTGGAGCATGAATCAATAACTTTAAAGTACTTAAAGGACCACTGTGATCATTTTTTTTCTATATGGTTTTTTGGTTAACTAAACATGATAGTGGGAAAATGTTATTAGAAAGCAAAAAATAAAACCTACCTAACCCGTTGCACTTTGCAAATTTTATATGCAATTATTTTTTGTTTTCTTGCCCGCTGCAGCCTGTTACTTCCTGAGGCGGGTGTGTGCTTGTGAACCAACAACCTTCCTATTAGTGATACCGTTAGCACTGACAATAGTTACTGCCAAATCACACTGTACATATATAAACATGTGTATTCAAAGCCTCCTTCTATCTCAGGAAGTTGATCTACTAAAAGCAAAATGGCAGGTCTGGTTGTAGGGATAGGTCCAATGGAGAAGGAAGGATAGTTATGATCATCTGACCTGCTGGATTTGTATGTTATGAGCAAATATGTGACATTTCGGAGAGTGATGAATGTTTTGAAATGGGGAAATATAACGAAAATACATCAATGGTAAATTCCTGGTTTTGGGAAATGGTGGAGATAATGATAAGTATGGGAGGTGTAAGTCATATATAGGGAGAAGAATATATTTAAGAGAGATTTTATTGCTTCATTACTATCAAGGGATTTGTATATTATATGGACTCCCCAAGATCAAGTCATTTTTAAAATGTTTATACATTTTATTTTGTTGTTATTTAGTTGTCAGTTGTGCCTGACTCTCAATGACCCTATTGCCCGCAGCACACCAGGCACATCTGCCAGTTACTGAACCTTTGAGATTGATCAAGCTCAAGTTCATTGCTTCAATGACCTCATCTATCCATCTCTGCCGTCCCTGCCGTTCATACTGTGCCTTCAATTTGCCCAGCATCAGAGTCTTCTCTACAGGATTCTGTCTTCTTGTGATATTGCAAAGATTATCATGCAGTTAGATACCCTCCCCCACCCTTATCAAGCAGTTAGTATAATGGAGCTACACAATCAATGCTCTATATTTCAGGAATAACATGCAGTAGAGAAAAATACTAATACTAATTGTACTAATACAATATGTAGATAGATGTTAATGCCCTTTAAGTTGAAACCAATGTAAAGACGTAGTGGAGCAGAAAATGTAATAATGAATGAGAGTGAATCAGTGCCTCATGCTAGCCAATCAGTGGCAAAGTCTCAGCAAAATGCTTCAACATGCGACTGAGACACGGTCACTGGCTCGCTATTGTGAGACAATGCACAGCCAGTACAGCAGAGTTTGTGCCTTCATGAGCAACAGTGCGATTTGTTTGATGGGCCACTGATGAAACATGCTGTCATCCATCCCTAACTATAGTTTGTGGTAAACACCTGATCTACTCATTCTGGAATGGGCGCTCGGGTATTCAGAAATCCAATACCTAACATTTGTTAGGTTTTTATACTGTTTAATAAATGTGATTTTTCTGATGTGGTTGATGTCCATCTGGTCTTTGCATTTCTCCACTCCTTGAATTCATAGGCTATACTCTCTATAGAAACATTTCAATGAAAAATGTTGCTACCTACAGTTGAAATATTTGGATTAATCTGTATATTATATACCAAGTAAAATCCACAAATCCCTTTAAAGAACATGCTAAGCCTGCATCCATATTAAAATCATACCTTGAAGTACATATCTTAGAACCTGGCAAACACAAATTAAAGCAATTAAATCATAGCAGATCATCGTAAAACAAAAAAGAAAAAACTTATTAGGTACCCTACATACTCTAAAAATAACGATTAAAACATTGATCTTTTGTGAAAAATACACAAATGATAGCTAAAATGAAATCTCCTCTTACCCAAAACACTACCATAATTTGAAATGTGTGGGGGAGTTCCTAGGAGTCACCCCAACTTAGTGCACAAAAGATAATACAGTATCTAATGACTCCAGCATTTACTTTTAGATCCCCTGCCTACTATCAAAGTGGATGGTGATTTCATTTTAGCTTGAGACTTGTGTGAAGAAAATAATAATTTTAAGTATCCTGTAAAACAGAGAGGTATGCGTGTAGGTATGGTGTGTAGGAAACGAGAGATACTTTTATTCCACATATATAGCAGACAATGGCTTTTGGTATTATTGTTAATATATTAACAATAAACTACATTTTAGGAGTAAGATTTGTCACAGAAAATAATCATTTTTGATAATGATTTAGAACCATGGCCAGATTACCCATTAGGCCAACTAGGCAGCTGCCTATGAGCTCTTCCCTGTGAGCGGCGCCACACTAAAAAAAATGGTTCCTGGCTTAAAAAAACTAAATGCTGCAGTTCATAGACTGGCTACTAGGAGGGTAACCACCTAGAACAAGACAGTTACAACAGGAAAAGGAACTTACACTCACAGAAAAGGCAAAAATAGGTCAGTGCATAAATTGTGTACTCACCCACAGGGGCTCCTCCACTTCACTGCCTAGGGGCTCCAGCCCTGTTTAGGACCCCTCCTTTTGTTAAAGCATAATTTATATTATTTTTTTTTTTAATTTCAGCAAGTCATATCACTTTATAGTCTCTAATTAATTAAACACATTGTTGGGGCTGTTCACTAAAGCTGCAATTGCTGTCTTATAAGTGAAACATATGCTCTGGGAAATAATTAATTTTGTCTTTTGTTTTTCAAACTCTACTGGAAGGGCAAATGACGTATCATATGTGCGCTGCAACATTAGTGATAAAACAAAAGGGGGGCTGTAAGAAGCATAGTTGGATATATAAATACTATTATGTGCATTCATTTAAGAATACACAAATGGTTTTCACTTACTTTTCAGTTGTCTGTTTCATGTTGTAACATGTCCCTTTAAGATTTTTTGTTTCAAAGATTTTTATTCAACAGCTTTTATGTTACATAACAAACAATTACATTGCAAACTTCTGTTAACTGAAATTATTAAGATAATTGTGTCTATTGTTATTAAAATATAGTATTCATATCAATAAACAATCATTCAGCCAGATATCTCACATTTTTTTTCCTTTTTTGGTGATGGTTTTAAGTAAATACACAATTAAAGTTCCACTCCTAAATGTTCCTCACTACATCCATTCCTATGATCTCCCGTGCCACCCTCAGCACCTTTTATCGTCTAGATGAGTTGCCTCTCCGCTTCCCAGCTCTACCAGTTCCAGTC
This sequence comes from Discoglossus pictus, assembly GCA_027410445.1. Taxonomy (NCBI): domain Eukaryota; kingdom Metazoa; phylum Chordata; class Amphibia; order Anura; family Alytidae; genus Discoglossus; species Discoglossus pictus. Next base: position 435,252,308 of record CM050164.1, read on the forward strand.
CGCTCCACACTCCGCTCCCCGGACAAGCCACCACTGTTAGCCAAAGTGTAATGCTCTTTCCCTTCCAGACCTTACAATGTGCTATCTGGAGACTGAATCCAAGGTCCCCAAATTTCTAGGTAAATTTGGTGAGTGTCCAACAAAGTGTGAGTCATTCTTTCGTTAATACAAAGATAATTTATTTTGTTTATGACTTCCTGAAATTGGATATGACTGCTTTTCCATCTTCTAGCAATTATATTTTTGGCGGCTAAAAAAATCATTTGGGCCAATTTGTTCCCCTTATTACCCAGCCCCTGGTAATGAATTCCTAACAGACAAGTCGAGATTGATGGTTCTAGGGGAGATTTAAGAATCCGTGAAGCTAATTTGGTAGCTTCAATCCAAATATTAGCCACTCTAGGACATTTCCACCACGTATGAATAAAGTCTCCCCTTCCCTGGCATCCTCTAAAGCACCTATCTGAAGTTGTTGGAGATAGCTTATTTAGCCTGGCAGGAGTCATGTATGCCCGGTGTAAGATTTTCAACGAGGTTTCTAGCAAGCTATAGTTATATGAGCCTTTAGATAGGCTCAGAAAGGATTCCGCCCATTTATCCCCCTCCCAGTTTTGTTGCATTTCTATCTCCCATTTCAATGTGTAAGCAGGCTTCCACGAAGCCTTTGGGGCATTAAACATAGTGTACAGTGAGCCTAAGGTTCCTCTAGTTAAGTTTGTGTTTTTACATATTATTGACATCCACGATTCTTTGGGCGGGCCATGAATCCTATGTATCTCCTCAACCCAATGTCTAATTTTGATGTAGTTAAACATTTCTTGGTGTGGTATCCCTATTTTCCTGTTCATTTCTGCCCAAGAAATAATTCTGTCGCCCTCAAACCATGCCTTAAGTTTGTCTAAATTATGTGTGGTCCAGAATGCTTTGGAGTCAGCTGAGAGGGTGGTCGCTAGAGAGGTTGATGTAAAGATTGAAGTAAGAGGTGATACAGGGTGAATCAGTTTATGTTCCTTCCTAGCCCATTTCCATATTTTCAGAGTAAATTTAGTTATAGGGTTATGGATTAGGGAGTCAAACGTGTGCGAACTCGGAGCCCATAAAATGATTTCCCATTTTACTGGGGCCATTTGTAGCTCTTCAATAAAAACCCAATTGGGCTGTAGGGTGGTAGAATGTATTAACGGTATAGAGGCAATTTGAGCTGCCTTAAAGTAGGTACTGAAATTAGGGCAGGATAATAGTCCTCTAGACTTATGTTTATACATAGTATGTCTGGCGATCCTAGGAGGTCTATTCCTCCAAACAAATCTAAAGACCTGGGCTTGAAACTGTGCCAATTCCCTGTTATTAATTTGGATCGGCAGTGTCCTGGCCAGATAAAGCAGCCTCGGCAAGATGTTCATCTTGACCGTGGCTATTCGGCCTGTCCACGAAATCTGCCTTTTTGTCCAGCTGTCTAAGTCCCTTCGAAGAGTCTTAAATAGGGGTGGGTAATTGGTTTTATAAATATCTGCTAGTGAGTTAGTCAACTTTATCCCTAAATAGTTAATGTAAGAGGCAGGCCATAGAAAGTTGTGTACCCTTTTCAGTTGGTCCAAGATGTCCCCAGGAATGCCCACACTTAAGGCTTCTGTCTTGCTATTATTCAATCTCAGTCCAGAGAGAGTGCTGTATTCATTGATTGTGCCCAGTAGGGCGTCTATGGAGGAGCCAGGATTCGAGAGGGTGCACAGTAGGTCATCAGCAAACAAAGAACATTTTAGATGCTGATGTCCCACCTGCACCCCCTCTATAGAGGAGTTTGCTCTTATCGCCTGGGCCAAGGGCTCTATGGCCAAAGCAAAGAGCAGCGGGGACAGAGGGCACCCCTGTCTCGTGCCTCTCTCTATATTAATACTAGCCGTCTGGGAGCCTGGTAATTTTAAAGTGGCCTTGGGTAGCGTGTAGTAAGTGTGTAATAAGTTTAAGAAGTTGCCTTTAAACCCAAACTTTGCTAACGTGGCAAATAGAAAGGGCCACTCTAAGGTGTCAAACGCTTTCTCTATGTCCAATGCAAGCAGGCAGACCGGGGACCCCCTAGACCTAGCCAAATGGATGACATTTAGAGTTCTCCTGATGTTGTCGCCAGTTTGTCTATGCGGGATGAACCCTGACTGGTCTTTGTGAATCAAGGAGGGAAGGAATATTGAGATCCTTTGAGAGAAGATCTTGGCAAGCAACTTGACATCCCCATTAAGCAGTGAGATAGGTCTATAGTTCTTGGCATCTCTCTGATCTCTACCCTCTTTAGGGAATATTGTTAAGTCAGCATGGTTTAGTTCTGGGGGGGTAATCTCCCCTCTCAGTATCGAGTTAAAGAGATTACATAGATGAGGAGCCAGAAGTGTTGAGAATTTCTTATAGTAGATATTGGTGAACCCATCCGGGCCCGGGGATTTTCCTAGTTTTAGTTCCTTAATCACTTCTAGAACTTACTTGATAGTAACTTCCTTATTTAGAGAGTGTATTAAGTCAGCGGGCGAAATCTGAGGAAGGTCCAGTGAGTTTAAGTAAGAAGCAATGTTATTTTCCATGCCCACCTGTTTAGTGGAGTATATATTTTGGTAATATTCCCTAAAAACTTTTTGTATTTCATTTTGGCTATATATGAGGTCGCCCCCTTTATTCCTGATTTGGGAAATCATGGATTGGGTGTACTTTGCTCTCAGGCTTCTGGCTAACAATTTATCCGGTTTATTCGCTTTATTGTAAAACAAATGCTGCGTCCGTCTCAGTGCCTTGTCCGTTTTTATGGACAATACACTATCTAGCTCCAGCCTCGTCTTGTCTATCTCTGTTCTCAGGGAGGAGGAGGGGGAGAGCTGATTTCGAAGCTCCAGTCGTGCCAATTTGCCGGCAAGATCTCTCTCCCTTTGTAGATTCTGTTTTTTGAACTGAGAAGCCAATTTGATGCACACTCCTCTTATAAAGGCTTTATGTGCTGTGACGAAGTGCCCTTCGCCACTTTGTCTTGGAGAGGACTGTTTGCCAGCCTCCTGCCCTGCGACTATGGTCCGGGGACATATTGCCCTTTAAACACAGTATTCGGCCATACCAGAGTGTATGTCACTCATTCTGGCCCTTTACATACAGTGGGGTCATTTGGTACTTGCCCTGTGTGAACCATGATACCACATGCTGGAGCCCATTCATATAATGAAAGACTATGGGAAAGACTTTAGCTACATGGCAATTGAACTGTGTGAAGAGGATCTGAGCGATATTCGGTAGTTTTATGCGCTCAGACCCCAGCTGTAACGGAACCCATCACTGTTTTACCCTGTTTTATGATTATTTAATTCTTGGTTAAAATATGATCACATTGCTGTACTGTAGATATGTTGTTTTATGTTCTACAGAATATATTGGCTCAGAATATCACAGCTACTAGGCTAATAGATAATCCTGTTACAGATAAGAAAGTTGATTGTATAAACTGTTTTCATTCTCAGATAAGAACAAAGAAGGCTGATTTAATCATTGTCTGATTATATCAAGTTGCCTCAGGGAGGGGTGACCACACCTATTGTCCTATATGTGTATTGTGTGGGGGATATGGGAAATGTCTGTGTGTTATGTGAAAAAGATACTTTTACTAACTTTTGAACCCCTGGTCTGATTCATGCCATTTTTTAATATGTTGTTCCCCTGGGTGAGAGCTATTGAACGGTGCTGGACTTAAAGGTGTACCCCCTTTTTTGGGGGTACATCCAGAATGTGGTTAAAATTGTGTCTTTTTTAATTGTGTTACCTGTTATCTGAGGGGAGGAGACGTGGGGGTTGAACCATGTATATAATTGGCTGTGATAATTATGTGGGTGTAGCCCTTCAGAGGGCACCATTGCATAAAAGGAGATTCCCTGTCATTAAAGTTATAGTTCTACTTGACCCTTCAAAACGTAGTCTCATCTCGTTATTGGAGGGGATCGCTAAATCATACTGGGGATTGCTATGCTTTTGCATACTCCCTTGAGCTGTAACTACTGAACGCTTGTTCCTGATGTGTCCTCCTTGGAGGAGAGGTCTTCCCCACACGGTCCTAGATGCTGGAGATTCATACAGGGTGGAAGGAAGACGGCGCGGCTCCAGCTAAACTACGGCGGTTGTGGAGTCTGTGGTAGTTGAGGTGTCTGGTGCAGTGCTTGTAGGCCTCGGCGCAAACTAGGATGCGTCTATCAACGGAGGTACCCGGTCGGGGTGCCAGGAGATCCGTTACATGTGCCATCCAAACCCATCCCGCTCCCGTCTCCCTGCCCGCATTGGACCCAAAGAAGTCTAGCAACTCTCTCTCTATCTGCTCCTGAGTTGAAGGCAGTGAGATTTGGTATTCATTCAGCCTCCAGGTGTAAGGTATGCTGAATTGACTTCCCAGGTCCACTTCCAATAAAACTGCTGAATGGTCGGACCAAGTGCAAGGCACTATAGTCGCTCTGTGTGAGCTGTCAAGAAGTGAGCTGCTAATGTAAATAGTGTCAATGCGCGAGTAGGAGCCATGTGTGGGTGAATAAAAAGTAAACTCTTTCCCTCTCGGGTGAAGTCCCCTCCAGGCATCTACCAGGCTAACAGAGTGCAGGAGTTTCTTAATTTGTCTAATTTTGTTGGAGAATCGGTCACTCACTGGAGCCCTAGATTTGTCCGCCTTTGGGTCTAAGACTAAATTGAAATCCCCTCCTACCACTAAGTTCCCCCAGTCCCCCCCTTCCAGTGCCCTTAAAAATCTTATTAGGGCCTTATGTGGTGCCGTTGTGGGTGCATAAAAGGAAGCCAGAGAAATCGTGTTTCCCAAGATCGTACCTTTTATAATGATAAAGTACCCTTCACGGTCTACCAGTTTGGATGTTAACTGGAATTGGAGGTTCCTATGTAGCAATATTGCTACTCCCTCTTTTTTTGAGTGTGGGTGGAATGGAAGAATTGAGGGTAATCTTTATTAAGATATGTAGGGGTCTTATGCCTAGCGAAGTGGGTCTCCTGTAGGAATATTACAGATGGTTTGTAAGTCTTATAGTATAAAAAGGCCTTCCTCCGCTTGAAAGGAGAGTTAAAGCCCTTCACGTTGTGAGTGAGTACTGTTATGGGCATGGGTAAATTAATAAGGTGTCTGTCAGATATGCTGAATTAGCCTTACCTTTCCGGCGAGCTGTCTAGGAGGGAGTGAGGAGCGGCTCCTCCTTCTGGAGGTGTGGAAGTGGCTGAGCCCTGGGTGAGCGAGTTTTAGCAGGCTTGATTCTAGTTAGAATATAAAAGCAAAAGTGTGTGAGTTTAGATGCCACCCCCTGGTGCCTTATCATAAAAAACAGTTGGCTTAATTTTGGCTTGGATAATGTAGTTATGAATGGGATTAGATTGTGCCCGTTGACCTGCATACAGGCAGCCACTAGAGCATCCACCAAAAAAGGATCATTACGCTTATGCCCTGAGACCCCGGGAATGCTAAAGGGGCGCAGGGGGCGAGTAGGCAAAGGATGTGGGTAGTTTAAATTATTTGGATGGTGATTGACATTAGGAGGTCGGGTAAGCAGCGTAATTAGCTGATCCCAGCTTAGATATACTCTAAAAATTTATGCTTTGGCAGGGACACAGTAATCAGAGAGTGAATTGCTTAGTTCCAAACCCAGTAGAGGGTGGTTGAGCACCGGTTGGTAAGTAAATAGTAGGTGAGCACAAATACAGAAAGTTGTGAGAAGAACAAATAGAGTGGTTATTGAAATATCAAGCATTATTAGGACCTCTAGCCCTAACCTATTCCTGTCAATCCGTTAAAGTACTAGCAGGTTCCGCTTCAGGTCCTGCCGGCAAGGACAATTATAAACAAGATAAAAGGAGTGTTACCGTAATAGAGTAGCCAGATCTATAAATAATTTGTGCTAACATTAATAACAAAACTCTTTACATAAATTATAAACAGTAGAAACAGCTAAACCTAGACCAGCCAGAGGGGTCTCGCCAGGCTAAGTATCATTCCCTCAATTAGCAACAGTAGGTGTTTCTTTAACAATCTACTACAACCTGCTAGGTAGGAAGGAAAAGCAAAGCATGGGTTAATAACAGTTCAAAAGTCTTTTGTCAACTGGGTACAACTCGTAGCAAAAGTCCTGAGTTCCTCCGGGAGCCAGGCCAAAAGGTAAGAAGTAGGGGGGAAAGGTAGTACAGAACAGTTAGCTCAGTTCTGAGCAACCTTCCTGAGAGTCTCCCCTAGGTAGCAGCAAAAAAGCAAACAAAAAAAAAGCAAAAAGGAAACAGGACTTTTTGATAGCATGGTGCCTCTTTAGTCGAACCATCGTTTTGAACAGTCCTGAGGATAAATACAATTGTGCTAGTGTGTCAGTGTGTCCATGTTTTGGCTGGGGCGTCTGTTGGCAGTTTTTGAGACGTGATCAGCAGGCCTCTTTTGTCTGGTCACTTCAGACCATTGTCTCTTTGGAAGAGGCAAAGTTCCTGAAGCAGATGCCATAGGGGCTGGGTCCCCCCCATTTAGTTCTAGACGCTGAAGAAGCTCTTGGCAGTCATCTAGGGAGCGTGTTGTATATTGGATACCTCCCACAAAAAAGATCAGGGCAAAGGGGAATCCCCAGCGATATCTGATGCCATGGCGTAGTAGCACTTCCAGGGCCGGCTTCATCAGCCTCCTTCTTTGTAGCGTAGTTGGAGAAAGATCCGCAAAAAACTGGAGCTTAGCCCCGTCAGGACCACTGATCGAGGTCTTGTTGCGGGTAGCTGCGAGGATCAGGTCTCTGGATTGTTGGCGCAGAAGCCAGACAAGGATGTCTTTAGGGAGGTCTTGATTGCGGCTCCCCCCAAGGGCTCTGTGCGCTCGCTCTACCTCCCACTCGTGGTCGGGGTATCCTGAGAGGATCTCATCTATCGTGCCCTTAAGGTAGCGTGGTAGATCGACTATAGCCGTGGGGACACCTCTAATCCTCAAGTTAAATCTTCTGGATCTATTCTCCAAGTCCTCCAACTTATCTTCTATATCCGAGATACGGGAGGAATTGCCAGCAATGTTGGCCCTGTCCTTCTCCTGCGCCTCTACCACTTGGTCCATGGTTTCCTCAAGTTGATGGGTCCTCTGTCCGATCTCTTGTATGTCTTTTTGCAGTGCCGTGACTGCTCCGTTGATATGGGAGGCCAGGAGCGCTTCAATTCTTGCCATTGAGGCACTATTGATGGATACCTCCGGCTGTAAGGTTACATCCTGAGAGTCTAAATCTGAGATGTCCGATTGCTCTGAGGCGAGGTCTTGTGCCGGTGTTTCCAATGCTTCCAGAGTTTTAAAATGCTCGTCAATTTTTTTTGACGGTAAGGATTTTTTATTTTTCCCCATTTCTGCGCAGCTGATTGTCTCCGGGTTGGCTGTTGGATGCCTAGGCATTTAGCCAGTTGCTCTGATGAGAACCCTCCGCTTCAGCTATATCCTCTCAGGTAATTAGATCTGCTGTGTTTGGTGCTGTCGGGATACACCCAGTTCCTGTAATGTTGTCTTGGTGTTTTTTTTGGTCCTTGCCGGCTAGAACCATGTAGGGCCGCTGTAGTTACATCTCAATGTATTGTTGAGTTCTGTCAATCATATGCTCTCAGTAGGCCCAAGCTGCTTTCATCAATGTCCCCCTAGATGGCGTCAATGCTCTGTTTGATGCAGGTGATGTATCTTGTTGAGTGCCGGACTGCACTATTTTCTGAGCACCAGTAGGTGGCAGTGCTGCTCCCTCCAGTGATAATAGGATGTTTGGTTTGTTGTTGTACCAATACTGAGCACAGGCCACGGCTGAAGCAGTTATATAAGGAAAGGTAAATCTTGTTACCATTAGTAATGAGGCAGTAGTAATGAAGATGCAAATAAAGAGGTTGTATGCCCCCTTCTGCAGTCTTATAAGTAGTGCAAAGTCTTTGTCCCCTTAGGGTCAGTATCTAGACCTTAGAATCTTAAAGTCCTGAGCAAGCCCTTATATTACTTGAGTCAGGGAGCAGTGAGGTCACCCTTTAGTGTCCCTTTGGAGTGTTCTTAACTGTACAGGTCCCTGAGCTTTTGGGAGCCAAGAGTATTAAAGACTCCCTTTAGTGCCTCTACAGCTTTGCTGCTACTAAAAAACTTGATTGTGCACAATCCTGGTCATATATATCAATTTGGTGATAGATAAGTCACTTTATATATGGTCTTAAATTTTTTTTCAGCTGAAACACACATCCTCTTTCATATATTATAGCTTTGAGAGATAAGCTGCTGGGTCTTCTTCTCTTAAAAAGTAATACAGTTTATTGTGTACCATATCTTTAGATTATTACACAGACTAGATCTCCAGTAGTATAAGGCAAAGCATTGTAGAGGTTTGAAACAGACAGGCAATATGAGTCATTACCAACCTTAAGTAGGCATGTTGTTTATCAGTGTTTCAGTCTCCTTTGTTCTGGTTCAGCTGCAAATCTCAGGAAAAAAGTTGCCAAACTTGATTTTTAAAGCCAGCTGGGTCCTCCTGTGTGCAAATTTGTTTATTTGGTGATAGAGAAGTTACTTTATATATAATTTATATATAATTTTCATGCTTTTTAAAGCCCCATTGCTGGGAGCTATGTCGCCCCACCTCCTCTCTGTTTGCTGCCAGCCACACCTCCCTTTAAGATTTTAAAAGTTTAATTTTCTGTTAGTGTTAGGCAATGGGCCCTAACGCTGCTTTGTCCTTTAAAAGTGTGCATTATTTTGAAGCATACTGGCAATTATTATGTAAGTGAAACTTAAGGAACTGATTTGTTCTTATTTTTACAGAACACACAAGTACAACAGCCTTTAATTGCTTTAATTTACTAATATCTCTTAATCATATTTGGGGGCTAAAACACTACAAAATAAGGTCTACTCCTTTATAGCTTTAGCTGAGTACGTCTTAAAGCAATAGATTCTCGATCTGTAACATCTCAGGTTATATAGAGTTGGAAAAGGTGTTGCAGACTGGTATTTCTTTACATTTAATATTTTTGGACAAATGGCATTACATTTTTTGTTTAGGTCCACTGGACAATAAAAAAAATTTGTTTGAAAAATGTCAGTCTGATAGAGCCAAATTAAGCTGAAAAAAGTGAATTCAGCAGGTTATAAATTGGGAAACTGTTGATACCTCTGCTGAGTCCTGGGGGAGTCCATGATTCATAGGTGGAAGTTTTGTGTGTGAGAGGGGCGTTTATATTTCTTGTGAGCTGTGGCTTTATTTCCAGTGAGGATGAAGAGGTGTGGTGTCAATGTAAATGTTATCCAATTATCTTAACAAAGGCTTTATCTTCCCTCCTTCCCTTCCCCACCCTTCTCCCCACTGATATCCAAAACTCTCTCCAAATAATCAGATTTTCCCCAAAAATGTTTTATGCCCCTGGCTTACATGTTTGCACCACTTGTTGGACAACATTTCTCATTAGGTGATGGACAAATATTGTTATGTGGGATACAGAAATCATCAGTGATTTGTCTATTTCGAAACTAAGGATGTGGTACGAAGGGAGACTTAATATAAATGTAATAACAAAGAATACAAGAAGAACTTGGTTCTGTTAGTTGCAGATTTGTGTTGAGCATTCGCTTTTACAGTACAACCTTCATATTCATCATTAATCTGTTCCTGAGGGGACGGACAAATACTGAATCGGACACATTTTCATTGTGAATATTGGATTTTTCAGGACAAATAGCAGTTTTTTGAAGAATATCAGAGCATTTTTTTGCCAAGAATATGGCGAATATAGGGGCTGGCAAATATAGAGGTTCAACTGTACTTCTAAGAATGTTGATATGTCTTTCACTTGTTACCGTAGGTTTACCTCATCCAATTCCCGGTATGTTTTCCAGACTTCCCAGGTTACTACAAATTAAAATTCCTGTAGCTGAGATCTACAATATTCCACATGGAATAGACATTACATCTTTCTATGCAGTTGCTGGTGTTCTTATGGGCTATTCAAATTTAGAGGGCCAATGTATTCAGTTTTACCTATTTTTACTTCACATTCATTAATATTAAATATACAGTGGATATAAAAAGTCTACACACCCCTGTTAAAATGTCAGGTTTTTGTGCTGTAAAAAAGTAGACAAAGATAAATCATTTCAGAACTTTTTAATGTGACCTATAAACTGTACAACTCAATTGAAAAACAAACTGAAATCTTTTAGGTGGAGGGAAGAAAAATAAAAAATAAAAATAATGTGGTTGCAAAAGTATGCACACCCTTAAACTAATACTTTGTTGAAGCCCCTTTTGATTTTATTACAGCACTCACAGAAACCTGACATTTTAACAGGGGTGTGTAGACTTTTTATATCCACTGTACATGTGCAAACATCAGCAAAGCAATTTTTTAAGCCCGAAAATATAATTTTAAAACAAAGTTTACCTAATTTATTACTACTGCAATACCCTTCCCCATGTTTCTAATTTTTCTGAGCCCTACTGAAAGGAAGTAACATATTTCAACTGAGATAGCATTGACTATACTGTCTTGGTAAGGCTTGAATAATATTATCTCAGTTGAAACCTTTCACATCCTTTCAGTAGTGCTCTGGACAATGATAGACGTGGGGGAGGGTACAACAATGGCCATTAATTAGGTAAAATGTATTTATAAATTATATTTTCTGGATAAATCTTTGATTTGCTGCTGTTTGCAGATTGTATTAATTAAGAGCGACCTAAAATATAGGTTTAACGTGAAAAGCTCTGACACTGGCCCTAAGCCAGTTAGCTGCCATTACCATTGTGCTTGCTGTCAGGATTTGTAAGAAGAGATTCCAATATATTTTTATGCGGTCATTAAAGGAACATGGAAGGTTTCTGGATTGTACTAGGTATATAATATACCTGTGTATCTATTTACTTTTTGTACTTTATTTTATTAAGAAATCCTTATAAGCTCTGTTTTTACTTCCAAATAGTCCCTGTATGGGTGTGTCTACTGCAGACACGTGCTCTGTATACAAGCTGTGCACTGTTGTTTCCTAGCCTATCAGGGACCATGTCTCAGCAACATATTGCAGAATGCTGCTGAATAATAGTCACTGATTGGTTAGTATGCAACACTGCACAGTTCTTAAAAATCTGTTCTCGTGGATTGCAGAGGGCAGACCCAAGCAGGTAATATTTCTTGAATTGTAGGTAGTAACAACAGGGCTTATAAATAATAAATACAATAAATAATAAAATAAAGTACATAAAAGTAAATAGATACATAGGTCTATTATATACCTAGTAATATCCGGAACTCTTCCATATCCCTTTTAGTAAATAAGTAATTGGCTTCTGGGGAGGAGCACAGCCAACATACAAGTGAACATTTTTTTTAATTTCTTCCAAAACTGCTGTATCTAAGAACATATCCACCAGGTATTGAGGGAGGTGCCCATTTCCTTGCAACCTCGAAAACCTTTTGGGGCGATGGATCGTTAGGGCCTCATTCAATTGCGATGCAGCCAATTGAATAGAGCTCTATATAAACACATAGCATATTTTTTAGTTAGTGAAGACCTTGCTTTTGGATAGATGATCACTAACTAAAAACTTCTTTAAAAAAAAAATGCTATGTGCTTAATTAGAGCCCTATTCAATTGGCCAAATTGAAATTGAATGAGGCCCTTAGTATTTATGCATAATTAATGTTGTCCTGTACAAAAGTATAAACACTTTTGACATGATAAAAGTATGGCTAAACCAATATGGTTTCCAAGGACTAGAATATTGATCCATTTGGTTGTGTACCCTGGCACTGAAGTATCTAGACTTTAGTTTGTTATAGACGAGAAAGATTGAGCCAGGGCCGGTGATTTAATATAAGCAAAAAAGGCAGTAGGAAGAAAGAAATGGCCTGGTCCTGTATGATATAGTGAGCAATTTAGTAGAAGTCTGATTGGCTGCTAGAACACATTCAGTGGTCCTTTCTGTAGACTAAAAATTATTATTAATTTCAAAGTGCAGAGAAAATGATAACACACAATATCCTGGTCCTTGTGGTAACATATACGGTAAGTATATGTCATCAATATAATAATTCCTCTGATTGCTCCTTAATAAATCTGTGTGGGCATGGGAGCACATGTGTGGTTGTGTGTTTGCTAGTAATAAATTGACACACATATCAGTTAATTAGATATGTGTCATAATCCATTCCACCCACCTGTCTATTCTCTGTCTGAGTCACTGTTATGTTAAAATAAGTATTTGCTAATATAATACATTTACTCTTCGATGTAAAACTCGATCCATCACACAAATGTATATTACTAGCGACTTGCCCGTCAAAAAATGACGGTCAATAAAATTGGAAGGCATGGGAATGCTGTTTGAGTTATAATTGAAACCGTTTTATACTGTGAGGACCTTCGGTGCTCATTGCGAGCCTATCATGTCTTGTACTTTTGGTCCTCTGAGAGAGATATTTATTTCTATGTATATGTAGTTAAGTAATAATTAATGATTTATTCAATTAATTAATTAAGTAATAATTAATTATTTCTGTAATAGATAAAAATACTTTAATTATTTATAATTGATATCTGCAGCGAGCAATAGGCTGAAGAGCTAACAATCTGTTTGTATTTTGTGCCTGCATACAATATACATTGTGAGTGTTGGTGCCCTGCTTATAAAGTGTAATGAAAATCATCTAAATCAAGTTAAATTTGCGTTTCAGCTCACTCACAGACATCATGGCCGTTGCCCCATGCTGTCTGTGATGTTTTTGTATTTTTTTTAGGTGTAGTTAGTGTGTTTTTCGGTTTTTGGTTCAGCCGCTAATCTCGTAAGTTTTTGCATCTTTTGCATTTTTTGTCCCGCGTCTCGTAAATGCTCCGGGTTTAACGGATCTCCTCGCTACGCAAGGCTCGCCCCAAATGAGCGCCTTTGGTGCTCATTGCCTAAGTGCTCCGGGTTTAACGGCTCGCGGGAATTTGTAGGTCGTAGTGTGATGTGTAAAGTGTTATGCATTTTGCAGTGTTTTTTGCGGTCCAGGGTCGTGTAGCCTCGTTTTCATTTTTTTTGGCGGGCATTTTTTTCCTCGTTTAGGCGATTTTCATGTGCCGAAAATCATCTAAATCAAGTTAAATTCTCGTTCCAGCTCACTTACTCACTGTTGCCCCATGCTGTCTGTGATGTTTTTGTAATTTTTTTAGGTTTAGTTAGTGTGTTTTCCGGGTTTTTGGTTTGGGCGCTAATCTCGTAATTTTTTGCATCTCGTATCTTTCCCGCGTCTCGTAAATGCTTCGGGTTTAACTGCTCGCTACGCAAGGCTCACCGCCAATGAGCGCCTTTGATGCTCATTGCCTAAGTGCTCCGGGTTTAACGTCTCGCCTCGCTACGCGAGGCTCACCGGCATTGAGCACCTTCGTCTCACTCTCCTTCCTGTCTCACTCTCTGTTCTGTCTCTCTCTCCTGTCTCTCTCCCTTGTCTTTCTCTCTGTCCTGTCTCTCTCTGTCTTCTGTCTCTCACTTCTGTCTCTCTGTTCTCTCTCTCTCTTGTCACTCTCTGTCTTCTCTCTGTGTCCTGACTCTCCCTCTGTGTCCTTGTCTGTCCTATCTCTCTCTCTCTTTCATGTCTTTTTCTCTCTACTGTCGCTCTCTCCTATCTCTGTTTGTGTGTGTTATCTCTCTCCCTCTCTCTTCTGTCTCTCTCTCTCTCTCTCAATGTCCTGTCTGTCTCTCTCTCTACTAAGTGCGCCGCTCTCTCTCTATTGTCTCTCTCTCTGTCCTGTCTCTCTCTGTCTGTCCTGTCTCTCTCTCTCTGACTTCTCTCTCTTCCTCTCCTTTGTCCTCTCTCTCTTCCTCTCTCCTCTGTCTCTCTCTGTCTTCTCTCTCTCTCCTGTCTCTCAATGTCCTGTCTGTCTCTCTCACTCTACTAAGTGCGCCGCCCTCTCTCTATTGTCTCTCTCTCTGTCCTGTCTCTCTCTCTCTGTCCTGTCTCTCTCTCTCTCTGACTTCTCTCTCTTCCTCTCTTCTGGCTCTCTCTCTCTGTCCTCTCTCTCTCTCTCCCTCTCTTCTGTCTCTCTCTGTCCTCTCTGTCCTGTCTCTCTATCTGTCCGACTCTACCAACAATCATGCGCCTGGGCAGAAAACACCCTGCGGGTATGACAGACCAATCGGCAATTATATTAGTGAGATTTAATAGGTAATAATACCACTCTCTGGTATACTGGGAATGGGGATGGCAGGTGGCAATGCAGCCAATATGAGTCTATAGCCTATAGAAATGGCCACGTGTACCTACACTATAGGTGATGTTGAGGTATAGATCCAGAGACAGAATACTACAAGTACAGCAGGTGCAAAGCACAGGGTGCACTATAGGCCTCACTGCTACCAACACAATCTGGTGTAAATGGAGATTCTTAATGTATTAATGGAAGTAAAAAGAAAATACATTTTTTTTATTTGCTTATTCCCATCGGCACTTACCATATTTCTATATACAATCCAAGACATAGTGCTGGCACAATCAATATATTTTCCTAACATCTTAGTGTTATAGTTTTACTAGCGAATTGCCCGTCAAAAAATGACGGCAATGAAATTGTAAATGAGCTAATGCTGTTTGGTGTATACTAATAAAATAACTAATAGATTAATAAAGTAATATACTTTACCTATTTTGAAGCATTGGGTTGAAGAGCTGTCAATCTGTTCTGATGTTGCTGCAGCATTAGTGGTGTGGAGCTGCTGTGTAAGCGTGATGAATGTGTGCAGTGTAATAGTGTGCGTGCGCGAGACCAAACCGTTAGCGTACTCGTGTACTTCCGCATTGTTCTAAAATGGCGGGTAATGTGTGTTATGCGTCTGTAGCAGAATATCCGTAGGTGTTTTGTGGTGTTTTGCAAGTTTCTTGGGGTGTTTTGCGTGTTTAGTGTGTTGTAGCCTCGTTTTCGTTTTGTTCGGCGGCCCGCAAGCGTGAGCAATGGCTCGAGCGGGCTCGCATGCTCACAACTATATATGTGATACACATTATATACACACACATTATATATATATATATATATATATATATATATACGCACACACACACACACACACATTATATACACATACACACACACACACACAATATATACACACACATTATGTTGTGTGTGTGTGTGTATATATATATATATATATATATATATAATGTGTGTGTATATATAATGTGTGTATACACACACAATATACACACACATTATATATATACACACAATAAGATGGAGATGAGGCACATATACAATGACTGACTGTAATGTGCCGTGCAATATACGGTATGTTATACATGCACATATAGGTGTATGCACTGACTGTATATCTGTACACACACACTATATACACACACACACTATATACACACACAGTGTATATATATATATATATATATATATATATATATATATATATATACACACACTATACATACGCTATATATATATATATATATATATATATATATATATATATATTAAAAAAACACACAGTATATATATATATATATATATATATATATAGATACACACACACACACATATACTGTGTGTTTTTATATATATATATATATATATATATATATATATATATACATATATATATATACATATACTGTGTGTTTTTATATATATATATATATATATATATACTCTGTGTGTTTTTTTTAATATATATATATATATATATATATATATATATATATATATATACTGTGTGTTATATATATATTAAAAAAACACACAGTATATATATATATATATATATATATATATATATATATATATATATATACTGTGTGTTATATATATATATATTACAAAAACACACAGTATATATATATATATATATATATATATACTGTGTGTTATATATATATATATTACAAAAACACACAGTATATATATATATATATATATATACTGTGTGTTATATATATATATATTACAAAAACACACAGTATATATATATATATATATATATATATATATACATATACACATATAGTTTTGTCCCACACCTATATAGAGCTCACTCCTGTGGTCCCAGGCCCTATCATGTGCCCTGTCACCCCACATGAAGCCCTATCAGGCTCTACTCACCTGTCCAGCCCGGGGGGCAGGCCTGTGTGTGCTCGGGGGAGTCCCGTGTATGTCCGTGGCTCGCTGTGCTCCTGGGGGGTCCGCCCGAGGGTAGGGGGAAGTTATAGTGAGGTGGTGAGCGCCTCCATGCCTGCCTGCGGCCCTCGCTTTGCTCTGCGGGGGGTGAACCCGAACCGGGGACTGGGCGGCCCTGCGCGGGGCATTGTGGGGAGGAGGTGGCTGCTCCATTACAGCAACTGAGGGCCGTGGCTCGCTGCGCGAGCAGCGGCCCTCGCTTTGCTGTGCGGGGGGTGAACCCGAACCGGGGACTGGGCGGCCCTGCGCGGGGCATTGTGGGGAGGAGGTGGCTGCTCAATTCCAGCAAGTGAGGGCCGCGGCTCGCTGCGCGAGCAGCGGCCCTCGCAAGCGTGAGCAACGGGCCGTACGCTCACAACTATATATGTGATTTGTAATAAATTTAAACATCCTACAATTTATACATAATCTCCTGAGCAAGTCATTGAGGTGCTGAATATTTCTGAATGACCTGGAATGACACTCCTTCCCTACCTTTATTAGTATAAATGCTGTCTGACATTTGTGCCAAATCATGAGTCATTTATTTTCCGTATTCACCAGCAGCACAACAAATCTACTATACGTTTGTATTGCACAACTGAGATACCATTTACTTGTTAACTGGCCCATAAGAGTCTGCTTTCACTTAAAGCTCAATATAAGCTGCTGACTCACTATGAATAGTTGATTATGACTATATTGCACACAACAATTTAAACTGAATACGTCCTATTCAGCAAATTAATTCGTATTCCTATGTTATTATCCAGATCCTATAAAATATAAATATGACATATAATATAATGGCTCTAATGGTACAGTTTTACATTTCCAAGGCTTCACATCAACTGAAATGTGTTTGTCTTGTATTGCTACAATCAGAGTAAACATTGGAAGCCTGCAGGTCACCAAGCTCCTTTCAAATGCTTATATGCTCACTTCACTGCAATAACAGATTTTTTTTTTTCTTTTTGTTTTAAGAATAGTATTGCTGGACATACATATTTGTTGCAGTATGCGGTCATTATAACCAACAAAGATAGTTAGAACTAGGGTAAGTGGCAACATACAGATGTGAGAGCTGGATCATGAAAATGGTTTAGCGCTGTAGAATTGATGCCTTTGAATTGTGGTATTGGAGAAAACTGGGATAATATAAGAATTTTCTAGAGTCCATTGGGTGGCAAGAAGAACCAATAAATCAATACTTCAGGAGAGCAAGCCAAACTGTTCACTGGAAGGTTTGATCATGAGACTTAAGCTGAAATATTTTGACAAATCATGAGAAAACAGGATTTCCTAGAGAAGACTCTGATGCTGGGAAAGATTGGAGGCACACAAAGAAAGGGAGGCAAAGAGATGGATAGATAAAATCATTGAAGCAATGAAAATGAGCTTGATGGAGCTCAGAGTGGCAGTGATTGATAGATGTATCTGGCGTGCTGCAGTCCGTAGAGTCAGACACGACTGAACAACTAAACAAGAAGTTGAAGTGTATGTGTGATTTATAGTCCCTTCATCTCCAGACAGGCTCTATAACATAGGAGTCAAGGCTGTAAGAAGAATAGCTAGATATATAAAAAAAAATATTATATGCATTCATATAAAGAATATAAAGTGTATTTCGCTTAGTATTCAGTTGTCAATTTCATGATGTAGAGCAACATTAATGGATTGTATGTCCCTTTAAGATTTTACAAGTACAATTTTCTGTTAGTGTTAGGAAATGGACCCTAACACTGCTTTGTCCTTAAAAAGTGTGCATTATTTTCTTTTCCAAAATGTTTTTATTGACACATAAGCAGTGTTCAATAACACAATATTGTTGGACTCGCAGGTCCAACACAATTTTGCATAAACAGGATTTTATAACAATATTTTAGATATCTTGTACAACTTTGTTGTCAATAATGATTATCCTGTCCTGACAATTTTGGGTGTCTGCTTTATGTGTCCACCATAACCTTTTTCCGTTTTCTCAACTTTGCAGGAAACGCCTGCTAGCTATTCCTTCCCTAGCAATTGACTTCTCAATACTAAACTTGTCAAATTCTTACATGTGAGCTAACTTGTCTTTCGTTGTAAATATATATAGATGTTCAATTTTGCATAGCTCGAGAATTACATTATTCACCTAGTATATGGGAAGTATAACATCGAACAAACAATGAATAAACAAGTCAATGAACTTATTACCTGTATCTTCCTTGCTTTTTTTTTTTTTTTCCCTCCTTCTTCCTGTCTATCTTCTTCAGTTTACTCAATTCGCCAATAGTTGTCAACGCCCAAGACACCCGTCACCCCGGCCTGGAGTCTCCGCCTCATCCGATTACGCCTTCCCTTCCTAGTGTACTAATTTCCACTCTAAATCAAGTTTTTGTTAAATTAAAATAGCTTTGTCCGACTCCACCCATCTGTCCCAAATTTGACTAAAAGTGGAGAGGGAGTTGTTTATTGAATGCGTCATTTTTTCATAAATCATGATGTGGTTTAATCTTTTTATAACCTCTTGGGCGTCTAAATGGGGTGATTTCCAATTCTTTGTAATGTGGCTTTTGGTTGCCAGCATGACCATTTGTATCCACTTGTTATGGTTCTTATTAACGTTCAGTACTGGCATTCCCAGTAAGCATGTCTCTCCCTAGAGGGGTGTATTTCCCTGTCTAATACCTCAGTGATCATTGCAGTTACCCTTCGCCACAGGGCCTGTACTTTTGGGCAGTCCCACCAGATGTGGCCAAAGGTTCCTCTATCTGAGCAGTTCCTAAAGCACTCAGGAGGGGAAAGCGGATTTATCTTATTTAGCCTGTCAGGTGTCATGTATACCCTGTGTAGTACTTTAGTTGCTGTT
Source organism: Discoglossus pictus (assembly GCA_027410445.1). NCBI lineage: Eukaryota > Metazoa > Chordata > Amphibia > Anura > Alytidae > Discoglossus > Discoglossus pictus. Next base: position 435,271,327 of record CM050164.1, read on the forward strand.
TCTAAATAGCTAAAGAAGAGGGAGCCTTTAGTCAGTGCCTTGTGTATTTTTCCCCATCTCTGGGTGTCCCATTCTACTCCCATTTCCTGTTCCCATTGTAGGACATGTTTAGGCTTTTGGTCTTTAAGTGCCTTGTCGGCAAGCGAGTAAAGGGTACCAATTATGCCTCTGGCTAGGGGATTCTGCGCACATACTTTTGCAAACCAGGTGTCCTGTGGGGGACCCCAGGATTTGACCAGTTCTTGGACCCTGTGGCATATCTTGTTATAGTTAAATATCTCCCTGTCTGGTAGATTGTACTTATTTATGAATTGTATAGAGGTTAAAAGGTTGCCGTCTTGGAACCATGCCCCTAGCAGGTCTAGTTTCCGCGAGAGCCACCACGCTTTTGAGACCCCCCCTAATTCCTTCATAATCTGGGACCCCGAAAGGACTGGCGTGAGAGATGAAAGGGAGTGTGTTAACTGCCGCTTGGAGTTCGCCCCTCTCCACTCCTGCAGGGATAATTTAATCATTGGATTATTGTAGCCTGATTTTGCTATTGGGGGGAGTGTCGGGGACCAAATGATATTATCCCATTTGTAGGGTTTCATTTGATAGTTCTCTAGGGATACCCACATTGATTGGTGTTCACTGGAATGGGCTTGTGGTAGGAAAGAAATCTGGGCTGCTTTAAAGTAGTGTATCAAATTTGGGCACGCCAAACCCCCTGCTTCTCTGTCTCTGTACATTGGGGACTTGTTGATTCTCGGGTGTTTATGTTGCCAGATGAATCGAAATACCGCTTTTTGGAAGCCATCTAGATCTCCTCTATGTAATCTAATCGGGAGTGTTCTAAAATAGTATAAAATTTTGGGTAACATGTTCATTTTAAAAGCGTTTATTCTTCCTGTCCATGACAGGTTGTATCTATTCCACCTAAGTAGATCTGCTTGTAATTTTTTGTAAAGGGGGATATCATTTTCTTTGTATAAAGCTGACAACTCTGGTGTGAGGTTAACTCCTAGATATTTGATACTTCCCTTTGGCCATGAGAACGAGTGTCCCTCTTTTAGGGCTTGTACCTGGTCCGAGGGCACTCTCATAAAAAGTGTGCATTATTTTGAAGCATACTGTAGCAATTACTAAGTAAATCTTACAGAACTAATTTGTTCTGATTTTTACAGAACACATAAGTACAAAAGCCTTTAATTGCTTCAATGTACTAATATTATCTCTTAATCATACTAACCAGGCTCAGCCACAACCTCTGCCATTCATTTTAGAATATTGCTGAATAGGAGAATCCATATTATCTGTATAAAACACTTCATAGTTGTGGTGGCACCTCTCATGCTTAGAAGATTACTCCTTAGATTTACTTACACATGTCAGTGATGATCTGTAAGGTTATAGAGTAGCTGCAGACTGGTATTTCTTATAACGTAATATTTACTGAGAAACGACATTACATTTTTTTTATGTTTTTTTAAAGAACACTGCACAATGAAAACAAAAAGTAACATAGAACGTAGAGTTAATTATATCTATTTTTCATTCTGTTTGATAAATAACCCACAAAATCTATATAATAAATGGAGAATCAAAACATTATCATGAGAAAATACATTGTTTTGTCTTTGTAATTTAATTTGTTTTGTAATTAATATTTTTTATTCCTCACAATCCCACAGAAATTGTATATAAGTGAAGACGGTAACCAACCCCTTACTTATGATGGTGCCAGGTTCCCATGATAAAGAACATTGGTACTAAAAGCCTATAAAATTAATAGATACAAAGGCTATAATGTCAAGCTCTTTGTATACAAAAATGTTTAATTGGCTATGGAAGGTTTCTGGATTTTACTAAGTATATAATATCCCTGTGTATCTATTTACTTTTATGTACTTTGTTATATTAAGAAGTTCTTAAAGCTTTGTTTATTTTTCTTAAAATCATACAAATAGTCCCTGCATGGGTTTGCCCACTGCAGCGAAAGCAGAATTAGACTCTGTACGGCTGGATGTGCAGTGCTATGCTCTAGCCTATCAGGGATCATGTTTCAGCAGCATGTTGCAGCCTGTTTTCTGAGATATGGTCTCTGATAGGCTAGGACACTACACTGCACATCCAGGCCTGCAGAGCCTATATCTGCATATACAAACCTTTAAAGTGCTTCTTAATAAAACACATACAAGTAATAAAAGACATAGAGCATCATTCAATTCGGAGGCCGCAAGTCCCGGGATCTAGGCCATATGTATGGGGGCCTGCTGTGGGCCCGCATCATGCAAGACTTATGATGCTAATCAAATGGACAAGACTGCAAGTCCTGGCCTGATAGCGAAAATCGTAAACCATGCCATTGAATGTAGCATTTCGGGGCGTGAACATGATCAATTAATCAAGACTGTAACTCCCGATGCAGAAACAGCCAATAGAAAAGGAGCCCGTCATCATGAAGTCTGTAAAACATGGAGGTTACATGTCAATCAACTAGCGTTTCAGGGTCTGATATGGTACTCGTAGGATTTGTGTCATTTACGGGTGTTAAAACATTTGCGGGCTTGAGACATCGCAGCAATTGAATATCGATTGGTGTTTTTAGCGATCGTAACTCTTGCGGCCGTGAAAGATCAAAGGCTTGGACTGGCTGTAACTTGTGATGTTAACCATCGCATGGAATCGGAGGCCGGAGCCGTAACCCAGACAGAGCCCACAAAATGACGCCAATTGAATAGCAAAATAACTTACGGGCTCACTTACGGACGCCCACATCTCCCAAGGGCTCAATTGAATGAGGCCCATGGTCATTTTGCATGCCTTGTGATATCCAGAAATCTTCCATTTACCTTTAATAACCAGTTATTTAATAAGGTGTTAACCTGTTCCCTTAGGTGGTCTAATAAACCCAGTTAGTTAATTCCCACCACTATGGGGCCCATTGGAATCTTGGTTAGATGTTGATGATATTATATATATACTAGCGACTTGCCCGTCAAAAATGACGGCAATAAAAACTGAAGCCTGGCAATGCTGTTTGCCACACAATGTAAGCCTCTCCCCCTCTACTTTACTGGCCTTGTGATGAGCGCCTTTGGCGCTCATCACAGGCCTTGCAATGAGCCCCTTTGGAGCTCATTGCGAGTCTCTCCCTCTGTCTACTTCCTCCCTCGTGTCTTATTTCCCCCCTCCTCTCCCTCCCTTGTGTCTCCTTCCACCTCGTCTACCTCCTTTGTATCTCCTGCCCCCCTGTGTTTTTACCTCCCTCTCCCTCCCGTGTCTCTAAACCCCTCCCCTGTGTCTTTGCCCCTTCTCCCTCCTATGCATCTCCCCCAACCCTCCCCTGTGTCTCCCCCAACCCTCCCCTGTGTCTGTTCCCCCCTGGCCTGTGTCTCTTTCCCCCTCAGCCCTGTGTCTGTTACGGCCTTCCTCGTGTCTCCATTTCCCTCCCTTGTGTATCTTCCCCCCTGTGTCTCTTCCCCCTCCTCTCACTCCCCTGTGTCTCTTCCCCCTCCTCTTTCTGTGCCTCTTCCTCCCTGTCTCTTCCCCCTCACCCTCTGTGTCTCTCCCCACTCTGTGTCTTCCACCCTCTCCCTCTGTGCCTCTTCCCCCGCCTCTCTCTGTGTGTCTCGCCACTGTGTCTCTTCACCCCTTCCTCTGTCCCCCCCCTCTGTGCTTCTTTCCCCCTCTCTCTGTACCTCTTCCCCCCCTTCCCTCTGTGTCTCTTCCTCCCTCACCCTCTGTATCTCTCCCCCCTGTGTCTCTTCCCCCCTCTCCCTCTGTGCCTCTTCCCCCGCCTCTCTCTGTGTGTCTCGCCACTGTGTCTCTTCACCCCTTCCTCTGTCCCCCCCCTCTGTGCCTCTTTCCCCCTCTCTCTGTACCTCTTCCCCCCCTTCCCTCTGTGTCTCTTCCTCCCTCACCCTCTGTATCTCTCCCCCCTGTGTCTCTTCCCCCTCTCCCTCTGTGCCTCTTTCCCCCCTCTCTCTGTACCTCTTACCCCCTTTCCCTCTGTGTCTCTTCCCCCCTCACTCTCTGTATCTCTCCCCCCTGTGTCTCTTCCCCCTCTCCCTCTGTGCCTCTTCCCCCGCCTCTCTCTGTGTCTCTCGCCACTGTGTCTCTTCACCCCTTCCTCTGTGTCTCCCCCCTCTGTGCCTCTTCCCCCCCTCTCTCTGTACCTCTTCCCCCCTTTCCCTCTGTGTCTCTTCCCCCCTCACCCTCCGTATCTCTCCCCCCTGTGTCTCTTCCCCCTCTCCCTCTGTGCCTCTTCCCCCCTCTCCCTCTGTGCCTGTTCCCCCCTGGCCTGTGTCTCTTTCCCCCTTCCCCCTGTGTCTGTTCCCCCCCCCCCCCATTTCCCTCCCATGTGTATCTTCCCCATGTTCTCCCTCCCGTGTGTCTTTTCCCCCTCCTCTACCTCCCCTGTGTCTCTTTCCCACCTATCCCTCTGTGTCTCTCCCCCCTCCCTCTGTGTCTCTTCCCAACTCTCCCTCTGTGCCGTGCCTCTCCCCCCCCTCTTCCCCACTCTCCCTCTTCCCAACTCTCCCTCTGTGACTCTCCCCCCCCTCTTCCCCACTCTCCCTCAGTGACTCTACCCCCCTCTTCCCCACTCTCCCTCTGTGACTCTCCCTCCCCTCTTCCCCACTCTCCCTCCCCTCTTCCCCACTCTCCTTCTGTGCCTCTACCCCCCTCCCTCTTCTCCACTTTTACCTGCTCTCTGGCCGCGCGGCTTGTGCCGCGCTCTGCGCATGCGCGGCTTGTGCCGCGCTCTGCGCATGCGCGGTTCGCGCCGCGCTCTGTTCAAGCGCGGCTCGGGCGCAGAGCGCGGCTTGCGCCGCGCTCTGCGCATGCGCGGCTCGCGCCGCGCTCTGCGCAATGCGCAGCAAGCGCAGCACTTAATAATTGTCTAACTGCGATTCGTCTGAAGCGTGACGACGAATCGCAGTTAGACAATTATAATATGTGATAGGTACCAGGCTTGGCTCTTTGTAATACTCAACGGCAACAATTTGGTGCCACTATCTCACCACCAATAATCAGCAAACATGTTATCATCTCCAACTAGCTGCAGGAAATAGACATCTACCAAATAAACTCATGTTCTATGAGCTATAGGAAGTCTAGGAAGTCATTGAATTCAGAAATGCCTGGGATAAGCATATAGCCATCATGAGGTTTACGTAGCTAGATAGAATAAGCAGGCTATGTTGGTCTTTGGTTTTTACCTGCCAATCAAATCTATGTTTCTGTAAGTGACTGTTATTTTTTACCCAATTTTTAAACTAAAGGTACTAATGGTGACTGCAAAGATGGAGTGGTACCCAACCATTTCACTAGAAGTTTTACTACAGGAAACAAAATTCCATTTTCTAAAGCTAGAGAGTAATTCTGGTCACAGCAGATGATGTGCAATGCACCGCTAATCCCTCTAACCACACAAAGATTACATTTCTCTAAAGTCAGCGAGATGCATACCAAGCTTTACACTATTGCCAGAAAGTCTCCATTAAGAAATTGTTTAAATAAAAGTATGAAAAATAAAAATACATGAACCATAACATGTGAAGGTGAAATATGAATAAGAAGAAAGTGTCAAAGTATGCAAAATAAACTTTCTAATAAAATGTATAGCTGTATTTTGGATATGATTTATTCAAGCATATATATGAATACTAGTGTAATTACCCGTCATAAATGACTGGTGAGGGCGGGACTATGACGCAATGGGGACGGGGAGACAGAGCGTTATGGGCATGGTGGGTGGGGTTATGGCTTTGTTGGGGCGGAGCTATGACATCAGCGTTACAGACAGTGGCTTTTGCTGGAGGCAGCAAATGGGATGTTCTGCAGAAAGGTGAGGGACAAGGTAATAATGAATGAACAAAGGGTTAAGGGTCCATTGGTCATACATAGAAGCATATTTCTCCAATTTTTTTGTATTCACTTTTCATTTCCATATTTACAGATGCCATAGTGGGGAGAATCAAAAGAAAATTAATATTGTGTGATAACATTTTTCAAATGTTACATTAATCAGTTATTAAACATTTATATTCCATTTCACTAATTATAATGTATATACCATCAGAGGTACTCAATGCTGCAAGAACATTCTTGTATGTTTAAGAAATCATATTATGTGTTAATATTTATTCAATTACCGTATATACTCGAGTATAAGCCGACCCGAGTATAAGCCGAGGCACCTATTTTACCACAAAATACTGGGAAAACTTAGTGACTCGAGTATAAGCCGAAGGTGGGAAATGTGCTGCCCCCTGTGTCCCTCTTGTGCCCTCTGTGTCCCCCTCTTGTGTGCCCTCTGTGCCCCTTTCTTGTGTCCCCCTCTTTCTCCCCTGTGTCTCTTCCCCTCTCTCCCTCCCCTGTCTCTCTCCCCCCCTCTACCTACCCTGTGTCTCTTCCACCCTCTCCCTCACCTGTGTCTCTTCCCCCCTCTCCTTCCTCTGTGTCTTTTCCCCTCTCTCCCTCCCCTGTGTCTCTTCCCCCCTCTCCATCCCCTGTGTCTCTTCCCCCCTCTCCCTCCCCTGTGTCTCTTCCACCCCTCTCCCCCTGTGTCTCTTCCCCCTCTCCCTCCCCTGTGTCTCTTCCCCTCCTCTCCCTCCCTTGTGTCTCTTCCATGCTCCTTCCCCTATGTCTCTACCCCCTCTCCCTCCCCTGTGTCTCTTCCCCTCCCTCCCCTGTGTCTCTTACCCTCCCTCCCCTGTGTCTCTTCCCCCCTCTCCCTCTCCTGTGTCTCTTTCTCCCCTCTCCCTCATGTCTCTTTCCATCCCCCTCCCTTATCATCATCCTCCTCATCCCCTCTCCTCATCCTCAACCCCCCTCCTCATCCTCCCTCCTTAACCCCTACTAAACCTGCCTCCTCATCCTCCCTTCTCAATCCCCCTCCTCATCTCCCTCCTCATCACTTTACTCCTCTCTAATTACCTCCCCCTCTCTTACCTTCCATCAGCTGCTCCTCAACGAATCTTCCGGCTGTGTCGGGACCCGGCATATACTAATGACATCACATCATTAGCATATGCTGGGTCCCGACACAGCCGGAAGATGTGCGGAGGAGCGGATAAGCAGCTTATGGTAGGTAAGAGTGGGGAAAGGGAGTGGGGGAGGTAATTAGAGAGAGTAAAGTGATGAGGAGGGAGGATGAGGAGGGGGGTTGAGGAGGGGGGTTGAGGAGGGAGGATGAGGAGGGAGGATGAGGAGGGGGTTGAGGAGGGAGGATTAGGAGGATGATAAGGGAGGGGGAGAGAAAGAGACACGAGGGAGAGGGGGGAATGAGACACGGTGGAGGGAGGGGGGAATGAGACACAGGGGAGGGAGGGGGGGAAGAGACACGGGGAAGAGACACAGGGAGGAAAGAAACTCAGGGGTGACTCGAGTATAAGCCGAAGGGGGCTTTTTCAGCCTTAGAAAAAGGGCAGAAAAACTTGGCTTATACTCGAGTATATATGGTAATTGATCTACGAATAACCCCACTCTCAGTATTACGCCCGCTTCCCTATTAATTTTCCCACACCAGGAATATTACAAGTTGCTTTGTGCTAAAATCATTATGAGTACTAAAAGGCACCCACAAAAGCATAAAAATGTCTTTGTGCCTGTTTTCCCCTTCCCTGCTCACATTCGATCCCCCTATTCCCCTGCTAACACTCTTATAGGACCCCTTTGGCACATAAATGTTAAACCCCACTTCTGGTCCCCCATGACATTTCAGGGGTTACATCTAGGTCACAATGAGTATCTATATAGAACCCCATGGCAGATAGGGGTTAATTTAGATACCATGGGTGTACTTTAAGGACTCTCATTGTAGTTAAGGGGTTACTAGTTATGCTGTGGAGCTTTGTATAGACCTCCATGGTATTTTAGGGGTTAATATGGATACACAGAGGTCTGTATAAACCCCCATGGTATATAGGTAGTTAATAGGGATACCATGGGGGTCCTTACAACACATGTGGTTAATTTTTAGATGCAGCGGAGGTTCTTCAAGGGCGATGGAGGGAATCACCTTGGATTTGCAATGGTGGAAGTGGTTTGAGCAACAAAATGTTGCTCAATCTCTGCATTTTATGTAATCCAGTGCCTAGTGCATTACTGATAAGGCATGACTTTACAAGTTGTGGATGGGATCATTAATATTTCATCTGCGGAGCATTGGATACATGTGTAACATTACTGAGAAACGCACTTGCAGTTGAAAAATTTTATTTGCGAGTTACGAGTCTTGGATTGAATGAGGCTCTTAGTTTGTTTATTTGACATACCAAAATGTTTGCCTTAATTAAGCCGCAGGGTGCCTCACTATTTAAAACAATTCTAAAACAAAGAAAAAAAACATCAAAGAAAACATTTTTGCAACTTCGCAGTTGAATTTGATGCTCTACATGATTGTCATGCCCCCACCACTGAACTTTTGGGGGACTATGGAATATGTGGGCCCTTTGGGTAAACCTGGTATCTGAATCATGGTTATTCGTAATCCCAGTCTGCGGACTTGCTAAGAAATATGACATGATGGTGCTATGTGTAATGTACGGTAGGCCGCAATAATTAATGTTGGGTCACTAAATTATGTGTATAACACAGAGCAGTGTGTGTGTATGGCCTTATGGGTTCAAAGGGGGTACACAGGGATGTTTGGTGTAAACATGCTGCATTTTCCTCAGAGAGTTTAGGGAGGTGTATTGTCAGGGTCCCTAGGCAGAGGGGGCATCAGCTGTGAGGTGCTTGGTCATAAGGGAATCCAGTACAGCATGGAAAAATGCCTCCATATTGCCATGTTCCTGCCATAAATGTATCTAGCCTTATGGTACCTCAGACAGTGTGGTGCCACAAGCAATTTGCATGGGTCAGTCCCTAAATGTATAGATCATAAGAAGTAAGGTGCTAAACATGGATGACTCTCTAATTATCCCCTAGAGATGATAGGAAGCAGGGAAGAGAGCACATGGTGACATCTTAGACATCCAGGCTCCTAAGCTCAGCTAATAGCCCTGACCTCAAGGTAATTTGAAGATATGGGAAGATAAATGAATCTTGTGTAATTGGTTACTGTATTATTTAAATAGGTTGCATTGTTGCCAAAATAAATGCTCAGTGTCTCTAAACTAAACTAATGCCATTGCTGGTCTGATTTGTCCTGTGTCTCTATAACTGATGTTTTGATATGAAATGCTGGGTGCCAAAAATAATATAAAAGACACAACCTGCAGATTGCTCCTATAAGCTACAGTAGGAGAATTATGGGTAAACTGAGCCCCTTAAATCTGGGTGGTGACAATGGTGCACAGCAGTATCTATGATTTGAGAATCCCCTTAAAGTTATTGTCTTAGCTGAATAAAACCAAGCTGCACATGTCAATAATTGTAAGTTTAGGGCTTTTCTTTGAAGCAATGATGTGGCTATTTTGTGAAATGACCCATCAGTAACTTTAACAAAAAGCATGTTGTAGTAAGTATTGTCTAATTATCTCTGTAATACATTTCTGCTGCTTATTACAATACACCCGACACTCAATGACAATAAACACTTACTCTATGAGTCATTTACAGTATCTGCTAATTAAAGTACTATCATTTTATTTTTATCCCATAAACTTTTCAACCTAAGGTAAAAGGAACTATGACAGCTCGTGAAGAATATTCACCAGGAAACTATTTCTAGTATTGTTCTGCTTAATCTCTGAAAACCACAATTTGCTTGAGTGTAAAGACTGAGCTGCTGCGATAACATTATCTTAGTAACATGAGTAATGCGCAGGAAATTAAAAACACTGCAAGGTATCCAATAATGAGATAAATATTATCTCAGAATAAAACAGATCACATGATGTGGATAAATGTATCAGAGAATTTAACCATAAATTCAAATTACCGTGGTACCTTGGAACTCTTCGTTAATTGATTTCTCGAATTGGTTGAGTTCCAAAAAGGTTGCGTTCCAAACTCCCATAAGGAGTAATGTAAATTGGTTTTAGCAATCGCGAAAAGAACGAAAGATATTGCAACGAGTACCAAGGTTTTTTGCTTATCCAGACGTGTTGAGTTACAAAATCATCGACTTTGGAGGACGTTGAGAACCGAGTTACCAATGTATGTAGCAAATAGTAACATTTATTGATATCAATAAATAACAAATATATGATCATTCACACTACTGTGGTTGAAAATGCAAAATAACCTATTTTCAGTGGTGGTTTACTGTTGGTGCAGTCGGTGCAAAGCAACAGGACCCACAGAAAGGTAGGGGTCCTCTTTTACTGACAGTAAAGGAGGAATCTTAATTTATTAGATGAGGATGGCCGATAATTACTTGATCACCACACAATTCATTTGACCATATGTATATATTTTTTAATTTTTTTATTGATTCCTATGAGGTGGAAATGTGGCCCCCTAATTAATTTGCACCGGGGCCCTCCATTCACTATCTCTGTCAATGCCTCTTTGGAGAATTTCATTTGAAAATAGGCAACCTTCTTTTAGAATGTAAAAGTAAATAATGCAGCCCCTAATATATTACTTTTATAAGCAATTATACTGCTTATAAAAGTAATATATTAGGAAGTTTATATTTGCACAATAGATACATGGCACACACAACTGCCAGTTCATTCAAGCATGTTTCCTTCTAAACTTTTAGCTCATTAGTTTGCAAGGCACACACTTTTTTTCTAGTAACATTTTACCCGTTATCAAGTGTATTTATTTAAAAGACCATATAAAAAAAAAAAAACTATAGTGGTCCTTTAATTAAAGTTCATATATATATGTCCAGTATGAAATAGTGAATAGCTTAAAAAGATCAAATGTTGTAGTAAATACAAAGGAAGTGTCACGAACCCCAGGACACTTGGGGCCTCATTCTAATAGCGGCCGCAGCCGTTGCGGGGCCGCAAGGACCGGCCGCAAGCTATTCGGCTATTCTATTCCCCTCCGGCCGGGGATTCCGGCAGGCTTGCGGCCGGTGCCTTGCTATCTCTTGCGGCCGCTCGCGCCGGAGGAAATCCTTTGATCTAAAACGGCCGCAAAAGTTTCGGCCGTAAGAAATTCCTATTTGCAATTCAATTGCTCCGGGAACCCTCTCTGCAAGGCTAAAAGCGAGCCGCAGCTTACTTGCAGGAAAGGGGTCCAGCTAGCACCAATTAAGCACATAAAATAGCCCAAATAAAGCCATCCTGCACTTTGAGAAGACTATAAAGGGATATTCGGTGTTAGCAAAAATAGCACATAATTATCCTATACTCAAATCCGTAAAATATTTTTATTTTAATATCCGTAAAATATCCATGTAAAAAGTCCAGAGTGCTTGGAGCACCTCAGACCCGCCCACGCCGCAGCCGGAAAATAAACAGTTAATTTGAACTCGGGTTTGGGCTGATGTGCAAGCTTGAGAGTGGGTTACTTTTAATCCTCATGTCCCCCAATATGATCCCTAGCATTTACAGAGCTGTACAGTGCAGGCTTGAATTTATTTTTGCGTTTTTCGATTTCTGAGCTTACGGCCGGTTCCAAGATATGCGGCCGGCCGTAAGATGAGATCCTTGCGGGGCCGTATAATAGAATTGCGAGTTAACAGAACCCCCGCAAGGAATCGCAGCCTTACGGACGATTTACGGCCGGTAATAGAATGAGGCCCTTGGACTTTTGGGTCTGGCCACTAGACCCAGACATTAGCCACATAGTCAGTTTAATCAAAGGGGTATTATAATGGCTATAAGGACCATGTGAAAGACTTTACAACTTGTTGATTTGTTATGTCATGTGATGTTTTCCCCAAAGCTCTGGTTGTGTGCCCTGGACCACTAGGTCATCTAAGCTTAGAGGGCTCTGGGTTAATTTTCAATTGTTAGGGCCATTATGTTTTGTGTACAGTGTGTTATGGGGTGCAACTATTGCATTAGCTAATAAGAATATTCTCATACTCATGTTGGACCCCAGCCCCCACCAATACATTCTGTCCCCAGGGCTCACAGTATCCTATCTCCCCAACTGTGCAAAGATCCTGACCAGAGGTAGCTGGCCGTAGACTACTCAGCACCTTACTGGGGGAATAGACAGGCTGACGCCGGGTACTTGGAGCCAATCCTAGCCCACATGTGGTAAATCAGAAGTTGTGAAACTTGTGTTTGTGGCTCACTGCTGATTATGGCAAGACATGTATAAAGTGATATACCAAAAGATTAAAGTCTATGCTCTGTTTGAGATACATATGCATGTTGTGTTTCATTTAAAGGAAAGGCATTTATGTTTGTTTAATAAGAAATTAACCTATCCTGTGTTCTACGATACAAAACTTATACAACCTGTGGATAGGGTTGGTCTTTTTGGCCTTTTCAACACCTTTGTGACAGGTGGGAATGTACTATGCACCTCACATTTTCTCCTAATTTACTATGTACTATTTACTATGGAGAAAAATAAGCTTTCTCCTAATCTCAATTTATTATGATCTACAAATAACGTGTAAAAGGTAAGAAGTCCAAGTATGGCTAGATGTGCTTACTTAGGTAAGGAGAGTGATTATCCCTGGGGAAAATTTCACCATGTTTCCGAGCAATTAAAACATATTTACTTATTATTTGTATAATCTATTAATTAATTAAATTATTAGAAACACATTTAATATTTAAAAATGTTTCCGTGTTTCTGATATTTGCCTCAAAAAATAGATTTTTTTAACTGGTAAGTAATTTGTCTGACTGATTTTCTTTTGGGGTGGCAAAAAAAAAATGTCCCCAATTTTATCATGCAGGTTTATCCCCTCCCCACATTTATCAAGCATTCTGAGCTAGAAATAAGCATGCAATGCAGTTCATTAAAACAAAATAATCATATTTACTACTAGCGACTTGCCCGTCAAAAATTTCCTGTTGAATATAAAATAAAAAGCCATGGCAATACTGTTTGCCACACAATGTAAAGCTTTTTCTACTCTGAGGACCTTCGGCGCTCATTACGAGCCTCTCCTCTCGTGTACTTTTGCTCCTCTGAGCACCTTCCGCGCTCACCACAAAGACAGATATATCTATACTTTTTTAAATAATAATTAATTAATTAGTTACTTAATAAATTAATATACTTTACCTATTTCTAATTATTATATCCAACAATCAATAGCCTGAAGAGCTAACAATCTGTTTTTATTTTCCTGCTGCATACAATGTACAGTTGGACTGTTGCTGCCCTGAGGAGAAAGTGTCATCAATGTCCCTGTGCATTAGAAATAGGCAGCGTACGCGAGTGCAAACCATTGGTTTAGTTGTGTAAAGCTCCATTTTAGATTAGTAATGTTAATAGTTGTAAGTTAGGGTTGTAAAATTGCGTCATTTGTCTATGTCCTAGTGGGTCGCAAGCATTTTCTGTCCTTTGTAATAGTGTATTTTGTACTTCGTACATTCCTGTGTGAAAGTGATACGCTGTCCGGGGTCTTGTAGCCTTGTTTTCATTTTGTTGGGCCGACATTTTTTTCCTCGTTTAGGCGATTTTTGAGTGCCGAAACTCTGCAAAATTGACTTAAATTCGTGTTCCACCTCACTCCCAGACGTCCTGGCTCTTCCCCCGTGCTGTGCGTGATGTTTTTATTGTATTTTTTGTGTTTTTTGGTTTGCACAGTGCGGCCGTTAACTTCGAATATTACCTATCTCTTTTTTTTTTTTCTAAGTCCTGCGTCTCCTATTTTTTTTTCTAAGTCCCACGTTAGCCAATTGCTTGCAGCCTAAGGCAATCCCGCGTTTCCTAAGTGTTTGATGGCTAAGTCCCGCATATTTAAATGTGTGATTGGCTCGCTAAGTCCAGCGTGTTTCATTGGCTTGACCGATCATCACCTAAGTCCTGCAAGTTAACAGCTCGTTTCGCTACACGAGGCTCGCAGGCGAAGAGCACCTTTGACGCTCATTGCCTAAGTGCTCAAAGTTAACATCTTGCTACGCGAGGCTCTCAAGCGATGAGCACCTTTGGCGATCATCGCCCAAGTCGTACGCACCATGCAAAGCGTGACGACGTCTCGTAGTTTGACAACTATTATATGTGATACATAAAAATAGCTAGCATAAAGTATATTCCATATGTAATGCTTTTGTGATGACCCAAACTTGTTTGAGTGACAGTGTTTATCTAATTTGGTAGTCATATGATATAAATTTAGACTAATTTTATTAAAGTAAATAGTAATGAATTTGTGTTCTGAGCAGTAAATGAACAGCCAGGCAGAAAAGGCATCTCCATTCTGATTGGCTAAAGAGTTGGGCCCACATAACATAACAGTGAGGAAGCAAGAATAACGACTGGACACAATATAATCATGAAATATTCAAAACAAGATAACAGCTAAAAAAGCTTCAATTTCAAAATCCTTGCATTTTAATGAGATCTAAATGATGCTGGAGGTCAATTTCCATAAAACTTGTGTCCCTTTAAGTGAAGTGTAAATGTTATGTCATAATTACATCGAGGGGGATAACAGCTAGTTAATACATTTACATAAAATAACAAAAAAAAATCTGCCAAAAGATGATGACTAAACTTTTGTCTCATCCAATTGAACCCAATCCATGGTTGATTTCTACTAAATTTATTATTATTATTATTTATTATTATTATTATTATTATTATTATTATTATAAAATGTTGTTTGTAACGTGCCAATATAGGGGTTAAGAAGAAGGAACTATACAATATTAACAACTGCAGGAAATGAAAGACCCTGTTTTGAGCTTCAAATCTGGTATGAAGTGCTTTTATATTATATATTGTAAATGTATTTTGTATAAGGAAAGTAATTGTAAAACCAGAGTTTATTTTACTCTATACAAAAATGTGTTTTTTCAGGAGCAACAGTTAAAAATATATACAAACTCTCCTGAAACCAATTAAGTGTTACAAAAGATTAACGAAAATGCCAAAAAGGAAAAACTGCAGGTTTTATGAAAGGGTAATCACATATATAGTTGTGAGCATGCGAGTTGTTGCTAATGTTTGCGGGCTCGCCCAGCGACCCTGCGGCCCTTGCGAAGCCAAAGGCGCTCCTTGCCAGCAACTGCGGACCTCGTAACATTTACGTAGTTCCGAAAGGAAAATACAAGACTTGTTACGACCCATTACGACATCGCAAAAATCGTCCGAAATCCGGGCACTTTAAAAGATGAAAAACACAATAAATACACACAACAAATACATAAAAAGCTTACCTACAGGAAGAGGGGGCACCTAGGACCTCGAAAACTGAAGTTACACCTCAATTTCACTCAAAATAAAAGAGTTTAGACACTCAAAAATCCTCTAAGCGAGAGAAAAAATGGCAGCTAAAAAAAAAACGAAAAACGAGGCTACAGCAGTCTAAAGACGCAAAACACCACCAAACACCTACGGATTTCCCGAAAAAGACATACAAGATTAGAAAACAAGCACACAACATGCGCGACCCCAAAAACATTACAAACACAATAAATACACACAACAAACATATAAAAAGCTTACCCACAGCAAGGGGGGGCACCCAGGACCTCTGCAAGTGAAGTTACACCTCCATTTAAGTACAAATTTCGGAGTTTAGACACCCGAAAATCACCTAAGCGAGAGAAAAAATGGCCACCGAACAAAACGAAAACAAGGCTAAAGGACCCTAAACACGCAAAACACCACCAAACAGCTACGGATATTCCGAAAAAGTCGGACGACATCCGAAACGAAGGACGCTAAATCAGCTACAGCCGCATACCACACATTAGCCGCCATTTTAGAACAATAACTTATACAATGCGGAAGTACACAGCTACCCTAACGGATTTGTCTCGTGCACGCACACTATTACACTACACACTGCACACATTCATGACACTTACACAGCAGCTCCACAGCACTGATGCTGCAGCAACATGAAAACAGATTGCCAGCTCTTCAACACAATGCTTCCTGCATATATTACTTCAGAATAGGTAAAGTAGATTACTTTATTAATCTATTAGTTATTTTATTATTATATACCAAACAGCATTAGCTCACTTACAATTTAATTGCCGTAATTTTTTGACGGGCAATATTATAGTTTAAGTTAATTCTCAAAAACATGGCAAAACTTAATAACTTTTTTGGTCTGTGATCTCATGTAAGAGATCTTAAGAGAAGTAGCTAAGGATACTATCTAATTAAAATTATTGGACGATCAGGGTATATTGTAAGACAATTCTTATTTGATGTGCTATAATGATGACTACTGTGGTAGAAAATGATCTGTTTTTTCTTTTTTATTCTTAAAAAAAAGGATATTTATTAACAAAACATTGACTACCCACTGCCTCTTAAGTATATCTATTTTATAATATTACATTTGTTATTTCAAATGAAAACTGAGATTGATTTCCGTAACGTACATTATACAAAAAATGGGATTTCCAACACAAACGAAAATGTAACAATGTATTGTTCAGAAAAATGTGAGTGACTGTTGGTAATATTGGTCTTCCATGTTTGCTCTTATGTGAACAAAACTCCTTGGCAATCAGCACATAAATTAAGTCATACCTTGTGTGGGAGTGCATTTGTTTGGACTGGTTTCATTGTTTGCCTACAGCAAAATAAAATGCTGTCTGGAGGTGATGCATGAGTAGAAAAAGATATATATCACAGATTGTTCACACAGGGAAATTAATAACTCATACTGTTACCCAACCACACTCTTGTTTTATAAGTTTCTGAGGAAATTGTAGAGTTATTATATATATGTATGTATATACAGTATCTCACAAAAGTGAGTACACCCCTCAAATTTTTGTACATACAGTATTTTAATTTATCTTTTAATGTGACAACACTGAAGAAATGACACTCTGCTACAATGTAAAGTAGTAGTGGATCTACCGCCGATGCAGCCAGAGCTTTGCACAAGGGCCCTTGCTCTGTGAGGGGCCCCTCAGCAGCATCATTCACCCCATCAAAACTCCCAGGGCCCCTTGTCACACTATTCACCCTGATCAAGCTCCCTGTACTTCATTAACCCCCTCCTCTTACTTGTGCACGGCAGTCCCTGTTCCGCCCCGATCCCATTAAATAGAGGTTGGGTATCCTTCCCCTGCCGGAGCTTCATACTGCAGGGGAGGGGAATTCCTATTGATGTCACTTGACCCTGCAGTATGAAGCTCCGGCAAGGAAAGGAGGGGGTGAATAAAACCTTAATGACCTGGAGAGAATCTACAAAGAGGAGTGGGACAAAATCCCTCCTGAGAGGTGTGCAAACCTGGTGGCCAACTACAAGAAACGTCTGTCCTCTGTGATTGCCAACAAGGGTTTTGCCACCAAGTAATAAGACGAAGGGGTCAAATACTTATTTCCCTCATTGACCTGCAAATCAATTTATAACTTTTTTGATATGCGTTTTGTGTGGTGTTTTTTTTGTTTTGTTATTCTGTCTCATTGTTAAAATACAAATCCCATTAAAATTATAGACTGATCATTTCTTTGTCAGTGGATAAACGTTCAAAATCAGCAGGGGATCAAATACTTCCCCACCCCCCCCACTGTGTATATATATATATATATATATATATATATATATATATATATATATATATTTGTGTGTATATATATATATATGGCACTGGAGGGTGGCCTTCCTTAACTGTAGTTGAAGTCAGTGTCGATTGAATAGAAAACACAGGAAGAAATATAAGACACAAAAAAGATATCAACTGGCACCAGTGTTTCTTATCTAAATGGCAAACTTGATGGACTAATGTTTAGCAAAATAAACAGCACCATAACTTTTGCAAACATTGTTTGATCTTTTAAATGTTGTGTTCATTCTTGTAGGGATAACTCATATGTATGCCTGACCGTCCCTTTAATATCCTGTATAATCAAGTAACAGGAACTAATGGTCTCTATTTTGGCGACACAGCTATTTTCTTGGAAATACCCACATGAATCATCAATGAAGTTATTTATATAGATATAATTTTCAGTCCCCTTTCAATGGGGAATTGCTTTGGAAAATCCCTTATTTTCCCTATTGATCACAATGTCCTTTGAAACAGTGGGTCTATAGAGTCATAATAGGCCTCAAGCAAAAGGCATCACCTGACAACTCTAGCAGAATAAACACTATAATTTTAAGGCTTTAAATGAGCCATCAAATCCTACTCTATCATAGGTCTGAAAATCTTATCTAAAAAAAGGAGTTCCCCAACTTTCAGTGGTGAAGACTTTTGTCCCAATGGTGGTCAGGTCATCACTGTAGGATTAGTTAATACATTACAATACTAAAGAGTTGTTTTTTGTTGTGAAATAGAGTTTGATCTCATCCAATCTTTTTTTTGTTGCAAAGTGTTCAAATATAATATCATGTAAAGCTATGTTAATAACAAATACTTTATAAATGCGTGTTAACACGCAAAGCCCACTGCAAGCAACGTTACGAGGCATCTGAGCACGCAAATAGCCCGAAGATGACAGTTACGAGCTACGTTTTAACACGTAGCTCCAATTTAATAGGGCTCACAGTCAGTAATTGATTGGCCAGTGCTGACTAGTGGTTGTAGTAATTAATGCACAAAATCTGCATATACTAATAAACATACATAAATAAATTTTCATAGTAAGTATCTTTAGTAACCAAACCTGTCATTTGGGTTATTTTCGATGTAGCCAGTGCTGTTATCTGATGCTGCAACAGCATTACAGTCCTTGGCATTTGCTTGCTGTGGTCCCTCCTTGGGGAATTTGGGTTTCTTTGTGTCTGCATTGGAATATTATATTTGTTTTACTTGTTTAATAATACAATATTATTATGTATTCTAGCGCTAC
The DNA here is from genome assembly GCA_027410445.1 of Discoglossus pictus. NCBI lineage: Eukaryota > Metazoa > Chordata > Amphibia > Anura > Alytidae > Discoglossus > Discoglossus pictus. Next base: position 435,290,125 of record CM050164.1, read on the forward strand.
GGAATCTGTTGGAGCATTACAAATAAAGGGAATAAAAAAATAAAAAATATTCTGAGTTTAAAACCGAATAATATAAAAAAAAACACTAATGTAAAAAATATGACACACTTTAATATGTTTTATTCTACTATTTAATGTTGTTTAAAAATGATGAGCAATTGTAAGTTACAGTAGCCCGTAAGTTATTTCGCTTTTATTGCGAGCTGCAAACGGCCTATGTGTTACGGGCTTGAAATCCTTGCGGATGTTAAAACCGGAACTTACAGCCCATCAAAGCCTTTGGTATTTTCAGCCTAGTGTGGCAACCACTTATTATAAATCTAAAGGAATCAGCCCAGAACTACATTGGAGGATCTTGTTAATGATCTCAAGGCAGCTGGGACCATAGTCACTAAGAAAACAATTGGTAACACACTACGCCGTGAAGGACTGAAATCCTGCAGCATATGCAAGTTCTCCCTGCTCAATAAAGCACATGTACAGGCTTGTCTGAAGTTTGCCAATGAACATCTAAATGATTTAGAGGAGAACTTAGTGAAAGTGTTGTGGTCAGATGAGACCAAAATCGAGCTCTTTGGCATCAACTCAACTCGCCGTGTTTGGAGGAGGAGGAGGAATGCTGCCTGTAACCCAAAGAACACCTTTCCCACCATCAAACATGGAGGTGGAAACATTATGCTTTGGGGGTATTTTTCTGCTAAGGGGACAGGACAACTGCATCGCATCAAAGGGACGATGGACAGAGCCATGCACCGTCAAATCTTGGGTGAGAACCTCCTTCCCTCAGCAGGGCACTGAAAATGGGTCATGGATGGGTATCCCAGCATGACAATGACCCAAAACACACAGCCAAGGATACTAAGAAGTGGCTCAAGAAGAAGCACATTAGGGTCCTGGAGTGGTCTAGCCAGCCTCCAGACCTTAATCCCATAGAAAATCTGTGGAGGGAGCTGAAGGTTCGAATTGCCAAATATCAGCCTCAAAAAATGTATGACTTGGAGAGGATCTGCAAAGATGAGTGGGACAAAATCCCTCTTGAGTGGTGTGCAAACCTGGTGGCCAACTACAAGAAACATCTGATCTCTGTGATTGCCAACAAGGGTTTTGCCACCAACTACTAAGACGAAGGGGTCAAATAGTTATTTCCCTCATTGACCTGCAAATCAATTTATAACTTCTTTGACATGCATTTTTCTTATTTTTGTTTTTTTGTTATTCTGTCTCTAACTGTTAATATACACCTACCATTACAATTATACACTGATCAAATACCCCCCCCCCCCTACTGTATATGTTTATATAAATCTATCTATCTATCTATATGTTTCTATATTTATATTGGGTAAAAAATTCCTTGGAGCCAGGTTTCCTAAAATGTGTACTGCTGGCTCCTAAATATTTTTCCAAAGTATAATGTTTCAATGAATAGTTTCATTCCAGGCTCATAGAAAAAAGCCTCTCCTTGCTCCTAAAAAATCTTCCGGGCTCTTAAAATTTTGATATTTTTAGCTACCCCTGTATACATGCACATTTACTATGAGCCAGTATTATATTGGATTATATTATTATTATGTTCATATGAATATAGGCAATGAGTGTGTATTCAGACTTACCGTATATCTTTTATACAGTATTTTAAGTATGATGTGGCATTTATACAGAGAACCTAGAGAAACAGTTTTCAGAAGAAACAGGCCCATTTTATCTATTAATTTAACCAAATCAATTCTTAAATGCCTTTACTGTTTTCCCTACCCATTTATGGTAGGAAGGTGTTCCAATTACTTAATATTCATTCAACAATAAAATGCCATTTAACATTATTCATTAATTTATAACCCTCTGACTTCAGATAATGACATCTTCTTCTTGTTTCTGAAAGATACCCATCTCTCCTCAGAGATATACATATTATAGGTTTCTACATTATTATAAGTCAGTGGTTCTCAACTTTGTGGAACCAGGTACCGGTTATTTATAAGTCTGTGGAGCACTTTTGAGGTCCAAATCATTAATGACAGGCGTATTCTTTTATATTAAGTATTTATTGTTGTGTCACTGACATGTTTAAATAGTTAATCTTTTGTCATTATTCATTTTTAACCTATGAGTTCCTCTCTCACCCCACACCTAATTTCCTTTACTCCCTAAGTACTGGCAGATAAGGTCTCAAGGACCGTCATAAGTCCTAGACCAGTCAAGAAACAGTTATAAATTATATAAGCACAGTTTAAATAAAACACAATTTAGTCTAATAGAGTGCTGAGTACTAGAGGTGTACCAGTTCTGCCCTCCATTTAATGTACGCGTTTGCCTACCCTTTCCGTGTTTGCACATGCTCTGTAGAACAGGCACACTCTTGGCCTCCATCTACAAACACTTACATTGGAGATAAGGCACACTCCAAGGCAGTGTTTAGGCCCATGTTCATTCAGTCACTGATCTGAGCTTGTCTTTTAAATCTCTATCCTCTTTATTTGGTTTCCATGCCCTTGGTTATTGCCTTGCTTAATTGATCATGTTCCTGCCCTGAACTGCTACATACGAGTGCATGGTTTACGGTTTTGGCTTTCGGCCCGTATTGCGGGCTTGTACAACTGAATAGCACTGTAATTGTATCAGACCATGAGCCCGCAGCACACCCACAGACATAGGGCCTGTATAACACGAGATGCGGCCTTCAAATTGAACGAGGCTCATGGTGGTTAAATTGTTGATAAAACCTGACACTATGCAGTAGTCTCTATACTGCCAGAAACAGGTTTGTTATAGGCATATTCCTTAAGGTCCTGAATGGACCAACATAACAAGCTCCTTCTAAATGCTCATATTTGTCTTTACTGTAATAATACTTTTCAAATTGATTCCCCTTGAGATTATAGCCCAAATTAATATGTTTATACTTTTTGGTTGTAGCAATGAGAGGTTTATTGCCATTTGCAGAGAGCTTGTGATTGTTGGTCTTGCAGAGAGACAGGAGGTTGAAGCAATGCCCAGGTTTTATAGCCCAATCGCTAAAAACAGTGAAATATGCATAATTTTACACATTCATAAAGTGTTTTTCACTTGCTATTCAGAGTTCTGTTTGATTATATAGGGCAATATTGATTGATCCCATATGACTTTAAGCAACACCAAGCCTATAGGATAAAACCTTTTAAAGTTTTGCTTGCGAGATTTTACTGTTCTTAATGCTACAATATAATTCCTGAGTTCATTTAAAGTTTAAAAAATGTTTCCCCATTCTCTTTTTTGCATTCATCTCTTCCTACATATTGTAACGATCTCTCCGAGCATGCTGATTTTTGGCTGAAAATAAGGGAAGTGGGAGTTGACATTAGGCCCCTCTCACATGTTCCAGCTTGTGAAGGATATGCTAGCAAACCAAGCACTGAGTAAATATGAAATTGTTGATTAATTCCAACCAAAGGATGTTGTGGCTACTGCTGAACTTAACTCATGTTTATGCTGTGTGCAGTTGGAATTTGGTATTTTCAACCTAGTGTGGCAAGCACTTATTATAAATCTAAATATTATATATAGTAAATAAATAGTACATTTGTGTTCACATTTGAATGTCTAAAACAAGTTAAAAATACTTGTTTCATGCCCAGAATTCTGAGAAATACATTGCATTCTGGGAATCTTGGCAAGGACATGCAAATGTCCCCATAAAGGCAAAGCTCTTGCAATCCATAGCCATATGAAACATGGCTTCCCTTAAGCATATGCCCGCTGTATCAAACAGCTTTGAGCAAGGCTAGGGTTGAATCATACACAAGCCAGGAATATATACAGTGGATATAAAAAGTCTACACACACCTCGTAAAATGTCAGGTTTCTGTGCTGTAAAAAAATGAGACAAAGATAAATCATTTCAGAACTTTTTCCACCTTTAATGTGACCCATAAACTGTACAACTCAATTGAAAAACAAACTGAAATCTTTTAGGTAGAGGGAAGAAAAAAATATAAACATAAAATAATATGGTTGCATAAGTATGCACACCCTTAAACTAATACTTTGTTGAAGCACCTTTTGATTTTATTACAGCACTCAGTCTTTTTGGGTATGAGTCTATCAGCATGGCACATTTTGACTTGGCAAGATTTGCTCACTCTTCTTTGCAAAAACACTGCAAATCTGTCAGATTGCGATGGCATCTCCTGTGCACAGCCCTCTTCAGATCACCCCACAGATTTTCAATTGGATTCAGGTCTGGGCTCTGGCTGGGCCAATCCAAAACTTTAATCTTCTTCTGGTGAAGCCATTCCTTTGTTGATTTGGATGTATGCTTTGGATCGTTGTCATGCTGAAAGATGAAGTTCCTCTTCATGTTCAGCTTTCTAGCAGAAGCCTGAAGGTTTTGTGCCACTATTGACTGGTATTTGGAACTGCTCATAATTCCCTCTATCTTAACTAAGGCCCCAGTTCCAGCTGAAGAAAAACAGCCCCAAAGCCTGATGCTGCCACCACCATGCTTCACTGTGGGTATGGTGTTCTTTTGGTGATGTGCAGTGTTATTTTTGCCCCAAACATATCTTTTGGAATTATGGCCAAAAAGTTCAACCTTGATTTCATCAGACCATAACACCTTTTCCCACATGCTTTTGGGAGACTTCAGATGTGTTTTTGCAAAATGTAGCCTGGCTTGGATGTTTTTCTTCATAAGAAAAGGCTTTCGTCTTGCTACTCTACCCCATAGCCCAGACATATGAAGAATACGGGAGATTGTTGTCACATTTACCACACAGCCAGTACTTGCCAGATATTCCTGCAGCTCCTTTAATGTTGCTGTAGGCCTCTTGGTAGCCTCCCAGACCAGTTTTCTTCTCGTCTTTCATCAATTTTGGAGGGAGCTCCAGTTCTTGGTAATGTCACTGTTGTGCCATATTTTCTCCACTTGATGATGACTGTCTTCACTGTGTTCCATGGTATATCTAATGCCTTCGAAATTATTTTGTACCCTTCTCCTGACTGATACCTTTTAACAATGAGATCCCACTGATGCTTTGGAAGCTCTCTGTGGACCATGGCTTTTGCTGTGGGATGCGACTAAGAAAATTTCAGGAAAGACCAACTAAAGCAGCTGAACTTTATTTGGGGTTATTCACAGGCACTTTAAATGATGGCAGGTATATGCTGACTCCTATTTAACACAATTTGGAATGTAATTGCTTAATTCTTAACACAGCTACATCCCCAGTTATAAGAGGGTGTGCAGACTTATGCAACCACATTATTTTTCCTTTTTTTTTCTTCCCTCCACCTAAAAGATTTCAGTTTGTTTTTCAATTGAGTTGTACAGTTTATAGGTCACATTAAAGGTGGAAAAAGTTCTGAAATATTTTATCTTTGTCTCATTTTTTTTACAGCACAGAAACCTGACATTTTAACAGGGGTGTGTAGACTTCCACTGTATATATATATATATATATATATATATATATATATATATATATATATACAGGGAGTGCAGAATTATTAGGCAAGTTGTATTTTTGAGGATTAATTTTATTATTGAACAACAACCATGTTCTCAATGAACCCAAAAAACTCATTAATATCAAAGCTGAATATTTTTGGAAGTAGTTTTTAGTTTGTTTTTAGTTTTAGCTATTTTAGGGGGATATCTGTGTGTGCAGGTGACTATTACTGTGCATAATTATTAGGCAACTTAACAAAAAACAAATATATACCCATTTCAATTATTTATTTTTACCAGTGAAACCAATATAACATCTCAACATTCACAAATATACATTTCTGACATTCAAAAACAAAACAAAAACAAATCAGTGACCAATATAGCCACCTTTCTTTGCAAGGACACTCAAAAGCCTGCCATCCATGGATTCTGTCAGTGTTTTGATCTGTTCACCATCAACATTGCGTGCAGCAGCAACCACAGCCTCCCAGACACTGTTCAGAGAGGTGTACTGTTTTCCCTCCTTGTAAATCTCACATTTGATGATGGACCACAGGTTCTCAATGGGGTTCAGATCAGGTGAACAAGGAGGCCATGTCATGAGATTTTCTTCTTTTATACCCTTTCTTGCCAGCCACGCTGTGGAGTACTTGGACGCATGTGATGGAGCATTGTCCTGCATGAAAATCATGTTTTTCTTGAAGGATGCAGACTTCTTCCTGTACCACTGCTTGAAGAAGGTGTCTTCCAGGAACTGGCAGTAGGACTGGGAGTTGAGCTTGACTCCATCCTCAACCCGAAAAGGCCCCACAAGCTCATCTTTGATGATACCAGCCCAAACCAGTACTCCACCTCCACCTTGCTGGTGTCTGAGTCGGACTGGAGCTCTCTGCCCTTTACCAATCCAGCCACGGGTCCATCCATCTGGACCATCAAGACTCACTCTCATTTCATCAGTCCATAAAACCTTAGAAAAATCAGTCTTGAGATATTTCTTGGCCCAGTCTTGACGTTTCAGCTTGTGTGTCTTGTTCAGTGGTGGTCGTCTTTCAGCCTTTCTTACCTTGGCCATGTCTCTGAGTATTGCACACCTTGTGCTTTTGGGCACTCCAGTGATGTTGCAGCTCTGAAATATAGCCAAACTGGTGGCAAGTGGCATCGTGGCAGCTGTGCTTGACTTTTCTCAGTTCATGGGCAGTTATTTTGCGCCTTGGTTTTTCCACACGCTTCTTGCAACCCTGTTGACTATTTTGAATAAAACGCTTGATTGTTCGATGATCACGCTTCAGAAGCTTTGCAATTTTAAGAGTGCTGCATCCCTCTGCAAGATATCTCACTATTTTTGACTTTTCTGAGCCTTTCAAGTCCTTCTTTTGACCCATTTTGCCAAAGGAAAGGAAGTTGCCTAATAATTATGCACACCTGATATAGGGTTTTGATGTCATTAGACCACACCCCTTCTTATTACAGAGATGCACATCACCTAATATGCTTAATTGGTAGTAGGCTTTCGAGCCTATACAGCTTGGAGTAAGACAACATGCTTAAAGAGGATGATGTGGTCAAAATACTCATTTGCCTAATAATTCTGCACTCCCTGTATACTGTATACAGTATATAGGGGGAAATCTGCAATAATGTACTGTGGTGCCTGCTTTTCTTTCCTCCCAAGAAGAGCCTAGACAGGTGTTCCCCAAAAGGAATGCCTTCTTTATATACTGTGATCCAATTATTGTTTGTGGGACAGGTCTGGGAAGCCCATTGTGAAGCTGACTAATTTAATTACTGGGCCTTTTTGTTCTCCCATGTATATAAGTCCCTGTCTGTTCCAATATCATGCATTTGGAAAGTATAGAAGCATGTCAGCTTTCTCGGGTGGGAAACATCTTTTTAATCACTTTGCTCCAGTACAGCTATCCAGGAATCCTGCATCAATGTTCCAGAACTGCATCCCTACTTTCCAGAGATCCTGAAGCAAGGCTTCTTCCAGGGGAATCGTAGCCTGTGGCATTCATTCATTGGCTGGTCCAGCTGGTCCCTTAGCTTGAGATGAAATCCCATGTGATTTGTATGTCCGGATTTTAATGCCTGGTATATATATATGCACCCCTATTCTGCACAATATGTAAACTCAAAATAGAAGAAATTAATACATGAATTTGGCATTCATTCATGCAGATAAATTCAAAGTCTTCTATCACCTCAAGAAGATAATCAACAGAAAGCATAATGGTAGAATACAGCAGCATATTTGCATACAAGGTAATATCTTATAGATTGTATTATTTTATTTGCCATATTTTCAAGTGTAGTTTAATCAAAATAGTTTAACATATCCAACCAGAGGGGTCTTTTAACACAAGGCTATTGTCATTACTGCTCCTAAAGTGACACTATGTTTACTACATTGTACAATCCAGGAATCCCTATTTACCAGGTACTTTTCTCTAAGAAACAATATCTCTAAGACCGCAGGTGAAGATTATGTAGCTAAGATCCCTCAATCAAATTATATGTCACAGACTAGACCCCCATCACAAAGGAAGATTGTGTTTAACTGTACCCAGGGTACAGTCAGCCCCAAAACATGTCTGTACATCCTTGTAAATTATATAAACTGGTTTGTGTGTTGGGTTAGCTTATATTAATCTAGGTTGCAATTTAGTTACATGCTCAAACTAGAACCTTTTAACTCGTGAACCAGTGTCAGGCAGAATGCACAGTCTGCGCAGTGTACATTGTTCTATCATATGATAACTGCATGTGATATTTTAGCATTAAACATTACATATTGCTGATATTGTGTATACAGTTTGTTTTAAGTTCTCTGATGCGTGTCACACTTACATTCTACTGACTATAATTTGTTTAATTCAATCTCAGCAAATCTGTATATTTCAGTGTATGTTGCCTGCAGTGAGCTTGTTTTATGGTGTACAATTTAATGCATTTAGCTGTGCACCTTGTTATTTGGGGAGCCCTGGGTGTTACATGTGTACTGGGCCATGAGTTTGTTGATGATGCTTTAATTATACCAAACTAGAACATTTGACCCTGACATATATTTGGCCCAGGACACTGTTTCTTCCCTATATTATTAATATTCCATCATGTATAGAGTGACCATCCATAACAGCACACATCATTATGAATGACATTCTCTGACTAATACCGTAACTGGCCTAATGAGCAGGAGGATGAGCAGGGTTTATTCCATTAGCCAACAAAAAGTCCACATGTACATCCAATTTATGGGAACACAGAGGAACTTAGCTCATGCCCCTGCCTAGTGCGTCAAAACTTTAAACCTTCTGAAAAAAGAGAGAGAACATTCTTGGCAAAAATAGATCCAATGCACTCTGACTGAACTCGAGAACTTTTCTAATATACAGAGCTATAATTAAAGATAGTTACTCAAAGATTGTAATTATTAATCTCTCCATCCAGGAAAACATAGCTGACCTCAGTAATATGAATCAACCTCAATAAATTGGATTATTTGAGTGACAGCATGGATCAGGCAACCTCTTAGGCTTTACATCGTCTACACAGCAGACCAGTAGCCACTACTGGAGTGGTCATATTTTTATTAGCTACAGTTGAACACAGAAAACATGGTTTTAGAATGCAAAAAATATATACAGCATATTACCTTTTATATGTGTGACAGAATGAGGTCAACTCTACACAACAGCTAGAGGAGACCATGACTTTTGGTAGCCAGAAACAAAGCATGGAAGCTAAGCATCCGAGAATGGAAGAGAGTCCTAACCGAGAAAAGCTTCCTTATTGAGCAGGGTATTTATAGGAACAATACAATGATGACATACGGCATTTAAGGACCACTGCAGTTCAAGAAAAAGGCACTTGTTTGGCAAGTATGTACCAAGGTTTTTTTTCCAGAAAATCTGAATTTTTCAAGTCTCTGTTTATGACTATATTAATCCACTTTGCGTTTGTTACATCACTTACTGAGAGCTGGATAATGAAGGTTTGTGCTTGTAGTTATACGTGAAGAGAGGGCTGGGAGGAGGGAACAGGCTGAAGTCCAGAACCATGGTTTGATCGCTGGTGAGGATTGAAATTGACACCACACCATCCCTCTCACTGGTCCAGGAGCAGAACACTGCATCACACGATGGGACCACCGTGCTCCAGACATGTAAACACAGCTCTCACACTCATTATTTCCACAAATGTATCATGGATCCCTCCATGGTCCTGCAGAGGCATATGAATGTGTTTTTTTCTAATTAAAACTTATATAATTAATTATGCTCTAAGTTAAACTGAACGTTTTCAAACATATAATTGTTGTTTCATTGTGCAGTGGTCCTTTAACAAAAAGTATCAAAAAGTGATACAATTAAATATTAGCACAAATCAGTAGTTTAAGGCTGAGTTTAAGATCACTTAATCAAAGGTCCGTGTAAATATCAACTCAGAGCTGTTGCATAATATTTGAATGGTTAGTATATGTTTGTTTGCATCCCTGCCCAGGAAGCCTACAATGCTGAACTCCCCATTGTTTTAAAGGTTGCTGTAGCAATGTGTCTGCTCCATAGGAGGCCTCTGCAAACAGTGATATGATTACCCTCAAAAGGACACAAACTAATTTTGAATAAAAAAAAAAAATATATATATATATATAAATGTATATATATATATATATATATATACACAAATATTTCATAAGTACTGCCATTGTGTGCTTTGTATGTATTGGTGTAAACCTCTCTTGTATGTCCTTAAAAGGCCACTGTAATGCCCTAATGACATGAGCTAGATGCTTTAATTAGGAAATGATCATTAATAAAATATTAAGCTTACTTTCAAAAGTTTAAATTACACGTCTCATAGGCCCTCATTCAATTGCCAATTGAATAGGGCTCTAAATAAGCACATAACATATACTTTTTAAATAAGTTTTTAGTTAGTAAAAATCTATCCAAAAGCAAGGTTTTCACTAACTAAAAACTTAAAAAATGAGGGCCTATGTACATACTATACAACAGGCACACTCCTGGGCCCTTATTCAATTGCAATTTGGCCAATTGAATAGGGCTATAAATAAGCACATAGCATATTTTTTTTACAGAAGTTTTTAGTTAGTGAAGAATTTGCTTTTGGATAGAAGATCACTAACTAAAAACTTCTGTAAAAAAATATGCCATGTGCTTATATAGAGCCCTATTCAATTGGCCAAATCGGATTTGAATGAGGCCCTAAGCATCTATCCAAAAGCACGGTTTTCACTAACTAAAAACTTCTTTAAAAAATATGTTATGTGCTTATTTAGAGCCCTATTCAATTGGCCAAATCACAATTGAATGAGGCCCATAGTGTGCACACAATAGTAGTATGTTTTAACATTCTAGTAAGACAAATAGCCATCCTTCTGGGTAGTTACCTTTTCGTGGTGAAGGGGCATGTGTACCTCAATGACGCTTTGAACTATACCATGTAGGGTCACCCAAGATGGGCAGGTCATAGCAGACAGGACAGACATATCGCAGTCCTCTGGAGAAGACACTGGCAACCCACTCCAGTATCTTTGCCATGAAAACCATAAGGATAAGCACCACCGGAAACACAGACAGATGTACCTGGCATGCTGAGTCCAAATTAGCACATTTAGTACATATTTGCATGTCCAAAATGAACCAGAAAGCAAGAAATACATTGACCCTACTGCATGTTGGGAGACTGATCAGGGTCATGCAAATTAGATCACAATATGCTTCATTCTCCAAAAAAAAACAGGCTAACATGGCCCTCATTCAATTGCGATTTGGCCAATTGAATAGGGTTTTAAATAAGCACATAGCATATTTTATTTAAAGAAGTTTTTAGTTAGTGAAAACCTTGCTTTTGGATAGATGTTTACTAACTAAAAACTTCTTTAAAAAATATATGTTATGTGCATATTTAGAGCCCAATTCAATTGGCCAAATTGCAACTGAATGAAGGCCATAGCCTTTTTATGAAATAAGCATGCTGTTATGACACACCTTTTGAGCATAGCACAGGATGGATATGCATGAGTTAGGTAACCTTTAGGAGCTCATTAGTGTGGGGCTTGTCTCTATCTCATGCCATGAATACTGTGACTTGGCTACAAACCACAAATTCATTACAATTGCAGATAGTTAGCCTTATTAAATTGCGATTTGGCCAATTGAATAGGGCTCTATATAAGCACAGAACATATTTCTTACAGAATGTTTTAGTTAGTGAAGACCTTGCGTTTGAATAGAAGTTCACTAACTAAAAACTTCTGTAAAAATATATGCCATGTGCTTATATAGAGCCCTATTCAATTAGCCGAATCACAATTTAATAAGGCTGAGTATGTTTATTGTAGCTTAACATTAGCTATTACCTCCATTAACATATACAATAAAGGTGCTTTACATACAATAAAGCATCTTTTACAAACATATATATATTCTTTTGCCCCTATAAATATAGGGAAGTCTGCCCTAGGACCCTTTGTATAACCGAACTATGAACAATAAAGCAAAAATGCAATAGTCAGTGCTTCTTATCAAATTCATTCTTAGATTTCAATAATATTTTTTGTGCATCTTGCAACATATTATAAATAAATGCATCTTGACTTTTGCACCAGAATTGTGGTCAACTGATAAGTACATTGATTGTACAGTTATGTAGCTATAAATATAGTTGTCTTAATAATGTTTCTGTTAATGATGTCTCATTGTACAAGCCGGCACATGTCACTGCTAAGGATAAGCTTCCTTTTCTGGAGTCTCGCAAATGGTTTGCCAATCCCATCTATACCAGCATCCACTTCTGATTATGATCTACAATTTGCACAGGTACAAACAAATCAATCTTCAAACATATGGTGATGGATATACTGACAAAAAAATGTATTTCACCAATGTCTAGAAGAGGAAAATATTTGAAATGAAGATGATCACATTCTCCAACACCAAAGATACAGGGCCTCATTCAATTGCGATTAGGTCAATTGAATAGGGCTCTATATAAGCACAGAGCATATTATTTTACAGAAGTTTGTAGTTAGTGAAGATCTTGCTTTTGGATAGAAGGTCACTAACTAAAAACTTATGTAAAAAAATATTATATGTGCTTATATAGAGCCCTATTCAATTGGCCAAATTGCAATTGAATGAGGCCCCTAGGTGTATACATTTGGGTTTTCTGGCACATTGGTAAACATTTAAATAATCCATTTTTTGTTTTACCATGCTTTGTTATTTATTGAGATTCATTAATGTGTGTAAGTATTTATGGGCTTGTTCATGGTTACAAACATTTATTATAAACATATATAGATTATAATTTTATATATTTATCTTTCTGATCTTCCGCGTGCACCCAACCGTCTTTAAATACTTCCTCGGAGCCATGATATTGTACAGAAATACTTTGTAACATATAATTAGTACTACTTTTGATGGAAAAAAATGTAATTTCTCGAAAATTCCTCAATCTAAATAAAATAATTGTCCAAGTCATAGGGCCTCATTCAAATGCAATTTGGCCAATTGAATAGGGCTCTATATAGGCACAGAGCATATTTTTTTACAGAAGTTTTTAGTTAGTGAAGACCTTGCTTTTGGATAGAAGTTCACTAACTAAAAACTTCTGTAAAATAATATGCTATGTGCTTATAACGAGCCCTATTCAATTGGCCAAATCTCATTTGAATGAGGCTCATAGTTATCACTGTAGACTGCAATACTATTGTGTTTCATTTATTGTTTTTTTTTTTTTTAATCTTCAGATGTACTTAAGGACCTTCTACGAGCCACCCTTTAATAAAGAGATATATAAGAGGAGTGTGAACTCAATGGAAACTCAGCTTTATGCAATGCAGTTGTTTTTTGGATTACCAGTAACTGGAGAACTTACTAATGACACCATTAATTTGATGAAGCATCCAAGATGTGGAGTTCCAGATGTGGCAGAATATAAGGGAATGGTCACCAAGATACGATGGGCTTCAAACATCTTAACTTACAGGTAATGTAAATATGCATATGCTTTATAAAAAATATATTCAAAAATATTTCAAAAGTTTAATAGAAGAAAATAACATACTGTATGTACCTTAATTACAAATCCGTTATTTCCAATATGATACTGTTATCTAATTTTGTCTACAGAAAGAATATATTTTTATTTACATAAAATTCTTGAAAACTACAACACGTATAAAGTAAGCAAATTTACACAGGAAAATCTCATGATCCATAACATAATTTTTTTTTTATTTGGAGGATAGGGCCTCCTTTTTTAAATGGACATTTACAGCCTTATTAAATTGCGATTCTGCCAATTGAATAGGGCTCTATATAAGCACAGAGCATTTTTTTTACATATGCACTCTGTGCTTATATAGAGCCCTATTCAATTGGCAGAATCGCAATTTAATAAGGCAGATAATCTCCATACATAAAAAAATCAAGGGATTTTTTTATTAAAACAAAAATTACATTTTTAAATGGTTTACTGTTTTGAAACCACAGAGGAACATGGATCCCTATTCAACTGAGCAATAGTAAGGTACTGGAGCCCGTAATGTAGCCTGTAAACTAATTTGCTATTCAATTGGCAACCCATCTAAGCCTTTGATCTTTCAAGCCCGTAAATGTTACCATTGCACATCGCTATTCAATGTCTACAATTATCCCTAACCCGCAAATGTTTTCACACCCGTAAATAGCAAATGTAGAAGAAACTCCTACGAGCCCCAAATAGGACCCGCAAGGGGGTTAAACACCTGATCGTAGCACTCTAAATGCAAATAAAAAATCAATACTGCACTCTAAAAGATGGAGAAAGACATGATAGACATTAGAATTAATTGCACAACAGTCTCAAGCTCGTAGATCTGCTATATAAAAAAAAATAATTAAGTTTTATTTTCATGTTATATTGATCCCAGGAATCAATGAGTTAATACATATCAGCCCACGTACATGGACTAGAACATTTCCTTCATTTGTTTTATTATTTTGTACATTGCTGGATTGGGAGTGCGATCACATACCTGACCTCTAAATGCTAATTGATTGACGTGTAACCTCCATGTTTTACTGACGTAATGATGACGGTCTCATTTACTATTGGCTGTTTATAAATCGGTAGTTATGGCCTTGCTTAATTGATCCTGATGATGCTCTGAAATGCTGCTTACGGGTGCATGGATTACGGTTTAGACTTACGGCCAGGTAGTTGCGGACTTGATCAATTGAATTGCTCTGTAACTGTTGCAAATTTCAAGCCTGCAAACTTACAGCCTGCATAAAGTAAACTGCAATTACAATTGAATAGGGGCCATGGTGTAGTTGTTGCCTCCTTCCCTTGCTAGATTCCTAGATACATGGGGCCATATTCTATTAGCTACTTGCAAATTCCTTGAGCTCTTAAATTTTGGGTGTTTTTAAAAAAAAATATGTTTATATGCATTCTATTGACTTAAGAATTCATTAGTGCCAAGTAACATTTCCCGAATATGTAGCAATATTAAGAGTGATTTTAAGTGTGTATACATTTATGAATTGGGCAATTGAATAGGGCCCATGCCGCCTCCTCTCTTTTTAGTTTTAAGCTAATCATGGTGAATAATGGCTAAAAACATCCCATAATGTGGCTCCATAAAAACCATTAATGGTGTGTGTTTTTTTAGTTGCATCTGAAAGAGGGCATTTGATAATGTTATACTTTTATTATTTGTTTCATTGAAGAAATAATGCTGATGGCTTGTATGTTTACATCGCTCAGTCGTGTCCGACTCTCAGTGACCTCATGTACAGCAATACACCATGGTTTGCCAGTTTCTTCTCCATTGGGCCACAGTATACAGCTCCTGGTATTCCTAGATGGTCTCCAATCCAAGGGCTGACCATGCCCAATCATGCATGGCTTCATAGTGGTGTGACCTCTTGGTTCCCTGCCTGGAATCAAACTCAGGTTGCAGTGGTGAAAGCACCGAATCCTAACCACTGGACCACCAGGGAACCCGCTCATGTTTTACACAGATGTTAATGTTAGCTTGTTGCATTCACTACAGATGTGACATTTTTCCTATTCTGCAGTTGCAGTTTAATTACAAATTCGTTATTTCCAAAACATTCCATTACTCTGAATCGATTCAACATCAAACATCTTACATTTACATTTTCCAAAGACAGCAAGTCTTATGTTATGCTAAGGAGACAACTAAATTGATTGGATTTACTTAGCGGTGAATAAGAGCCGTATGTTTTGCATTTTATGGGAAGCTTTGCTAACAATTAGTGTAATGAGTTGCTATATTTAGTGCTTTGTAACATCGTTAGTGCAAGATGTAGACATATAAATATTGTAACAAAGGGAATGAAAAATATTAAAATATTAAATATTAAAGGACCACTGTAGTTCTGACCACTGTAGAATTTACTATTTTAGAGATATACACTTTTTTGGCCCTCATTCAATTGCGATTTGGCCAATTGAATAGGGCTCTAAATAAGCACATAACATATATTTTTTAAAGAAGTTTTTAGTTAGTGAAAATCTTGCTTTTGGATAGATGCTGACTAACTAAAAACTTCTTGAAAAAATATATGTTATGTGCTTATTTAGAGCCCTATTTAATTGGCCAAATCGCAATTGAATGAGGGCCTTTATAAGCAGTTTTGCATGGAATCTACCTATCTGTACATTGGAAAAGTGGCAGCCAAAATTTCCAGTGCTTTTATTGGGGCTAAGATAAGGTTGATCAGTTTGCAATAACACATTCTCCAGAAAGTAGCAGAAAGAATCAGCTCAGCAAGTAAAATGGAATAACGTAGCAGAAAGAATTTTAATATACAATCTATGTATTTTTCTTTTTTTTTCTTTCTATAATGTTTTTGTCATTTATCAGGTTTAGTCATTCAAAGAAAATAGAAACAATGGAGCCACAATAGTGTTCCCCTGTAAAGTTCCAACAACCACAATATGCAATAGTCTGCAATAAGTAAGATAAACAACTCTGCAGCATCATTTCCTTAGTGAAAATCTACTTGTGAACTTGCAGTCCTTACTTTTTACCCAGAGTACCCACCTGCCCCCATTCTGCCTAATATCTTAGGGCCTCATTCAATTGCGATTTGGCAAATTGAATAGGGCTCTATACTAGCACACAGCATATTTTTTTACAGAAGTTTTAAGTTAGTGATCTTCTATCCATAAGCAAGGTCTTCACTAACTAAAAACTGCTGTAAAAAATATATGCTATGTGCTTATATAGAGCCCTATTCAATTGGCCAAATCACAATTGAATGAGGCCCTTATTAGAATTCTTCCTAAATTAAGGTTCCACTGAAATCACTAAAACTGCTCAGCTGCAGGATGTAGATGTTTTTGCTGCTGCAGTTTATCCCTATATGTAGAATGCTTGTAATTTGTGGTCCTTGAAGAACCTGTTAAGTGAAGGAGGCTCAACACAGCCGTTAGTTTTGACAGCTTGAGGACTAATGGAATGGTATAAATATCTGATAAAACAGTGAAGTATTATTTAATAGTAGTACTTTGCTTGGTTTTTGGTGGTGTATGTGTTGATGTAGAAAAGGGATAGTGCGGCCTCCAACCGCTAGATGGCACTGCTGATATTTTGCCACGCTGCCGATATGTGAGAGAAGTTCTAAGCTTATAATTTTATCCTAACCCTAAACCTCACCCTAACCTAAACCCTCACCCTAACCCCAACCCTAAACCTCCCCCTAACAGTTTACCTAAGCCTTGACTCTATGATATGGCACCGGAATTTCGGCAGCACCATCTAGCGGATGCTCACCGCCACTGCTGCTGCCTTGTGCTGCGCTACCATTAGAGGATAGGACCTAGAAAAGCAGTATTGAAGAATTCCTCTTACCTTTACTAGACTAATCTGGTATTTTATGGCACTATAAAAAAAAAACTTTGTGATCAGGTATGACAGCCCGCCAGAGTTTAATCAACAGAATAGAGACACCAAAAGTCAACACAGCTAAATCATGATAGAAACCAGATCTTTCCATCCAGTTGCAGCAAGGAGCTGCTAGATGGCTCTGCCGTTATTTTGCAGCGTTGCCGATATTTTAGAGAAGTTGGGTCCTTTCCCTCTTTTCTTACGCAAAAGATTGGCAGCAGCAGTGCCGCCGCCAACCGCTAGATGGCGCTGCCGATTTTCAGAATACTGCTGCACATTGCATAAAAGGCGGGCCGACAGAAGAGGCCTTGAGCTATGAGAGGCGCATCGGAGGCCCTCAAGGGCCGAGGGCCCGCGGCGAACATAGCGATGGCCTCGCTGTCGAATCAGTGCCATCGAGTTGCCCCACATCGGAGGGGAGATAATTATAGGCCTTACATCCAGCGGCTACTTCCTGGCACTGCAGCTGTCAGTGCTGGCGATTTCTTGCGCATACACAACGGGATAGATCCACAAGTTGTACCCTAACTCAAACTAACCTTAACCCTCACCCTAACGCTATGATATCGGTACTGAAATATTGGCAGCGCCATCTAGTGGTTGGTCGCTGCCATTGCTGGTGGTGTGGTGGCGAATTTAAAAAAGGAAAGGACCTCGAAACCGACAAATATGTTCAGGAATTAAATACAATTCAGTAAGAAAGCATTTCTCAGACAAGGAGGAATGATTAGTACTTAGATGGTGGAAGGTCCATGAAAGGGTGGAAGATAAATGGAATATACATGCAGAGGAAGTGGTAAAGGTAAGCAAAGCCAATGTATTGAAATATGAGTTATACGTAAGTTTGCTCTAAATATAATATATATTATTATTATAAGTAATAGAATAGGCAGACTATATGTATCTATGTATGTATCTATATGTATCAGCATGCTTTTATTTTTTATCATTCTTCTAAATTAAGGTTATTTTCTGCATAGCCTTAATTAAAAGGATCCTCATTTTTTATTACTTTTTGTGCTATGTAGAATTGTTAATTATACTCCTGACCTGACACCTGCAGAAGTAGACCAGGCCATGAAGAAGGCTTTCAAGGTTTGGAGTGATGTGACACCACTCCGTTTTGTTCAGATTCGAAGTGGAACGGCAGACATCATGATAACATTTGGAGCTCGAGGTATAGTACATTCATTATTGATTAAATTCTGAATTAATTTAATGTTTGTTACGTGATATTAACGTCTGATTCATTCCCTGCTTTTGCTTTAGACCATGGAGATTTTTTCCCCTTTGATGGACGATTTGGTATATTAGCCCATGCATTCCCTCCTGGACAGCAGATTGGTGGGGATACCCATTTTGATGAAGATGAGACTTGGACCATGGATAAAAATGGTAACAGATTTTCAAATAGATTACAAAGTGGTAGCAAAACTAATTCAGTTGTGTAACCTCTTTGGTGTTCAAATTGTTGATTTAGTACCACAATCCCAAATTAATCCGTATACAACCCCATAACCATTTCCAAATCCTCGATTTCATATGACCTAATATCCCATTTTTGGACTCAAGAAATTTTACAGAGAAAAATATTTTGGGGCAAATATCTTCTGGTCACCATTGGTTTCCATTAAACAATGCTCTAACACATGCACGAGGCATGTGAAACATTTTAGCCCAGTGATTATTATGAAATCATTAAAAAGAAAAATGGATAAACATTATATATATTCCGGCATCATAGATTGTGGTCGGCACTCTCTCTGTGCGCTCTCTATCTCTCTGTTCATTCTCTGTCACCTTGTTCTCTCTCTGTGTGTGCTCTCTCTCTCTCCCTCTGCGCTCTCTCCCTGTACACTCTGCCTGTGCTCCCTCCTTGTGAGCTCTATCTCTCTCCCTGTATGCTCTGCCTGTGCATTCTCCCTGTGTGTGGTCCATCTCTCTCTCTCCCTGTATGCTCTGTCTGTGCACTCTCTGTGTGTGCTCTCTCTATGTCTGTGTGCTGACTCTATCTGTACTCTCTCTTTCTCCCTGTGTGCTCTTTCTCTGTGTGCTTTCTCTCTCTCTGTGCGCTCCCTCTCTGCGCTCTCTGTCTTTGTGCTTTTGCTCTCTCTGTGCACCCTCTCTCTCCCTGCGTGCGCGAGGTAAAGCCGTTGGTTTATTGTGTAAAGCGGTATTGTATATTTGTAATGTTATTAATTTGTTACGTGTGTCGTGAGCATTTTCTGGCGTTTGTAATAGTGTATTTTGTAGCTCGTAGTTTGATGTGTAAAGAGCTACGCGTTTGGCAGTGTTTTGCGCGATCAGGGTTGTGTAGCCTCGTTTTCATTTCTTTTGGTGGCCATTTTTTTCCTCGCTTAGGAGATTTTCGAGTGGCAAAAATCATCTAAATCAGGTTAAATTTGTGTTCCACCTCACTCCCAAACGTCCTGGCTGTTGCCCCATGCTGTCTGTGATGTTTTTGTAATTTTTTTTGGTGTATTTAGTGTGTTTTTATTGCTTTTTTGTTTTCGCTGTTCGTCCATTAATTTTGTAATTTTTTGCGTCTCGTATCTTTTTTTTCTAAGTGCTGCGTCTCGTAATTTTTTTTTTTCTAAGTCTTGCGTTTGTCAACGCTTGCAGTCCAAGACGATCCTGCGTTTAGGAAGGGTTTTGTGGCTATGTCCCGCGTGTTTCATTGCCTCTTCGTGTTTGTGCTGATAGTTGTAGTGCCTTAACGGTTCGCCTCGCTATGCGAGGCTCGCAGGCGATGAGCACCTTTCGGCGCTCATCTCCGAACTGCTACGTGTTAATGACTCGCCTTTGTTAGGCTTGTTTTTAAAGTGCAAGTATATCACAAGAATGGCGCGTGCTAGAATGGCTGATCCTTTAGTAAATGCCCCAACCTCTCTCTATTTTTTCATGCAGAATACAACTTATTTGCTGTTGCTGCACACGAGTTTGGTCATGCCTTGGGATTAGGACACTCTAATAAGCCATCCGCTCTAATGTACCCACTATACACATACATCAATTCAGATGACTTCAATCTTCCTGCTGACGACATCCAGGCAATTCAAGACCTGTATGGTAAATATTACAAGGTTCTTCCAGTAGGTCTTAATAAATGGTAATGAGATAACTATCATACAATATGGGGTTGTTTTTGGGCAACTTTTTAATACAGGGATCTTGCCAAATAATGGCACCTTTTCTGCCAATCATATATTTGGTTTGTAATGTTTCCAGCTCAGTTAAGTAAAATATTTTGACCTAAAGCAAATAACCAGAACTGGGCTGTGATCCTCAAGTGTATTTTAGGATCTTTTTTGTGGTCAGATTTTATACATGCTTTTTTGAATATCTAATCTTGATAATGGATAATATATTTTTAGAAAGCATATATTTTAAAAAATATATATTTGCATGGATTTAAATATATACAGTGGCCCTTTAAAATAGAAATTAATGAAAAAAGAACCTGTTTGTAATCATTTTTTGTGTGAAATTATATTATTTATTTATTTAAAGGTCTGATTGGTTAAGCTATTATTTAGTTCTTAGGGACAACTCGGGAAAAAAGTGAAAATGGTGAAAGTAACTGTTGATTTTTGATGTACACTGTGCAGTAGGAGACATGATAGAAATAGCAGGAATGTGGACAATTTGGAAATAAAAATGTTGAAACTATTTTAACCGTAAGGAGATTACAAATAGATAGAACCCCTTATGCAAATAGAGATAAAATATTTCTTTTGCTTTTTATTGATCTTAAACCAGCGATGGAGTTTGAAAATGGAGGGCCCTGTTGCAAAAAAATGTTTTTCAGGCCCCCCCTCTGGGAAGTTGTAAAAAATCTAGTGCAAAACCAAATTACTTGGTGCTCCTCCCCCAGACCCCTTCCCATAACAGCAAACCTTCTAAAGACCCTTATCCATTGCTGCTTTACCCTCAAGACCCCTTTCCAGTATATATACATTTATAAACATAACCCCTTGCTCCCTTGATTTCTTCCATGGTACACATTCCCAGTGTGCTGAACTGCTCCACACTGCCACCTCTTGGAGCTTCAGTAAAAATGCTTTTATTTAAACAGGCACACATCCATTTCAGACATGGGGGTGTGCAGCCGAGGAGACAGGTTGTCCCAGGGTGGGGGGGCCTTTACTACCGAAAAAAAAATGAAATGCTAAACATTTTTTACAAAATTACAAAGCACTGCCCCCCCCCCCCCCCCCCCCAGAGAAGGGCCCTGGTAAACTGCACCTCCTTCTCTAAATGTTCTCCTAGAGTTCTACAGCACTTTAGTAGATCTGGTACAGTAAAAATAATGCAAAAGCCACTAGTTATACTTGTATATTTATATTTGGTCATTTACAAACCACAATGTTATTTTATATACATATGCTAACAGACTAACTATTTCCACCTTTGGGGAATACCATGAAAAATCCAACCATGCCACTTCCCAGCAGAAAGGGTGAGGGGAACTGGTAAGCTTAAGATTACACTTTTGACCCTCCGTGGAGCTAGGAAAATTTTTTATGTTTCTCTGTGACTCAAAGAATGGGACATATTGAGATTTTGATTACCGTAACTTTACTTTTTTCTTCAGGTCCAAGAATATTAACCAAAGAGTCAACCGATCTGACGATTCCAACAATATGTGACCCGGAGTTGCCTATAGATGCTATTGCTAATTTTGATGCATCCACAATTATCTTTAGAGACAGGTATAAATATGCATGATTTGATCTGATATGCATGTATGTATTTTTTTGCAGAAATCTAACCTGCATTTGTACAGAGGTATACTTTCCTTAAAGGGATATTGATGGTTCTTTAACAAAGTGTTTATTTGTATATTTAAACATAAACAAATATACGTTTTTTTGTGAAACACTTCCAAATACTTGTAGCTCATGCATACAATGTCTCTATAGTACTAGGTGTACTAGCCTATCACAGACGGTGTCTCTGCAGTATGTTGCTGAATTACTACTGAGACAAGGGGTTATATTTATTAAACAGGGTTAATAGTTTGGATAAGTGGGGACAAACAGAGTAAAAAGATAAATGCATCCACTCCCTATCAATGGAGTTTATTTGTCAAGTAGTGATAAAATATATTCTATGGGAAACATTGGTAAAGGGGATATATAACTTTATATTTTATCATCACTTGTATTCCTATTATAGTAACCCTCCAGGTGCCCTTCTAGCATAAATTTGTGGGTGAAAACAAAACACTTAATCCAAGCAATCAGTTATCTGCAATGACTGTAAATACCCCTATATTGGTCACCTACACCTTAAAATAATAATATAACTTTGACACCACCAAGTCAGTTTAAAGGACCACAAAAATCGCTAGCATGTTCTCAGAGCTGTTAGATAGAGGGTGAAAAAGCAAGTGGGAAAAGTGTTTTCATTTCTAAAATTGATGCTGAATTCATGGAGTTATGATCAATAGAAGTTAGGCTATTTCAGTGTGTTGACTCTGTCTGAATGAGTAATGAGCATAATATATTAAACATAATGGATATTAAATAGAATCAGGTGTAGAAGCTTTAAATCAGGCAGTGTTAAGTGATTTGTAACTACTCTAGCAGCACGAGAAGCATCAGAGGCTGTGGAAGAAAGCTAATGTTGCTGTCTGTGTTGAAAAAGGCTTGGGTTTGATTCCCACTAAAGATATGTTTTTCTTTACTATATAAAAATCAGAAATGTATCATTTAGGTTATATAATAAAACATGCTAATATGAGGTAACTGTGGATTTTGTTTATTTTAAAAACAAATATTTGAATAATTATGAACTAATTGTTTAAAGTGAATGAAGACCAGTATGCCGATGACATATATATATATATATATATATATATATATATATTGCAAAAGTATTCACCCCCCTTGACTGTTTACCTATTTTGTTACATTACAGCCTTAAGTTCAATGTTTTGTTAATCTAAATTTTATGTGATGGATCAGAACACAATAGGCTAAGTTGGTGAAGTGAAATTAGAAAAATATATACATAAAACACGTTTTTAGAAAGAGAAAACAGAAAATTGGCATGTGCGTATGTATTCATCCCCTTTGTTATGAAGCCCATAAAAAGCTCTGGTGCAACCAATTACCTTAAGAAGTCACATAATTAGTGAAATGGTGTCCACCTGTGTGAAATCTAAGTGTCACATGATCTGTCATGACATATACACACCTTGTTTGAAAGGCCCCAGAGGCTGCAACACCTAAGCAAGAGGCACCACTAACCAAACACTGTCATGAAGACCAAGGAACTCTCCAAACAAGTAAGGGACAATGTTGTTGAGAAGTCAGGGCTAGGTTATAAAAAAATATCCAAATCTTTGATGATCCCCAGGAGCACAATCAAATATATCATAACCAAATGGAAAGAACATGGCACAACAGCAAACCTGCCAAGAGACGTCCGCCCACCAAAACTCACGACCCTGGCAAGGAGGGCATTAATCAGAGAGGCAGCACAGAGACCTAAGGTAACCCTGGAGGAGCTGCAGAGTTCCCAGGAGAGACTAGAGTATCTGTACATAGGACAACAATAAGCCGTACGCTCCAGAGAGTTGGGCTTTATAGCAGAGTAGCCAGAAGAAAGCCATTAATTTCAGCAAAAAACAAAATGGCAGGTTTTGAGTTTGCGAAAAGGCATGTGAGAGACTCCCAAAATGTATGGAGGAAGTGGCTCTGGTCTGATGAGACTACAATTGAACGCTATGTCTGGCGTAAACCCAACACATCACTTCACCCAAAGGACACCATCCTCACAGTGAAACATGGTGGTGACAGCATCATGCTGTGGGGATGTTTTTTGGCAGCCGGGACTTGGAAGCTGGTCAGCGTTGAGGGAAAGATGGATGGTGCTAAGTACAGGGATATTCTTGAGCAAAACCTGTACCACTTTGTACGTGATTTGAGGCTAGGACAGAGGTTCACCTTCCAGTAGGACAATGACCCCAAACACACTGCTAAAGCAACACTTGAGTGGTTTAAGGGGAACATGTAGATGTGTTGGAATGGCCTAGGCAAAGCCCAGACAAGCGCAAACCATCCATCTTGAAGGAGCTGGAGCAGTTTTGCAAGGAGTAATGGGCAAAAATCCCAGTGGTAAGATGTGGTAAGCTCATAGAGACTTATCCATAGTGACTTGGAGCTGTGATTGCCGCAAAAGATGGCTCTACAAAGTATTGACTTTAGGGGGGTGAATATGGTAGTTATGCACATTGACTTTTTCTGTTATTTTTTGTCCTATTTGTCTTTTGCTTCTCAATAATAATAAAAAAAAACATCTTCAAAGTTGTGGGCAAGTTCTGTAAATGAAATTATGCAAATCCTCAAACAATCCATGTTAATTCCAGATTGTGAGGCAACAAAACACGAAAAATGTCAAGGGGGTGAATACTTTTGCAAGGCACTGTACATGTTATCAGCATACTGGTCTTCATTCATTGACTTCCACAGGCAATGACACAGCATTCAGGCTTTGTCTAACTTTTTGATTTTCCGGATAGATCCTTGTCACTGGCTGGACATGTCAGGGTGGCCAGGTGTCTTGTTGTACCAGCCATCCCTAAATAATATATAGAAAATAAGTGTCTTGGGATGTGTAACCCTTTAACTACCCAACTGAAAAAAGTTCTTAACCCCTTCACTTATTTATTCATGTTATTATTGTGTGTATTTGCGTATGTTTTTTCAGATGAGTATTTCATATTCTGAATTTTTTACCCCACCTCTCCTTGTAACAGACAGCTAGCAATGTCATATTTTATAAAAAAATGTATATATTTTACAACAACAAATGATATTTTGTGTATTATATTTTTCTTATTGTTTCAATGCTTATATTCTAATAGATACTTTTGGCATCACAACCCCACCTTGACTGAAACCAAAGTATCCCTAATTACTTCTATTGGGCCAGATCTTCCCAGTACAATAGATGCTGCGTACAACAGTTCTGAAAGAGATATTTTATACATATTTAAAGGTAAGTAGCACATTATACTTTAAAGAATTAAACATATGTGTTTTGTATGCCTTTAACTGCAAAATCATCACTGGCCCACATTCACTAACTAACTATCTTATTGCCTGTCATATATTACATATTTGTTATGTTCAATTGTATGTTCTGTCTCTCTCTCTGTGCTGTCTCTCTCTCTGTGTGCTGTATCTCTTTGTGCGCCCTCTCCCTCTCTCTGTGTACCCTCTCTCTCTCTGCCTCCCTCCCTCTCTCTCTCTCTCTCTCTCTTTCTCTCTCTCCCTCCCTTTCTCTCTCTCTCTCCTTTCCCCTCTCTCTGCCTCCCTCCCCCTAGCTCCCTCCCTCTCTCTGCCTCTCACTCTCTCTCCCCTCCCTCTGGCTTCCCCTCTCTCTCCCTCCCTCTCTCTGCCTCCCTCTCTCTCTCTCTCTCTCCCCAATCTCTTCCTCCTTCTCTCTCTGACTCTCTCTCTCTACCTCCCTCCATCTCTCTCTCCCTCTCTCTCTGCCTCCCTCAGTCTTTCCCTCTCCCTCTCTCTCTTCCCCAGCTTCTGCCTCCCTCTCTGTCTCGCTCTCTCTCTCCCTCCCTCTTTCTCTCTGCCACCTCTGTCTCTTTCTCCCTCTTTCTCTCTGCCTCCCTCTGTCACGCTCTCTCTCCCTCTCTGCCTCCCTTCTTCTCTCTCTCTCTCCCTCTCCCTCCCTTCTTCTCTCTCTCCCTCCCCCTAGCTCTCTGCCTCTCTCTCTCTCTCCCCTCCCTCTGGCTTCCCCTCTCTCTCCCTCCCTCTCTCTGCCTCCCTCTCTCTCTCTCCCCAACCTCTTCCTCCTTCTCTCTCTGACTCTCTCTCTGTCTGTCTCTCTCTACCTCCCTCCATCTCTCTCTCCCTCTCTCTCTGCCTCTCTCTCTGCCTCCCTCCGTCTTTCCCTCTCCCTCTCTCTCTTCCCCAGCTTCTGCCTCTCTTTCTCTCTGCCACCTCTGTCTCTTTCTCCCTCCTTCTCTCTGCCTCCCTCCGTCACTCTCTCTCTCCCTCTCTCTCTGCCTCCCTTCTTCTCTCTCTCCCTCTCCCTCTGCCTCCCTTCTTCTCTCTCTCCCTCCCTCTCTCTCGGCCTCTCTCCCTCTCTCTTTCTCCCTCCCGCTCTGCCTCCCTCCCTCTCTCTCTGCCTCCCTTCTTAGCTCTCTCCCTCCCTCTCTCTCTCTGCATTCCTCCCTCTCCCTCTCTCTTTCTCCCTCCCACTCTGCCTCCCTCCCTCACTCTCTGCCTCCCTCCGGAACAAATCAGATACAATGGTGCATAGCAATCCTTATAATTAGCTATAATTACTGAAACAGACTCTTTACTATCATTTTTGCCAATGAGATCTACAAACAACAGAATATTCTGTTCACTTCCTGTTAGTTCCAGTTACGTTTAAACAGATTTTACTCAATATGTTTTCATGTAAAAAAGCTTTTGTAATGTTTAAAACATTAAATGGATGAAAACAGTGTTCCACATACTTTTAATTTACTTAAATAGCTCTATCTATCTATCTATATATTTTGAAAAGGTTCATCACATATATAATTGTGAGCGTACGGGCCGTTGCTCACGCTTCCGGGCTCGCGTAGCGAGCCCGCGCTCCATCCCAGCAACTGAGGCCCTTGCCCGCAGCCCTTGCCAGCAGCCCTCGCGTAGCTTGGGATGCGTGCAAGGGCCTCATTTGTTGGGATGGAGCAGCCACCTCCTCCCCACAATGCCCCGGTTCGCCGCCACTGCCAGTAGCCGCACCATCCCGGGGCCCGGCAATCCAGTTGTTCGGATGGAGCAGCCACCTCCTCCCCACAATGCCGCCACTGCCACTAGCCGAACCCGCCAGACGCCGCCACTGCCAGTAGCCGCACCATCCCGGGGCCCGGCAATCCAGTTGTTGGGATGGAACAGCCACCTCCTCCCCACAATGCCCCGCGCAGGGCTGGCCTGGGGAACAGGAAACACCGTGGATCCGCGGACTAGAGCAGGCCTCAGAGCTGGAGGAGCCGGGCCTGGGTAGCTGACTGCTAGTGACAGGGAGATAATGGGGTCTGAGGAACATGTGCAATCACTGAGACCTGCCATATAAACTAATTATACACTGATCATTAACACCATGTGTATGTATATAATGTGTGTGTGTATTGTGTGTGTGTGTGTATAGATATTGTGTGTGTGTGTATGTATAATGTGTGTGTGTGTGTGTATATATATATATATATATATATATAATTGTGTGTGTGTATTGTGTGTGTATAGATATTGTGTGTGTGTGTATTGTGTGTATATATTGTGTCTGTGTGTATGTATATTGTGTGTGTGTGTATATATATAATGTGTGTGTATATTGTGTGTGTGTATTGTTTGTGTATATATAATGTGTGTGTATATTGTGTGTGTATATATAATGTGTGTGTATATTGTGTGTGTATCAACTGCGGCCCTCGCGAAGCAACTGCAACCCTCGCAAACTTTACGGCGCAACGCAAACAACATACGAGACACGTTAACACACATTACGGACTCGCAAAAATCGGCCGCAACCCGCGGACATGAAATACACACAACACATACATAAAACAGCAAGAGGGAGCATCCAGGACCTCAAAAAATGAAGTTACACCTTCATTTAACTCATAATAAAAGAGTTTAGACACTAAAAAATTCTCTAAGCGAGAGAAAAAATGGCCGACGAACAAAACGAAAACGAGGCTACAGCACTCTAAACACGCAAAACACCACAAGAAACACGCAAAACACCACAAAACACCTACGGATATTCCACTACAGACGCATACCACAC
The DNA here is from genome assembly GCA_027410445.1 of Discoglossus pictus. Lineage (NCBI taxonomy): Eukaryota > Metazoa > Chordata > Amphibia > Anura > Alytidae > Discoglossus > Discoglossus pictus. The sequence goes on from CM050164.1 coordinate 435,318,294, forward strand.
ATTAGCCGGCATTTTAGAACAATGCAGAACTACACAACTTCGCTAACTGTTTCGTCTCGCGGACGCACACTATTACACTGCACAAATTCACCACGCTTACACAGCAGCTCCACACCACTAATGCTGCAGCAACATCAAAACAGATTGCAGCTCTTCAACACAATGCTTCAAAATAGGTAAAGTATATTCATTTATTCATTTGTATCATATATTTCAGTAGTACACACAAAACAACATTAGCTACCTTACAATTCCATTGCCGTCATTTTTTGACGGGCAATTCGCTAGCATATCATATTTGTAAAACTTATAAAAACGAATCTATTGTATATAAGAAAAGCGCTAAAGAGGGAACCTGGAGGTAAAAAATCAATATGAGCAAGTCACTAAATAACCATCCAGCGTTGTTTCCCAACCATTACTCCTTCTACTGATTTCTCCATTTGTAAACAGGGGTGTGTTTCTGCCTAGGCTTACGAGACCAAGCCCCAGGGCCACACATTTTTAAGGACAGCAGGCTACCTGAAGCTGCAGTGCAGTACATTGAAATATATTTTTATATGCACAGAAATGTCAATATACAGTGTTATTTCTGTCTGTAAGTGTACTTGGCATTTTCAGACATACTATATATATATATATATATATATATATATATATATATATATATATATATATACTAGTAACTTGCCCATCATAAATGATGGTATCATAGAATGTTATCTTGAATTGTCTGTGCTCTCTCTCTGTGTGCGCGTGTCTCTCTCTCTGTCCTGTCTCTCTCTCTGTCCTGTCTCTCTCTCTGTCCTGTCTCTCTCTGTGCCCTGTATTTCTCTCTCTCTGTCTTGTGTCTCTCTCGCTTTCCTTTCTCACGCTCTGACCTCTATCTCTCTTGCGCTCTCTCTGTGCACTCTCTCTCTCTCTCTCTCTCTCTGTGCGCTCTCTGCATTCTCTCTCTGTGTGTGCTTTCTGTCTGTACACACTCTCTCTCTCTCTGTGCAATTTCTGCCTGTGCTCTCTCTATCTCTGTTTTTATTCTCTCTCTTTGTCTGCAAGTTCTCTGTCTGTGCACTCTCTGTGTCGATCTTTGCGAGCTCTCTGTCTTTGTACTGTCTCTGTCTGTGCTCTCTCTCTGTGTCTCTCTCTCTGTCTCTGCTCCCTGACTGTGCTCTCTCTCTCTGTGCTTTCTTTCTCTGCACTCTCTCTTTGTGTGATCTTTTTCTGCGCACTCTCTCTTTGTGCAATCTCTGTCTGTGCTCTCGGTCTGTGCGCTCTGTTTCTGCTCTCTGTCTGTGTACTTGTGTGTTCTCTGTGCGCACTCTCTTTGAGAAATTTCTGTGCACTCTCTGCGCTCTGTCTGCGCTCTCTGTCTGTGTACTTTTGCTCTGTCTGTGCACTCTCTCTGCACCCTCTGTCTGTGCACTCTATCTGCGCTCACTGTCTGAGCACTCCCCTATATCTCTTTCCCCCTCTCCCTCCCATCCCCTGTGTCTCTTCCCTCCCTCCTCTGTGTCTCTTTCCCCCCACTCCTTCCCCTCTGTTTCTACCCCCCTCCCCCTCCCCTGTGTCTCTCCAACACTATCCCTTCCCTTTGTCTCTTTCCCACCCTCTCCCACCCCGTGTCTCTTTCCCCTTCCTCTCCCACCCCTGTGTCTCTCCCCCTCTCCCACCCCTGTGTCTCTCCCCCTCTCCCTCCCCTGTGTCGGTTCCCCTCCCTCCCCGGTGTCTCTCCCCCCTCTCACTCCCCTGTGTCTCTTCACCCCCCCCTCTCTGTTTTATCTGTGAGCTCTCTCTCTCTGTCTGTGCACTCTCTCTTTCTGTGCACTCTCTGTGTCCGTTGTCTGTGTGCTCTCTCTGTCTGTGTGCACTCTCTTTCTCTGTGCCCCTCCCTCTCTGTGTCGATCTCTGTGTGCTCTCTGTCTTTGCACTCTCTCTGTTCACTCTCTCTATCTGTGCGCTCACTCTGTGTCTCTCTCTCTGTCTTTGCTCTCTGTCTCTGCTCCCTGTCTGTGACCTCTCTGTCTGTATCTGCTCCCTGTCTGTGTGCTCTCTCTGTGTCTCCCTCTCTCTGCTCTCTGTCTGTGCGCTCACTCTGTTTGTGATTTCTGTATGTACACTCTCTGTGCTCTCTGTCTGCACTCTCTGTCTGTGTACTCATACATTCTCTGTCTGTGCACTCTGTCTGCGCTCTCTGTCTGTGCACTTGTGCGTTCTCTGTCTGTGTTCTTTCTCTGTGCTCTCTGTCTGTGCTCTCTCTGCACTCTCTGTGTCTGTGCTCTCTCTCTCTGTGCACTGTCTGTGTGCGCCCTCTCTGTATTTGTGTTCTCTTGATTTGTAACACTCTCTCTGTACCCCTCCCTCTCTCTCTCTCTTTCTTTGTACCTGTCTCTCTCTGTACCTGTCTCTCTCTTTCTCTGTGTACCGGTCTCTCTCTTTCTCTGTACCTGTACCTCTCTCTCCCTCTCTCTATCCCTGTCTCTCTCTCTGTACCTGTCTCCCTCGCTCTGTACCTCTCTCCCTCCCTCTCTGTCTGTCTGTCTCACTCACTCACTTTGCTGCCTGGCTGCTGAAGTGCAAATGGCTGCCTGCTTCTGTTAATATCAGATTTTAGGACCCGCCCTAATGGCATCATGGCCACAGATGACATCAGGGTTACACATACACACAACACAACTTTATTAGTGATCACATATATAGTTGTGAGCATGCGAGTTGTTGCTAATGCTTGCGGGCTCGCACAGCGAGCCAAGGCCCTCGCAAAGCGAGGGCACTGGGCGAGGGCCTCAGTTGCTAGCATGGAGTGCCGATAACACGACACGCAACGCAAATAACACGACACACAAATTACGACACTCGCTAAATTTTATGAGCAACGCAAACAACATACGACACACGTTCACACACATTACAACCTCGCAACACTTGGACGCAACTCGCGAACATTACAAAATTCAAAACACAATAAATACACACAGCACATACATAAAAAGCTTACCTACAGCAAGAGGGAGCATCCAGGACCTCAAAAATACAACTTACACCTTCATTTCACTCAAAATAAGAGAGTTTAGACACAAAAAAATTTGCTAAGCGAGAGAAAAAATGGCCGCCGAACAAAACGAAAACGAGGCTACACACGCAAACACCATACGAGACACGTTACCAGACATTACGACCTCGCAAAAATCGGACGCAACACGCCGACATTTAAAACACAATAAATACACACAACACACACATAAAAAGCTTACCTACAGCAAGAGGACCCATCCAGGACCTCAAAAAACCAAGTTACACCTTCATTTAAATAAAAATAAAACACTTTAGACACTAATGAAATCGCTAAGCGACAGAAAAAATGGCCGCCGAAAAAACCGAAAACGAGGCTACAGCACCCTCAACACGTAAAACACCACAACACACTCGCAAAACACCACACGAAACTCGAAAAACACCACAAAGCACCGACGGATAATCTGCAAAGACGCATACCACAGATAACCCGCCATTTTACGCCAATGCGGAAGTACACCACTACGCTAACGGTTTCGTCTCGCGCACGCACAGTATTACCCTGCACACATTCAGCACGCTTACACAGCAGCTCCACACCACTAATGCTGCAGCAACATACAAACAGATTGCAGCTCTTCAACACAATGCTTCAAAATACGTAAAGTATATTAATTTATTAATGTATTATATATTTCATTATTATACACCAAACAGCATTAGCTACCTTACAATTTCATTGCCGTAATTTTTTGACAGGCAATTCTCTAGTATATATATATTTATATATACTAGTCCATTGCTTGTCATAAATGACGGGATAATATTTGATGTGTCTCTTCCCCCCTCCTCTGTGCCTCTTCCCTCCTCTCCCTCCCCTATGTCTCTTTCCTCCTCTTTCTCCTCCCTCCCCTGTGTCTCTTTCCTCCCCTCTCCCTCCTTTGTGTCTCTTCCCCACCTCTCACACCCCTGTGCCTCTTTCCCCCTCTCCCCTCCCTCCCATGTGTCTCTTTCCCTCTCCCTCCCCTGTGTTTCTCCCCCCTCCCCTGTGTCCTTTCCCTCCCCCTCTCCCTCCCCTGTGTATCTTTCCCCCTCTCCCTTCTGGGAACCTTGGCAGGGACATGCACAAAGGCTTCCCTCTTGCAATCCATAACCATGTCAAACATGGCTTCCCTTAAGTATATGTCCGTTGTCTTAAACAGCTGTGAAGAAAAGCTAGAGTTGGATTACACACAAGCTAGGAATCCCACCGTGTACAGCTGTTTCAGGGTTACTTACTGATTTGAGATATAGAAATGGGAATATTTTTTTTACAGAAGGTATTAGTTAGTGAATTTCTATCCAAAAGCAAGGTCTTCACTAACTAAAAACTTCTATAAAATAAATATGCTCTGTGCTTATATAGAGCCCTATTCAATTGGCCAAATCGCAATTGAATGAGGCCCATTGGGTTCAGATATGGTCCTGAATTTCTGGGAAAACTCTTTCTTACAAAAAATCTCCATCTAGGGCAAAGTCATTAATAAACAGTATCACATGTCATACCTCTAAACTACAATACCAATGAATACTTCTATTACTAATCTCATTGTTTTGTATGTGTATTGCCATTTCTTGAAATAGTTTTATTTTTAATCCACAAAATATAGGAAGGAAATTTTGGGTTGTTAATAAATTCACCATGTTTGATGGATACCCACGTGATATTTCTGAATTTGGTTTTCCAATAAATGTGAAGAAGGTAGATGCTGCTGTCCATGATCTACATACTGGAAAAACCTACTTCTTTACTGAATATCTATGTTGGAGGTACAGTATACTAGTAAATGTATAGTGCTTTTTATTATAACAAGTTACTTTTAACTAGTCACATACAGCCTTATTAAATTGTGATTCGCCCAATTGTATAAGGCTCTATATAAGCACAGAGCATATTTATTTTACAGAAGTGTTTAGTTAGTGAAGACCTTGCTTTTGGACATAAGTTCACTAACTAAACACTTCTGTAAAATAAATATGCTCTGTGCTTATATAGAGTCCTATTCAATTGGCCAAATCGCTATTTAATAAGGCTGATAGTCAGTATATTAACACATTTAACAGGGGAGATTTTATTACTGGGGGATTGAAAATTGTTTCAGATTTTGAATGTGAATAATTGATATAAAGTACTGGAACACAATTCTCTCTGTAGCATTTCAGTAAAATAAATTATGAGTTTACCTAGCACTCTTTTCAAATAATTTACTGTGATAATCAAAAGATAGTTCCAATATATGTGCAAAAAAATATTAAACTAGCTCTGTTGCAAATTATAGGTTATTTGGTGGCCCAGTAGTTAGGATTCGTTGCTCTCACCACTGCGACCTTAGTTTGATTCCAGTCAGAGAACCAAGAGCAATGCAGGGTTGAGCCTGGTCAGTACTTGGATGGGAGACCACCTAGGAATACCAGGAGCTGTATGCTGGGGTCCACTAGAGAAGGAACTGGCAACTCATTCTAGTATCTCTGTGGATCAGCATGGTGTGTTGCCGTCCCAATTATAGTTATCTTTCTCTACTGAAGCAGTTCAGATTTATGCATATGTTGCTGGGTCCTTTCCCTCTTCCCTTACGCTAAACATCGCCAGCTGCAGTGCCGCCGCCAACCGCTAGATGGCACTGTCGATTTTCGGAATTCTACTGCACATTGCATATAAGGTGCGCCGACAGAAAAGACCTCGAGCTATGAGAGGCGAGCCCGTACCGAACATAGAGATGACATCACTGTCGATTCAGCCCTGTCGAGTTGTGCCACGTCGGAGGGGGGAATAATTATAGGCCCTCTCTGAAACCTGACGGCGCCATCTAGCGGCTACTTGCTGGTACTGCAGCTGTTAGTGGTGGCGATTTCATGCGCATACATAACGGGATAGATCCTATTGCTGTAGATGTGACGAAATGTTATAATTTCATTATGTGATATATTTACTGTATGAAAAAAGCGATCATGCTACGGCTAATAAAAACTTTTTGCCTATTTACTAGCTATGATGAAAAACAAGGAATGATGGATCAAGGCTTCCCAAAGTCAATTGAATCCCAGTTTCCTGGTATTGGAAATGAAATAGACGCGGCATATCAGTCTAATAATGGTAAGACTCCATCAAATTGGGATATTCTACTTAAATGTACACATTAGAGTTGTTTCAAGAAGAATAGTCAATGTTATTGGAAATATCAAGATTATTTTATGTATTTTAAATGATCATCATTAGACATTTTCCATTATTCTACAGAATCCTGAGGGCCTGAGGGCCACACACACAGGCCTGGATTTGATGATATCCCTGCTGCGCACAGGTGAGTCATTTCCTTCTTCACTCATCCAGATTGACTCACCTGTGCACAGAAAAGATACCTTCAAATCCCGGCATGTGTGTGGCCCCCCGGACCAAACTTGTGCACCCCGGCTACAGAGCTTATTCACAATGGTGTGCTGTGTAGGAAATTACACAAAAAGACTTTATAAAATACCCAAATACAATTTTCATTTAATTCAAGTAAGAGAAATAAGAGTCCTATCCTGTTATGCTGACGCAGCACAAGGCTTCTAGATGGCGCTGACGATATTCCGGTGCCATATCATATAGTCAAGGCTTAGGTAAACTATTAGGGTGAGGGTTAGGGTTGGGGTTAGTGTGAGGGTTAGGGTGAGAGTTAGGGTTAGTTCAACTTCTCTCACATATCGGCAGCGCTGCAAAATATCTGCAGCGGCGGACCTGTCCCGACAACATAACAGGATAGATCCGAAATAATACATTTTGATGAATTTACTGCTACAACTTGGGTTTGAGATCTGAAACATAAGACCTGATCAGTAACAGAGTTACACTATATTCATCATTACAGGAATAATTATCAGTAATGTTGGTATTTAAAATTGTTATGGTAGGACAGATGATGTGTTTGTAGAGAAACTACCTACTAGAATGAGCATCTTTCTATCCTAAATGGATTATTTACCATGTGAAGAAGAAATTAAATGTGTACATTGTATCATGATGTTGCCATAAAAGATGCACCTAGTTTTCTAAAGGAAGCACATTCCATACAGCTGTATACTAGGAAAACACCAGGGGCCTCATTCAATTGCGATTTAGCCAATTGAATAGGGCTCTATATAAGCACATAGCATATTTTTTTACAAAAGTTTTTAGTTAGTAAACTTCCATCCAAAAGCAAGGTCTTCACTAACTGAAAACTTCTGTAAAAAATATATGCTTTGTTCTTATATAGAGCCCTATTCCATTGGCAAAATCGCAATTGAATGAGGCCCCAACAATCCTTGTTAAAATAATTAAACAAATTCCATGTTAAACTATTGTGCATGTATTTCTAGGTGATATGCAGATGTATATCATCCTCGTGTTCTGTAATTTTGGCACCTGATAGTTACTTGTTATGTGATATTTTCTGTTAATTTCGTCCCTGCAAAGTCTTCAAATAATCTGATTCTGAATATTTAAGAAAAAATTCAATCCAAAAACATGAACAAAGGTTTGAATGACGACTGATGTTCAAGAAGAAACACTTGTTTGTCAAGAATATAGCAAATTAAATATTTGCAGCTGTGTAAGCCATGGACATATTTTTTGGAGAAAATATGAAGTTTTGAAGACTGTGTATGGGTACAAGAATCCATTTAGTGTTTATAACATAGATAGATAATAGAGGTATGTCTTTGTAGTTATCAGTGGAGGGGGGCTGGAGAGGATGGAGCAGACTGAAGTTTAGAGCCTTTGTACGATCACTGGAAAAAATTGAAATTTACACCACACCCCTTCCCTCTCACTGGCCCAGAATTAGACTCCTTGCAACAAAGGGACCACAGCTCTCTAGAACATGTAAATTCCCGTCTCACACACACAACTTTAACCAATGTATCATGGATTCCTCCAGGGTCCTGCAGAGGCATCATAATTTATACTTTTCTAATTAGAAAATAGCTGTATGACTTTTTTTCCTTGTAAACTATGCTCAGACCTATCCTGTTATGTGTACGCACAGGAAGCGCGCCGCTGACATCCCTATGTAGCTGTCTCTAAGTGGCCGGTAAGTGGTTATGGGTTTTCGGGCTAGATTTAGAGGATTAGGGGGTTAGGGTTAGGGGTGGTAAGTGGTGTAGGGGGTTAGGGTTAGGCTAAGAGGGTTAGGAGGTTAGGGTTAGAGCCGGCAAGGGGTGTAGAGGCTTAGGGTTAGGGGCTTAGGGTTGGGGGTTAGGTTTAGGGTTAGGGCCGGTAAGTGGTATAGGGGGGGAGGGCTGGCAAGGGGTGTAGGGGGTTATGGGCTTAGAATAAGGGGGTTAGGTTTAGGGTTAGGGCTGGTAACTGGTGTAGGTGGTTAGGGGTTTAGGGAGTATATCGGGATGTGGGACGCAAGCACGCCGGCACCAGGAGGCTTCCCGTGCCGTGCGTGCACATAACAGGATAGAGCCCTATGCTCTTAGTCAGACTGTAGGCACATCATTCTTTTAAATTAATATTTATGGTTCATGCTCACCACTGACACCATAGTTTTCAAGAATGTACCTACTTGAGCATTACTGGATAGATTACTACCTCGCTTGTCTTCATTGTTCACTTGTGCTCAAGCAGCTAGAGATCTTGGCCCAAGTTAGCCATGGAAGACTGGAACTGAGAATTGGTATTTCACAAGTCACTGAATTATTAAGAGGTTTAGTCACTATTATGAATGTCACATATCATCACAATATCCTGACTTCTGGCCCATTAGTGGTCCAGGAGGACTAGGGTCAGCATAATGTTGCATTCTCTAACTACTAGAAGATCATTTAGATTATTTCTTCTGTGAAACAAAAAATAAAAAAAATCTATTTATTGTCCTCTTACAGGAAACCTCTACTTCTTCCATGGAACTAGACACGTTGAATATGACCTAAGAAACAGATTGGTGTTAATGGTGTCTGAAAATAATGCGCCGTGGTGTTAACATTTTCTTTATTTTAAACCACGTGTGCATTTACTCTACTGTTTTGATTGATATATTAAAGTATTAAAGTAAGTACAATGTACTTGGTATTTAGATATGTATTAATATACAGCCTTCCACTTACAAATGTTTGTTTTAAAACCTGCTTGTATCTCCTACTGGTTTTGCTTCTCATTAAAGGAAATATGGAATCCAGTTTTGAATTGTATCATGTGAATAAAACCACAAAAAAAAAATCATATGCCATGCAAACATAATACAAACAAATCTATATGAAAAAAATCCATATGAATATATACCATATACATTAAAGACCATGGTAATCATGGATTTATATATTATATTAATATTTCAGTGTACTATTTTGATGAACTACACTTGAAATGTGCAGAATATTTTTAGAATGTTAAATAGAATAATACAAATTTATTACATTCTATGTGAAATTACTATGGAATTCACTATTTTGGGGCCCTATTCAATTGCAATCGGGCAGATTGCGTTATACAGGCTGAAATTTGCTACAATTGAAAAAGCATGCAATTTATGTGCCAAAAGCTGAAACCGTAAACCATGCAATCATAAGTAGCATTACAGAGCGTGATCATGATCAATTAAGCAAGGCCGTAACGATGTTGAAACAGCCAATAGTAAATGAGACCGTCATCATTACGTCATAAAACATGGAAATTACACGTCAACGAAATAGTGTTTAGAGGTCCCATATGCGATCAGACTCGCAATTCAGCAATGTACAAAATATTAGAAATGAATGGTGATACTTTTTAGTCCATATGGGTGGCCTGATATGTATTAACTCATTGATTCTCGAGATTGATACGACACCAAAATTAAAAATAAACAAAAATAATTTATTATTGCAGATTTGCGGGCTGGACACTGCTATGCAATTCATTCTAATGTCTTTCATCTCTTTCACCGTCTTTTAAAGGGCAGTATTGCTAACCCTGTCTGGTACCCGTAGGATTTTCTTCTACATTTGCCATTTTAAGGAATTGTAGAATTTGAATAGCGATTTGCGATTTTAGAGATTGTAACTTCTGCGGGCCTGAAAATTCAAAGGCATAGATAGTTTGTAAGTTATGATTTTTACCACCGCAGGGATTTTCAGCCTGTAACCAGTAGATCGTTTGCGGCTCTCTAAAATAAGCCAATTGATTACCAAATTAGTTTACAGGCTACATTACGGGAACCAGTAAACAACAATTTCTTAATTGAATAAGGGCTTTGGTTTCTGCTGCTCAACTTGCTAATGTGTGAGGAAACTATGAATTCACAGGACGTTTATATCTGTACAGAGGGAATGCAGCATGAGAAAGTAGCAGGTAGCAAAAATTCATAAGAGTAAATAAAAAAGTTAAAAATTAAAATTCTTTATTTTTTTGCTTATTTTTTAACTATTCCCTTAGTTATGGGGAATATTTTTAAGAATTATGAGACTAGGACAATGGTAAGGAACAAATAAGAATGAGAGACTAGAGTGGTATAGTACCCATAGTTTCGTTGTTAGGAGTAAGATTAGAGGAATAGTACAATCAGTAGTAGTGCAGCAGGATAATCATAGGAATATAGAGTTGTAGTAGATGCGGTCTGGATAAGTTTAGGCCTAAGGTACCCCAACGTTGTGTAGGGGCATACAAATGATTCACAGTCATTAGGTAATAAGGCTTAGGTTAAAAAAAATGTGAGTTTTTATTCAAGATGGATAAAGTAGGTATGTTGTAAGGGCTAAGGCCCTTTTTTGCAATTGCAAGCCCACAGTTTACTTTATACCATAAGTCTGCGGGCTTGAAATCTGCAACAGTTACAGAGCGATTAAATTGAACAAGGCCACAGCTACCTGGCCGAAAGCCGTAACCGTAAACCATGCTTCCATATGTAGCATTTTCAGGGCATGATCATGATCAATTAAGCAAGCCCGTAACTACCAATTTAGACAGCCAATAGTAAATTAGACCGTTATCATGACCTCAGTAATACAGGGATGTTAAACGTCAATCGGACTAGCAATCAGGCAATGTACAAAATAATAAACATGAATGGCGATACTGTTCTAGTCCATGTGGGTGACCTGATTAGTATTAACTCCTTTCAGTTGGCCTATCTATACTTATTTGTTCAGCTTTATTATATGTTTAAAATGTTATATTATTCAGCTTTTATTTGACTGCACTACATTAGTGGAGTTTATACTGTATAAAATGAGTCTACTGCTTCAAAGCAGAAATTAAAAAATATATCGCGAGCCATCACAGCTAGATTGAGCATCATAGGTAGATTTAAAGTAGGTTAGTAGAAGGTATAGATGTAAGGTTGTAGTATATATAATTAGTAAGATAAGGGTTATAAAATGAGTATGGCAGTGTCAGTGTTTCCTAAATCAGTTGCCAGTCAGAGATTTGCAAGATTTATTGAGTCTAGTTAAAGGAATGTTTTTTTATTATAGCAAAGCTAGTGTGAAGTTATGATTAAAGTAAGAGTAGGTGATGGGAGAAAAAAATTATAACCCAAGCCCTTCCCAGTCTTTTGCATATTTGACATGTATTCAAATGGACACATGGGCATAAACACTTCACTTCAATCAACAGACATTTCCTAAGTTTCTATATTTGCCTTGTTACGCTATGTTTCAAATATGTTCTGTTCTGAAGATATACAGTAAGTGTTTGAAAGTACAGATCAATATGTAAATATGCGACTTAGCCCCTGCGGCGCCCCTACAGTACTTGTTTAAGTGACATGTTCGGGTGAAGGTAATGGCATAAATGGGAGGACTTGAGCTTAAATGGGAGGTTTAGGATCATTTCAACCATCTCTGGATGCCCATGGTAAATGAGATAAACCACCATATTCCAAAATGGATGCCTTCATATATTCTGATCATGGCCAAGCCCTGAAATGCTTACGTACGGGTTCATGGTTTGTGTGTTGGGGCTGTGAGCCTATAATTGCAGGCTTGAGTCAATTAAATACATCTGTAATTGCACCAAATTTCTAACCCGCAGACATATGGGCTGTATGAACGTAATTACAGGCTTGCAATTAAAGGGGACCTATGAACATGTTCTACACAGGCAAACTTTACACCTATCTGACTGCTAATCTCTCCCTTTAATCTGTCACTCCCTTTCTGGCCAATTCAATTCCCTTACAGTTTTCTTGTCTAAATTTCTCCTAATCACTTTAGATTGCGACTTTTCAATCTTGCAAGGAGCTTTGTAATAAAGCACCATGTACGTAAGATTTTAAGCTCCAAGATAGAGGCTTTCACTTTTTGAGATGTGTTAATATTTTGTTTTCTGTGTACTCTACCCTGTATAGCTCTACGAAATATGTTGTAGTGTTACAAATAAAGGATACTAATAATAATAATTCTGATATTGTGTTTATCAGTCTTAGATTTCAGTTCTCGTATTTACGAATGTTGGTAACGCAATGTTAAAAATTACGGGAGCTCATTGCGGGCCTCTCAATGAGGCCAGAACACTCTCTTTGTGAGGTGTGCACTGCTTAGAAACAGGCTCACTATGAGCGCCTTCTGCATGAGCGCCTTTGCCATGAGCGTTCATCACAAGGCAAGTACCACTTAGATATACGCTCGCAATGAGCGCCTTTGGCGCTGATGGCAACGCCCACGATGGGAGCTCATCGCGAGGCCCACATAACTTTGAAAAAGGCAAGACTTTGAAAAAAGTACGGCTTTAACGGCCACCATTTTTTTCAAGCTCGTAACTAGGAAGCCGTTTGGAGGCCACCAAAAGAAGACAATTGTTTACAAAGTAAAGGGGAAGCAGGGGGAACAGGAGCAGGAGGGAAGCCAGTTCTGAGTTGGAAAGCACCAACAGATTTGCCAGATTGAGTGAAACTGTTGGGGATGTCCATTCAGCAATGGCAATGCCAGATAGAGCTGTTCCTTCTAACAGCCGGGAGAACAGTTCTACTGGAGAAGTGGGAGGGCAGAATAGGCAGAGCAACAGGCAGGTTCTGGTGGTTGGGGCCTCTATTATTAGGAAGGTAGACAGGGTGATTTGTCACCCAGATCCCAACAATCGAACAGTTTGCTGTCTCCTGGGTGCTCGGATTCGGCATGTTGTGTATTGGGTAGACAAATTATTGGGAGGGGCTGGAAATTAACCGGCGGTCTTGGTATATATTGATACCAATGACAAAGTTAGTGGAAGATGGAGTGTCCTAAAGAATGATTTTATAGAACTAGGTAATAAGCTGAAGGCAAGGACCTCTTATGGAGAATTGGCAGAGCTAGAGAAAGGTTTTGGTGGTAAGGGACAGCCGGGAGAACAATTCTACTGGAGAAGTGGGAGGGCAGAATAGGCAGAGCAACAGGCAGGTTCTGGTGGTTGGGGCCTATATTATTAGAAAGGTAGACAGGGTGATTTGTCACTCAGATCCCGGTAATCGAACAGTTTTCTGTCTCCCTGATGCCCGGGTTCGGCATGTTGTGGATCAGATAGTTAAATTATTTGGAGGGTCTGGAAATGAAACGGCGGTCTTGGTACATATTAATACCAATGACAAAGTTCGTGGAAGATGGAGTGTCCTAAAGAATGATTTTAGAGAACTAGGGAATAAGCTTAAAGCAAGGACCTCCAAGGTAGTATTTTCTGAGATACTACCTGTGCCACGTGCTAGCCCAGGGAGACAGAAGGAGCTTAGGGAAGTTAATGGGTGGCTAAAAATTTGGTGCAATAAGGAGGAGTTTGGGTTTTTAGAGCACTGGGCTGACTTCTCACTTGGGTACAATCTCTATAGCAGGGATGGATTTCACCTTAATGATAATGGAGCTTTTGTCCTAGGGGATAGGACGGCTGGGGTAGTTTTTAAACTAGAAGGTGGAGGAGGGATGGATTTCACCTTAATGATAATGGAGCTTTTGTCCTAGGGGATAGGACGGCTGGGGTCGTTTTTAAACTAGAAGGTGGAGGAGGGACGAGATCAAAGTAATGGGGTAGAAAGTGTAGAGGGGGTTAGTACAGTCAATATGGTGGTATTGCTAAGTAACTCAAGTACAGTGGAAGGCACTGCAGAACTACAGACTCATAACATAAGGTGCATGCTTGCTAATGCCAAAAGCTTGCCAGGTAAAATGGGAGAGTTAGAATTATTAGCAGTTAATGAGAAATGGGATTTAATAGGCATTACTGTAACATGGTGGGATGAATCTCATGATTGGACTGTTAATCTGGATGGTTATAACCTATTTAGGAAAGATCGAGGCAATGGTAAAAGAGGCGGAGGGCGATTTGTCTGTATGTTAAGCCTGAATTTAAGCCTATGTTCAGAGAAGATATTTATGGTGGAACTAGAGGTAATGTTGAATGTTTGTGGGTAGAGTTAAAAAGCGTAGCAGCAAATTCTAAAATAATATTAGTAGGAGTATGCTATAAACCCCCAAATATAATTGAAAGTGAGGAAATGCAATTATTGTTACACATTGGAAATGCAGCTAAGCATGGTCAAGTTCTAATAATGGGAGATTTTAATTAACCTGAAATTAACTGAATAATTGAGACCAGAAGTTCAGCAGGTTCTTGAGTACACTCAGAGATCATTATCTGGCCCAGGTTATACAAGAGCCTACTAGAAATGAAGCTATCTTAGATTTAGTCATCACAAATAATAATGATATAGTATCAAATGTTGAAATAGGGCAACCTTTGGGAAACAGTGATCACAACACAGTCTCATTTGAGATTGAATTAAAAAACATAACTGTAAGGGGCTAACAAATTTTTAAAAAGGCATATTTTAACGGTCTAAGGGCAGCGATACAACATATAGACTGGGACAGAGAACTGACAGGTAAAAATAGTGGACATAAATGTACAACGTTCGAATCCTTACTAAATAAACATGCTTATCACCATATACAGTACCATGAGGAAATAAAAGCAGAAGGAGTAAATCACAACCCATGTGGCTTAGCAATGAATTAAAGATGATGAGGAGTAAAAACAAGCATTTAAATTATACAAGCAAGAGGGGACAGAGACTGCTTTACGCAAGTACAAGGAAACCAGCAAGGCTTGCAAAAGGGCTATTAGAAAATGAAAATGTAGTTGCAAAGGAGAGTACGACTAACCCTAAAATATTTTTTAAATATATTAATGGGAAGAAAGCCAGGAAGGAAGCTATAGGAACATTACAATGTGACACAGGCCATCTGATAATTAGTGACCAGGAAAAGGCAGTTGAGCGAAATAGGTTCTTTTCTTCGGTATACACAAGGGAGGTACCAGTGGTTGGGTCCTTGCAACATAGTAGGGCTACACTACCTTCATCAAATAACTGGTTAACGCAGGAAGAAATCCAAAAGAGGTTAGAAAAAAGAAATGTTTATAAAGCCCCAGGTCCTGATGGAATATATCCAAGGGTACTGAGGGAACTGGGCTCTGTAATAGCAAAACTATTATATCTAATTTTTCAAGATTCACTCAACACAGGGTATCTACCAGATGACTGGATAAAGGCAGAGGTCATACCTATATTTAAGAAGGGAGCAAGAGCAAATCTGGGGAATTATAGACCAGTGAGTCTCACTTCGGTAGTGGGAAAGCTTTTAGAAGGCTTAATAAGGGATAATATACAGGAATATATCTGTTCAAACAGGATTTATGAAGGAAGTGTCATGTCAAACAAACCTAATTAGTTTCCATGAGGAGGTTAGTAGGAACTTGGATCAAGGCAACTCAGTGGGTGTAGTCTATTTGGATTTTGCAAAGGCTTTTGATGCAGTGCCACATGGGAGACTATTGAGCAAACTAAGGGATACAGGAATTGCCATAAATATTTGCTTATGGATTGAGAGCTGGCTAAAACACAGGAAGCAAAGGGTTGTTGTAAATGGAACATACTCCAATTGGACTAATGTGGTAAGTGGGGTTCCTCAGGGCTCAGTATTAGGTCCTTTTTAACATATTTATTAATGGCTTGGAAGTGGGATTGGAGTGTCGTGTCTCCATTTTTGCTGATGACACCAAGTTGTGCAAGGTAATTAAATCAGAAAATGTTGTACTTTCCCAACAAAGGGATTTGCATAAATTAGAGGAATGGGCATCTAAGTGTCAGATGAGATTTAATATCAATACATGTAAAGTTATGCATCTGGGAAGGAAAAATAGTCATGCAATTGATAATCTTAATGGAGCAAATCTAGGGGTATCAGTTATTGAAAGGGATTTGGGAATACTTGTGGACAACCGCCTAGGTAACAGTGCTCAATTCCAAGCAGCATCTGCAAAGGCAAGTACAATATTAGCATGTATTAAGAAGGGTATAGAAGGGAAGCAAATATAATTCTCCCACTATACAAATCCCTAGTACACTCTCATTTGGAATATGGGGTACAATTTTGGGCACCACTACATAAAAAGGACATTTTAGAGCTGGAAAAAGTACAGAGAAGGGCAACAAAACTAATAAGGGGAATGGAGGGGCTAAGGTATGAAAAAAGACTAACGAAATTAAACTTATTTACTCTAGAAAAAAGGCATCTAAGAGGGGATATGATTACCTTTCATAATATATCCAGGGTCAATACAAGGCTTTGTCAAGGGAACTTTTTGTGCCAAGAGGTTTTCAACTGACAAGGGGGCATCCTTTGAGATTTGAAGTAAAATGATTTCACCTAAAAGAAAGAAAAGGGTTCCTCACAGTAAGGGTGGTTAATCTATGGAATTCTCTTCCAAAGAAGGTGGTGACAGCGGATTCGATAGATAACTTTAAAAAGGGATTGGATATATTTTTAAATAATAAAAACGGCATTAAGGGCTATCCTGGATAAATAGAGTATTAATCCAGGGATGAATCCGATCGCCAGTATCTGGGGTTAGAAAGGAATTTTATATTTTGTTTCCCTGTTGAGACAATTGGCAAAGTTTCACTGGGGGGGGGGGGTTCTGTTTGTCTTCCTCTGGATCAGTTAACAATAAATCCGCGTATTGCAGATCAGAGGAGATCTAAAAAGTTGAACTTGATGGACTAAAGTCTTTTTTCAACCTAAATTACTATGTAACTATGTAACTGACACAGGGGAGAGGCAGGGATCCAGTAAGTGAGGCTGAAAGCTAATTTGTTCTCCAATTGGCGTTTTTTGGAGGTCTGAAAACGGCTACGTGAGAGAAAAAATGGCAGCTGTAAATATGTAATTTTTCTTCAAAGCTGAAAGCCGGAAAGACATTTTGGCCTTGGGGAAATTGATCAATTTCCCAAGCCCACAAATGGTTTTCAGACCGTACAGCACAGAGCAGGGAGAGGGAGGAGAAAAACACAGGGGAGGGAGAGGGGGTAGGGTGGAAAGAGACACAGGCGAGGGAGTGGGGGAGACACAGGGGTGAGAGAGGGGGGAAAGAGACGCAGAGGAGAGAGATAAGGGAAACAAACTCACAGGGCAGGGAAAGGGGCAAAGAGACAGCAGGAGGGAGAGAGGGAGAAAAGACACAGGGGAGGAAGAGGGGGGAAAGAGACACAGTGGTGAGTGGGTAGAGTCTTGCAATAAGCGCCAAAAGAGCTCATTGCAAGGCCTGCAAGTTAGAGGGGGGAGTGTCTCGCATTGTGGGACAAACAGCATTGCCAGTCTTAAAATTTTATTGCCATATTTTTGATGGGCAATTCCCTAGTTGTATATATTGTTTGTGTATACTGTACTCTAGCTAATGCTCTAGTTCTTTGAAGGGTATTTTCCCATGACTGATTCCCTTTAATAAGTACTTTAGCTATTGTCCCTTTCATACTTTGTTATTAAATAGTAAGGGGGGGGGGGGCATCTAATACATTCTGAGCTTAATAGGAGTTGAAATCTGATAATGGTGGAAGTGTAAACAAAATGTTTTGATAGAGGAATAAGGTAGGCAACAAACAGGAACAGAGAAAATTATTACAAAAATTAAATTAAATTAAAAACTGTGAATGACACTTGAACAAAAATTGCAAGTTATATGGTATTCTAACACTTAATGTATATAAATTAACTCTAATGTCTCTCATGTTTATGGCTGTCTTGTAAAAAGAATAATTTAAAATATCATCAAGAACAGCAAACAAAAACCAGCAATGCAATCCTAGTCATGAAAACAATCTGCTAATGTACCTTATTACTGTCGCCAGAGGGACCCAGTTACTTAATGTGATGATGCATAAATGGTAGGTGGTAAGGACATACTTGTGAAAGAAACCCCAAGTGATGCCATGCCATGCATTCATCTACAGATTACTCTAAATAGTAAATGATCAATTCGTACCTCAACTTCAAGAGAATTGGGGGAAAAAGAAATCACCTCAATTCCAGTTATAATTTGTCACATTAATTACTGACCAACAGACATTCCATTATATCCAAGGAGAAGATCTGAACTCTTTTAATATGTATTTATATAGCACAAGTCTTTATGAATATGTTGCTCTATATTCCTATTTTCTGTTTATGTTCTATCTCAGATCTGATTGTTTTGTATTGTATTTGTGTGTCCTGTTAATATATTGACGGAAAAAGTAACTCACTTGTAATTCCCTATACATATAACAAACACAACTATTGAACCAATTTTAGTGACACTATCTTATCTTCCATATAAATGCTATTCCATTGTATTCAATAATTTGTAGTCCATATTTATTCCTGTAATTATTTGCTATAAACCCAAGGTGCAGATGCTCCCTCTGCTGGCAAGATATTGCACTATTGCCTAATCTCACATGCAGAGTCCAACACATTGTTGTTGAGTCCTAGAACTGCCTGTCCCTGTGTTGTTTGGTGAATGTATTAAGTGTGTTTGTTATGTGTTTATGGCGTGTGGTTGAGTATATACACATTCCTTTAACATTATTAGTACTTGGAAATTTAGATATGTGAATTTCTGCGGCATCAGTGTGAGACAGGAGGGATCAGTTTTTTTTTTATCACGTAACCAGCCAGAAAGTCTACACAAGAAATATCTAAAATATGATAATTCATTTTATCATCCTGTTGCAATGTGATAAATTACATTTTTGGCAAGGGAAGCTGAATAATTGTATTTTCCTCCCAGCTAAACTGCCTATTTTGTGTCTGGAATTATAATGAATCATACAATCCGTATCTCATTACAATGGGCAATATTCAATTGGAAGCCCGTAACTCGATTGCAGATGGCACAATGTCTGCGGGTGTGTTGCGGGCTCCTGTTGGTCTCCGATTGTGATATTCGGTTGCTCAAAGCCGCAAGTTGCGGGCCCGAAGGCAAAACCGTAAACCATACACTGGTTTGGAGCAGTTGAGGGCGGGAACATGATCAATTAAGCAAGCCCGTAACCTCTTATTTCAAATCAGCCAATAGGAAATGAGACTGTCAGAATTACGGCAGTAAAACATGGAGGTTACATGTCAATTAAATAGGTTTGGGGGTCCACTATGTAATCAGACTCGCAAACCCTCAAAATAAAGAATAATGAAATATAATGCTAATACTGTTCTAGTCCATATGGGTGGCCTGATATGTATTAACTCATTGATACCCAAGATCAATTTAACCCTGAAATGAAACATGAAAAATAAATATTATTTCCTGACGATTTGCGGTCTTGAGATTGTTGTGCAATTCATTCTAACGTTTATCATCACTTTCCCATTTATTTACAGTGCAGGATTGATTTTATATTTGCATTTACAGTGCTACGGATAGGTGTTTAACCCCTTTGAGTGTCCTCATTTGCCATTTACGGGTGTGAAAACCTTTGCAAGCTTGGGGTAATTGAGCAATTGAAAAGCGATTTGCGATTTTAGCCTTGCGAAAGTGACAGATCAAAGGCTTCTGGAGGCTGTAAGTTACAAGTTTGATCGATGCCATTTTTTCAAGGCCGTAACTCGGAAGCCGCTCCAAGCCTGCAAAAAGACGCCAATTGAATAGAAAATGAGCTTGTGAGCTCACTTACAGGCTTCTGCATCTCAATTTCACTCAATTGAATGGAACTATATGTTTTTAAACAAACTATGGAATTAGTAATATGTTGTAATACATTATCTGCAAAGATTTTGCATCGTCAGAACTATGGTACTCCCAGTAGCAACATACCGATGTGAGAGCCGGACCATAAAGAAGTCTGAGCTCTGTAGAACGGACATATTTTAATTATGATTTCGAGAAAACTGCTTAGAGTTCCTTGAACTGCAAGAAGTCTCAAGCCTGCAAATCGGCATGAAATAATATTTATTTTTCATGTTTCATTTCGGGGTTAAATAGATCTTGGGTATCAATGAGTTAATACATATCAGGCCATCCACATGAGGGTTTGCGGGTCTGATCGCATATCGGACCCCGAACCAAATTGAATAACATTTAAACTCCATGTTTCACTACCGTAATAATGAAAGTCTAATTTCCAATTGGCTGATTCGAAATGGGAGGTTACGGGCTTGCTTAATTGATCATGTTCCTGCCCTCATCTGCTCCGAACCAGTGCATGGTATTCGGTTTTGACTTCAGGCCAGTAACTTACGGCCTTGAGCAATTGAATAGCATCGCAATCGGAGACAAGCAGAAGCCCGTAAATCACTCGCAGAGATTCGGCTGTCTGCAATCCAGTTATGGGCTTCCAATTGAATATGGCCCATATTGTATTTTTTACTGACACAAATGACAAATCAGGAATTTCACTAATACGAACTTGCCTATTTAGCAATTTATTGTCTTAAGAAAAGTTTAGAGGAGGCATCGCAGTGTGAGTTGTCAGAAAACCAACAAATTCACTCTAAATATTTACATAATATTAATATTATTAATATATCAAATGTCGGGCTTTTCCCAGTTTAAATAATAGTTGTCACTGATTTCATAGCTCAATTAGAATCAAAAGCATTTCTCTGCCTCTTGTACCTTCGAAGATTAGATTCATGGAAATTCTCTTTATTTCATTTGCTTCCCTTCGAAGACTATTTAATGGGAGTTTACATTCTCAAGAGTTCTCAAGTTTTAGTATTCATTATCCAATACATAAGATTTTTGTCTCTTTAATATAATAAATATAATATTAATATTTATTTAATATTAATATTTTATCTGAAATTTATTTTTTGAATAAATATTCTTTTATTAGAAGGTATGCAAAATCCACACATAAATAAAACATTCTTAACAGTCATAAATGTCAGCTTTATCAAGTCCTCTAAACATAAAATTATCATTTTTCAGCATTTAACTGACTAAACCTTCTTGTTTTTTTTTAATTTTTAGTGAGAAAATTTTCTAATGTCTAGGCTGGTTTTTCCAACCATATAAAAAATACAAGGCAAAATGAGCCAATTAACTTCTAGAGTACACAGTCGATAGAAGTATACAATATAAAATGTATTACCTATCTATATTAACTAAACTATCATATACCATACCCCAGAAAAGAAAGAGAGAAAAAGAAAAAAAAAAAAAATATATATAAACTAAATAAAAGAATCATTGGCCCCTCATGGCGGCCCCAAAGCAGTCCCGGCTTATCTCTCCCTCTTACCTCAGATCCTTCCCGCCATCCAGCACCACTGAAAGGTCTCCAAAGCTCCCCCACTCCAGTCCACTCCTCAGAATCGCTTCAAGCAAATACAGGCATTATACTAAGGAAACGCTAAAGGAGGATGTTATCCAAGGGTCCCAAACTATCTGGAATTGGGGCATCCTATCTAAAACAATATGAGTTAGCCTCTCATTAATAAGCAAATAGTTGATCTTCCTAATTACCTCTTGAAAGTTTAGATTCATGTCCTTCCATCTACTAGCTATGTGAATCTTTGAAGCTAATGCCATTATTTGAAACAACTTGTTCTGGGATTGGGACAAGTTTTTAATATGGACCCCCAGTAAACAGGATTCAATTGAAGGAGCTACTTCTCTATGAAAAAGTGTGGAGGCTAAACGGGTCAATCGTTCCCAGAGATTCTGGGCACGTGGACAGGCCCACCAAACATGAATATGATCCCCCACATCCTGGCATCCCCTAAAGCATTTGTTACTCTCCTGTGGCCTAAACTTCTGCATTTTATCGGGAGTACAGTAAGCCCTATGTAAAACTTTAATTGATGTTTCTAATAAAGCCGAATTAAGTGATCCTTTTGAAAGATTGGAGCAAGATTCAGTCCATTTGTCCCAGTCCCACTCCACCCCCAGATCCTTTTCCCAATGCAGCATAAACTTGGGTTTTTGGCCCCCCGAAGTGCCCAGAAAGGTGTTATACAAAGAACTCAGGTTACCCTTGGCAAGTGGGAGATTTTTACAGATAACTGATAGCCAGGAGGCTCTGGGGGGCCCGGAATCCTTAACCATCTTGGTAACCCAACTTCTAATTTTTAAGTAATTGTAGAGTTCTGTAGTTGGCAAGTCGTGAGTCGTGCAAAATTGGTCATAGGTCAGTAGTTTGTCATTGGCGAACCAATTCCCTATGCGATCCAGGCGTCTGGAGGTCCACCAAAATCTAGACGTAGAACTTGAATCTGCTAGAATTTGTGGGAAGGACATAACTGATAGAAGGGGTGATAATTCCGTGCTAAGTCGATGCCTAGATCTAGCCCATCTCCAGGCCTGGAGCGTCAAGGAGATTATGGGGTTTTCATGAGTTATGAAAGGGGCAGAGTCCTCAGGCATCCAAACCAACTTATCCCAACTATGTGGGGACATTTGATAATTTTCCATAAAAACCCAAGATGGATGGTGTTTCATAGAGTGGGCTCTAGGCAAAGGAGCCAAGTGTGCAGCTTTAAGATAAAGTCTTAAATTCGGAGTCGCGAGGCCACCTCTATTCTTGGAGCGAAACATCACCTGCCTGGAAATGCGAGGGCGTTTATCGTCCCAGATGAACCGGGAAATGCTATTCTGGAATTTGTCTAGGTCTTTAAGGGGGAGAGGGATAGGAAGAGATCTAAATAAGTATAGTAATTTAGGTAAGATATTCATTTTCACAGCCGCAATGCGGCCTGTCCATGAAATCTTAAAGCTCCTCCATTTCTGCATATCCAATGTCAGAGATCTATACAAGGGAGGAAAATTTGCCCCGTACATATCCCCAAACTTGGAGGTAAGTCTAACACCTAAGTATTTTATAGACTGTGCGGGCCAAATAAACTGGTAATTAGCTTTGAGGATGTCAATCTCCCCCTGCGGCAATCTGATCCCCATCGCCTCAGTCTTCTCAACATTCAGCTTAAGACCCGAGATTTTGCCAAAGTCCTGGACAGTGGACATGAGTGCAGGTATGGATGAAAGGGTATTGGTTAGGGTGCAAAGCATGTCATCCGCAAATAAAGAGCATTTGAAATGCTGGAGGCCTACCTGTACCCCCTGGATGACTGGGTTGGCTCTAATCGCTTGTGCAAGGGGTTCTATAGCAAGAGCAAATAACAGTGGGGAGAGCGGACACCCTTGCCTGGTCCCTCTTTGAATGTGGATGTCGACTTTGTGATCTCCTGGGAGTTTTAGATTGGCTGCTGGGGAGTCATAATATCTCTTAAGTAAATTAATAAAGCGTCCCTTGAATCCAAATTTGTCCAGAATCTTATATAAATATGGCCATTCTACCGTGTCAAAAGCTTTCTCTATATCTAAAGCTAAGAGACAGACTGGTATATTAGACTTCTGAGCCATGAACTGTGCATTCATGACCCTCCTAACATTGTCCCCGGCCTCTCTAAAGGGAACAAACCCAGTTTGGTCCTTGTGGATCAAATCGGGTAGAAATTTAGAGATGCGGGTGGCCATAATTTTCGCCAAAATTTTGACATCCCCATTGATTAGGGATATAGGGCGATAATTTTTCACCTCTAAAGGGTCCCTGCCATCTTTTGGAAAAATCACCAAGTCAGCCCGGTTTAACTCCGGGGGCATAGGCTCTCCGTTTAATATGGCATTAAAAAGAGATGTCATGTGGGGGGTAAGAAGAGGTTCAAATTTTTTATAATACAAGTTAGTGAAGCCATCCGGTCCCGGGGATTTGCCCAACTTAAGATTCTGGATGGTAAATTTAACCTCCTCCTGTGTTATTTCTAAGTTCAAATCATCCAGTTGATAATCCGGTATTTTAGGGAGGTCGCATAAATTTAGAAAGGAGTCTATATCTGATCCACTGCAGTGGGTTTGCGAGGAGTATATTTTTTGATAATAATTTTGAAACGTTTTTTGGATTTCATTGGGACTGTAGGAGATTTGACCGCCAGGTATCCTAATTTGGGTGGTTCTGGGTTGGGAAAATTTATTGTTTAGTCTTTTAGCCAAAAGGGAGTCAGGTTTGTTTGCCTTCCAGTAATAGAGGTGCTTCATTTTTCTCATAGCCCGTTCAGTTTGATGGGACAAAATAGCGTCCAGCTCAAGCCTAGTCTGGTCAATTAATTTACGCCCCTGAAGAGAGGGACGCTGTTGGTTTTTCTCCTCTAACCTCTTTAATGAGGTAGAGAGCTCTGTCTCCTTCTGCCTAAGAAGTTTCTTATGTATAGAGGACAGCTTAATGCAAGTTCCTCTAACAAAAGCCTTATGGGCGGCCCAAAGCCATCCAGCCCCAGTGTCGGGGGTGTCATTAGTCTCAAAAAACAGCTGTATGTCCTTGGATATGGAATCCACACTACTCGGATTAGACAGAAGGAATTCGTTCAGAACCCATTTATAGGGAAGTCGAGGATTAGGACCCAGATCCAGCTCAGCTAGTACCAGATCATGGTCTGACCAGGGGCAAGGGACTATCTCAGAGTTTATAGCAGAGTCATACAATGAGGACGTGATAAGTAGAGCGTCAATCCTAGAGTATGTCAGGTGAGTCTGGGAGTAGAAAGTGTACTCTCTCTTGTCCGGGTGCTTACCCCGCCAGACATCAACTAACCCCAAACCATTTAGTAAGGACTTAATCTGATTAGTCTTGTTGGGAAATCTGTTGGTCGGTTTTCCAGATCTGTCAAGTGTCGGGTCTAAGGTCAGGTTAAGGTCCCCCCCAATAATCAATTTCCCCAAATCCTGAGCCTCTAGTTTTTTCAACAGGTCTATGAGAACAGAGTAGGGGGAGTTCGTAGGAGAGTACAGAGATAGCAGCGTCATTCTTTCCCCTCTTATAGTCCCAGTTGCCATAACGTAATTGCCATCCCCGTCTACCCGAGTGGATTCTACCTGGAAGGGGAAGGTCCTATGCAGCAAAATTGCACAGCCAGCTCTCTTAGTGGGGAGAGAGGCTAGATAATAGGTAGGGTAATCCTTATGCAGGAATTTAGGTTTGTTGCCAAGGGAAAAATGGGTCTCCTGCATGAAAATGACCGAGGGAGTATATTTTTTGTAGAATGCAAAGGCCTTCCTCCTTTTAAAGGGGGAATTGAAGCCCTTCACATTGTGGGTCACTATGGTGTATTTAGAAGTAGCCATTAAAAATCAGGAGTGTAGGTGTATGCAACCTTACCTAATAGCTGAGCACGTGAATGGCGGGGAGTGGAAGAGCCCGGAGAGCAGACAGAAGTCCCAGCGGGTATGCTGTTGGCGGCGGAGAGATCTCTCTTTTATCAGGAGGGCTGAGAGCAATGAAAAGGGAGAAATGCAGTTTAATATCGGAGAGGTAGACAAATCCGGGATAAAGCAAACAAGCCAATAACAGAACAGAAACAAGAAACACAAAAATAGGAAAAATAAAATAACAAAATAAATAGATAAATAAAAAAAAATTAAAAAAAAAACAGAACAGGAAAACAACAAGTTTACAGTACGACTAAACTTCAAGCTGTAATTTCAAGTATATAGCAGGATCAGTATAAAACAATCGACTACACAGACCCTTCTATCTCTATTTATAGTAAACAAAGTAAAAGACAAATCCACGTAATGTGGGAAACTAGTCTGGCAAACTATATTAATTCTAAATGGCAATAGTGCGAACTATTCTATCAACATTCTATCTGGATTATAAACAATGAAAATTGAACATCAAATACTCAGTAAAATATTATCAAAGTCCAGCTAGGTAGGAGGCCTCTCAGGTCGCGGGCCCAACTTTGAAGAGGCCGAGAATCCAGAGTCTGCTGAGGATACCAAGCGCTTGTCTTGCAGATCGCCCATATAGTCCCGAAAGCCACTGGGCCCCTCCAAGATAGGGACTTGTTTGCCATGAACTTGTGATGGCTTTGAGGTCTGCTGCCTCTTAGGGATCAGCGAAACAAGGTGCTCTTGATTTGCTGCTGTCGTGGGCTCCGGGCATAGCTGTAATCTCTGCAATACATCTAGGCAGTCTTCCAGAAAGCGGGTGGTATAAGTCTTGCCACGATAGGTGAAAGTCAGAGCAAACGGAAAGTTCCAACGGTACTGGATCCTGTGCTGAATAAGAATAGCAACAGCCGGTTTCATAAGTCTCCGCTTATGCAGGGTATCCGGGCAGAGGTCCGCATAAAACTGCAGGATTGAGTCATCCGGCCCCTTGATGGTATGCAGCTTCCTGGTGGCCGATAGTAGAAGATCTCTGGCCTGCTGCCTTAAAAATCTAACAATAACATCCTTGGGAGCCTCCAAGCTCCTCATACCACCCAAGGCTCTATGGGCCCGCTCAATCTCCCACACACTTTCGGGCTGATTAGGGAGGATTATGGGAATTGTGTCCCTCAGATAGCCAGACAGGTCCTGTATCGCTCTCGGTATACCTCGGATGCGTACATTATGCCGGCGGGACCGGTTCTCCAGATCCTCTATCTTATCCGTGAGGTCAGAGATATGAATGGAGTTTTGAGCAATAGAGGATCGGTCTCTTTCTTGCGCTTCGGCCATCCGATCCGATGCGTCCTCCAGGATTTGAGTGCGGTGCCCCAGGTCCTTCAAGTCTTGTCTTAGAGGATCAATAGCTTTTGCCAGGAGCAGCTCAATAGTAGCCACTGACCTGGCAGAGAGGTCCATACATTGGCTAGGAGCGTCAGGAGTACCTTCCCTGTCCGAGCCATCCGAGTGTTCTGAGGCAGATTCCGCAGGTAGGGAGCATCTGGCAGATTTAGGTGTAAAGTGCTCCCTAATGCCCTTCGCTGAAGCAGTTCTTTTGGGTTTCGGCATTTTGGAATACGGGCCGCAGGGTTCAGCAAAAGGTCTGTTATGGAATCAGCCAGGTATAGAATAGGGGGAAGCTATGCCCCAAGTGGTCTGAGTGAAAGTCCGCTGGCCCAAGTAGTAGAGTATGTCCAGATTATAAGGGTGAGTTGAGGTAGGTGATAGCTGTGCTGCCAGGCCAATTTCCCATTCGTCTCCTTACTCCATAATTATAGTGTAGTCTACAGCCAGGGCACTGGAGAGGCCTTTGAAAATCCGGCCAAACAGAGAATAGTCCTTTGTTAGACGGGTGGCACCAAAAGTTGTACCCTCTTCAGGTGGTCTGTCTGCTTTTGTTGACGGGAGCCTGTTAAGTAGAACTCAGCCTTAGGATAGATCAGTACAAACAGAAAGCAGCAATAAGGCCAATGATGATCTGCAGTATTGTAAACGTCCACACGGTGGCAGCACATGCGCTGATGTTGTAAGAAATTAACACAGTCTATGCACCTGGTAGTAAAAGCAGAAGTCTCAAATGTAGGTAGACACAATATTTTGTTTGATGCACAAATGTTCCATAAAAAGTGCCTAAAGAGAGCGTCAGTTTCTGAGACAAGGTACACCCACAGTGCTCCCAAATATTATGCAATTCAGACTCTGGCAATGCTATGAGATAAGCCTCTATATCAAGAGCTCAGTCCTGAGAGGGTAGCTTAAAAAGTTGATTCACACAGCCTTAACCCCAGATCTCAGAGTTGTGTGGGGAAGTGACCATAAATAGAGCATTGAGTGCCTTGCAAGCTGGGAAATATTCAAGCAGCTTCCTCTTCCTACCCCACCAAGACTCTTTAATGGCAGCCACAGTGCCTTATATGTGGGGAGAGTGCTAAGTAGCCACTACTTGCGTTGGGTGTACTGCTCCCTCATTTGGGGATGTCTGGCTCTCTCCTGGGGCCCCTCTGGGGAGTTACAGCACTCTGGGGAAGATCCCCCCTACCTGCAGCCGTCTGGTGGGTGCACAAAATGGCGGCCCCGCAAGATGGCGGCCGCGTTTCGCGGGCTTTCTGCCCCGTTGTTCTGGGACCACACTCTGGCCAGAGAGGTCGCCCTGGGATCCCGGCCGGATCCAGCCGCCACCAGGATCAGCTCCAGCACCCTCTCAGGAGCTGGGGAATAGAGCCCCGAAGTCCTCTGGGGCCTCAGGCGTCGTCCCGTGACCGGGGGTCTCCCGTACTGCTGGGCCGCCTAATAGGCTCCCCGTTGCTCCCCGGGGGATGGGGGCAACCTCCAGTAGTGCCCCGTGTGCAGGCAGGGCACAAGCAACCGCTCCAGGACAGAATAAAAAGCCCTATTCGGAGCTCAATCCGGAGCTCAGACAAACACGTCTGCCTTCCGCAAACGCCAGCTCCGCCCCCCCTGAAGTTTATTTTTTATATGATTGATAGTTTTAAGAAGTTTTAATATTCCTTTAAATAATGTTTTATTTATCATATTTGTAATTTGCCGAATCCATATAGTTATTCACTATAAGTCTAGCACCCATGTCAAGCTTTATTTGTTCTTTGATAATTATTAATTAATTTATCACTTAAATTTCCTCCTTTTGGGTCCTATTCTTTTTCAGGAAATGTATTTCTATATTTTTATAAAGGGCAAATAAGTGCAATTTCTGCAAAAGTAATGTAAACACCTCCATGTGGTACCCTTTATGCAATACTGTACTTTTCACACAAATGTGCTGAGGACATGTTTACTTAAATATACTGTTTCTAAAAGCACAGATTTATAGTTTTTTTGGTTCCTCGCCACAAACCATAATTTCTTGTAGGGGAATAGGCAGTAATCATATTTACCACTCACTGACTCGAAGTTTTAACATGTCTCATAGAAGTGACTCACACTTGTAGGTCTATAAAAGAAGGCTCATTTGTACCAGGGACCTCAGAGGCTTCAGAGCTTAAAAAACCTCAAACATGACACAAACAGCTCTGCCAGCACTAGTGTTGGTATTAAGTCTAACTTATTGCTTTACGGCGCCTGTATCACATGAGGACGACTCTGATTCAACAGAGGAAGATCACCGCTATGCTGAGGTATCTAAGTATATGAGAATTATTTATATCCCACAAAGAAGTATCTATCTATCTATCTATCTATCTATCTATCTATCTATCTATCTATCTATCTATCTATCTATCTATCTATCTATCTATCTATCTATCTACCTACCTACCTACCTGTCTATCTATCTATCTATCTATCTATCTATCTATCTATCTATCTATCTATCTATCTATCTATCTACCTATCTATCTATCTATCTATCTATCTATCTATCTATCTACCTACCTACCTACCTTTCTGTCTTTCTATCTATCTATCTATCTATCTATCTATCTATCTATCTATCTATCTATCTATCTATCTATCTATCTATCTATCTATCTCTCTCTCTATCTCTCTGTCTATCTATCTATCTATCTATCTATCTATCTATCTATCTATCTATCTATCTATCTATCTATCTCTCTGTCTATCTATCTATCTATCTATCTATCTATCTATCTATCTATCTATCTATCTACCTACCTACCTACCTACCTGTCTATCTATCTATCTATCTATCTATCTATCTATCTATCTATCTATCTATCTATCTATCTATCTATCTACACATCTATCTATCTATCTATCTACACATCTATCTATCTACCTACCTACCTACCTGTCTATCTATCTATCTATCTATCTATCTATCTATCTATCTATCTATCTATCTATCTATCTATCTATCTATCTATCTATCTATCTACACATCTATCTATCTATCTATCTATCTATCTATCTATCTATCTATCTATCTATCTATCTATCTATCTATCTATCTATCTACCTCCCTGACTATCTATCTACCTACATATCTATCTATCTATCTATCTATCTATCTATCTATCTATCTATCTATCTATCTATCTATCTATCTATCTATCTATCTATCTGTCTGTCTGTCTGTCTGTCTGTCTGTCTTGTATGCCGGTGCATTTTTTCTGCCAGAAAATACTGAAACATATAATATAGATAATATAAAGTATAAAAAATGAGTATAATTATTTTATATCAGTGTTATGCTATATTGTTTTATTTATTTCTAGAAATACCTAAATGCCCTGTACAGTTCCGAATCAAATCCTCTTGGGATGCTGAGAAGAAAAAGTAGCAAATCTGTGGCAACCAAACTGAAGGAGATGCAGTCTTTCTTCGGGCTGGAGGTGACAGGCAAATTAGATGATCAGACTATGGATATTATGAAGCAGCCAAGATGTGGTGTCCCTGACATTGGGCAATATAACTTTTTCCCAAGAAAACTAAAGTGGAACAGATTCAATCTGACATACAGGTAACCTACTGTACATAAGTCTATGTGTGTACTTTAATTCATAACAAAACAGTCACTCTTACATTACATACAGGGCTATTTTCACTAAGGTAAGGTATCACTAGTAAGAAGAAATATTTCCGAATGCTGTTACGTTATGGAGTCTATTTATGTGTGCAGAGATATAACGTAAAGGCATATCTAAGTTTCAAGGATTATGAATGCTTCCGATAGAGGAGAATCAGTAGAGTAGGAAAACATTTTTTTCATGAAAAAATAGCAAAGTAAACATTCAAAAATTCACCCTGATATTTGATAAATCTCTTGAGTTTGCAAGCAGTTGCTTTTAAGAGTATGGAAGGAATCATGGGATGTTTGTCCGCTACAGCAGGATGAGCCAGACACTGATCAGTAGGTCTCTGCATTGAGCTGCTGCTGACTTGAAGGTTAGTAAAGGAATTAAATCCATACTGAAATGCAGTGCTTCTATTGGTAGGTACACTGTGCCTTTGTAAGCAGCTGATGGGGTGTGGAAAACAAGTTTTATTTTTAAATAATATAAGTTTGTGTGCGTATAGAATGACTCAATGTAATGTCCGTTTCTGATATAAGCAGCATGTGTTAGATTAGAAAAAGGTAAAAACAGGGAAACTTAGATATACCTTTAAAGAAGTGAAGTTTAGGAATTATAAAGTACTTTAAGGGGGGGGGTGTATTTCAATGAATAAAGCCCACAGTACATTACAGTGAGCTTTTTATTAACTATATATTGCAATTAGGATTTGCATTAGTACTGCCTAAAATATAGCCTAGAATTTAATTAAAATACCAATATAAAATGTTTTGTAGCACGTTAGCCAAGTTTAAATGTTGAAGTCTTACATACATGTAAAATACACAATGTAGGCTCAATAAAATAACATAAAGAAAAGTGAATTGCTATAATTCTCATCAGGTTGCACATGCTCAGATCCTTTGTAGCATATCAGTTACTGTCTGAACTCTAGAAAACAGTAAGAAAGATGGTATCTATTGATTATTTTAACATTTTTGACCCCTATTATTGAGAACAATTAGAAGGAACAGAAAGTACAAAGAGCCAGTAAGGGAGTTTTAACACATCGAGACATTTTTTTTATAAATAGCACAACTAAAAAGCCTTGTTTATAATACAGTTTCTTCTGTATCCTGTTAATGCCACTTTTCAACTCCCTCTAATAAACATCAACAATGATAAGATATCATATTTTGTCAAAAGAAAAGAAACAAATTTCATTTTTCAATTATTAGTTTTTAAAAAGAATGGTGAATAAATACATTAATAATTTAAAATAAAAAAGGTTAAAAACAGATTGTAATTTGTTTCAAATATAAAAAAAAAAAACTTCTTTGTGTTAATTTAAATACTTTATTGAGTTATAATTTTAACCCCATATTCTTGAAACCTGATTCTAAGAACCATAAAACATATATTGCTTCTTTGAGGAATCTGAAACTATTGAACATATTTTACAGAATGTTTCCTGTTTTAAGTCTCAGTATTGAATAAGCTGCTTTGACTGTATTATTGTCCTATGGGCTTGTATCTACCAGCCACTAAGCATAAAAAAAACCCCAATGGGACATGAGTTTCAACCAATGAAGTAACACAGATGTTTGATCTGCATTTAATGTTTATTTTCTTAAAAATATTTTTGTAATGTTTTGATTTGCATCTCACTTTAATACTACTCGTGGCTTAAGTATTCAGTAAAATATACACAACCCCATATTACTACAGTATAAACTATGCTCAGATTGTATTAATAATGTGTACACATTGGATGAACAGCTAAAAAGCAGATGCTTTGTATATTTACACATGTGAACATCAAATTAAAATTATTATTCATGTGCATGGAAAAACTATTTCCTTCGCAGGGATCTCAGCAATTGAGAAAGGTTATACTCACTATGGGCCTTATTCAATTGCGATTTGGCCAATTGAATAGGGCTTTATATGAGCATAGTATATATTTTTTTACAGAAGTTTTTAGTTAGCGATAACCTTGCTTTTGGATAGAAGTTAACTAACTAAAAACGTCTGTAAAAAAATATGCTCTGTGCTTATATAGAGCCCTATTCAATTGGCCAAATCGCAATTGAAAGAGGCCCTAAGGAGAGAACTTTGCCTCCAATAGGAGTAGTTTCTCCATTTACCATGTTACGTGATTGAGCCTCTTTCTCAAGGGAGAGATTTTAGAACATGTGCTGTGTATTATATATAGATGTTGTAGCTTTTAGTAAATATAGTCCATTGTGTGTATCTGTTGATGTCATAACCACACACTGCAACCTTCTATACATTACAACCACATATAGATACATTTTCCCTATAGAGCAGAATACAGTCCTGGAGTTCCAAGCACAGGCCATTAATTGATTGATTGAAATGACCAAGGCAGTACTTTCCTGATGTGTGCACAACAGAAGTCTGAAAACCAGGCCTGTGTATATCACTCCAATCCCTGTTGCAGAGGGATTCTGCCTCTATCATCTTAATATTGACAGTCATGGAGAAATGACACTCCCTATGTGCTAAAACATGAATGGATTACGCCATGTTCAATCTTCCAGTAGAATGCTATATATAACACACTGTTTCAATCTTTTTTTGGTATTAAATTGTCCTTTTACTTAAAATGTTTTTTTATATTTTATAATCATTATTTGCATCTAAAATGTCTTGACAGAATTGAGAACTACACACCAGATTTGCCATCTGCAGATGTTGACAAAGCCATCAAAAGAGCCCTGAAAGTATGGAGTGATGTGACACCATTAAATTTCACTAGACTTCGCTCTGGCACAGCCGACATCATGATATCATTTGGAAAGAAAGGTAATGGCTATGAAAATAATATGTCTTCACTGTGTCAAGCGGTTAATGGTATTCTTGTAGTAATTAATATAAAAAGTACCAAACTAGTATGCAATTTCTTTTACATAAGTTAAATCAATAACTTTACTACATGTAGATGTGTTTTTATAAGGCATTATTCACTACAAAATAGCAACATTCAATATTAAATTTAATTTTGCACATTAGCTTCTATGCATCTAGCTGATATGAAGTATTTTTACCTTGGTAACAAAAAATGATATTTTAAAGTACGTTTAATACTGAATAAAGCTTTTTAAATTGCTAAGTATTATTTTTGCAATGATTTTTATTTTTCAATTGTCCCTTCCGTTTTCATGGTCCTTCAAGTTTCTAAAAATATGCATTGTCTAAGTAGTATCATAATTGTTGCATTAATCATTGAATTACTTTATGTAATATTAGGCATATTATTTTCTTTCCCCATAACAAATTAAATGATACCATGTATATTTATTGTAAGCTTCAGTAGGTAACATAGTAGCTAGCAGTCTATAAATGTGGTTCTACTAATCAGTGTCATTCTTGGATTGGGATATATCGATGACTAGAAGAAAATTATATCTGCTATTCCCATATTATTATCTATTTTTATTTTAGAGCATGGCGACTACTACCCATTCGATGGACCAAATGGCTTGTTGGCTCATGCTTTTCCACCAGGAGAAAAAATTGGTGGAGACACCCATTTTGACGATGATGAATTTTTCACAAATGATAACAGAGGTAACATAATGTGCAGCAAAACTCAAACACAAAGATTGAAATTATCAATCTAATATTAATCCATCATGAAAACAACACTGTTATATTAACTTAAAGAGACACAGCTATAGTTCAGCTTTCATAACTTTCAACTAGTAGATATAATTTAAACACCTTTCTTGGGATAAAAGTTGATAATTTGTGAGAAAACATATTCTGGAAATATCTAGTTTACCCCTGATATTTGGGCAGGAGGGCAACTTATATTTTACAAACTGTGGCAGATTGTGGAGCACATTTTCCTACGCTCTGCCATCAAAACTATGTGACAAGAGCAATGAGGGGCAGGTTGTGGCATGAAGACTGGTCTACTTCTTATGTCATGTCCTTGAAAGCAGGTTGTTGAGAAAGGCTGGGTTAATATTTCTTCACAAGCAAGAGTCTATCAGGTTGAGATATTTTAATATATATTGGTTATTAGACTCCATCTGATAACATAGAAACTGGACATTTGTTATAGTGAGTTAAGCTTGGCATATTCTCTTGCCAATAGTTATCTGCGATTACACTAAAGATAACTATAATTAATTATAAAGTAAATAATGAAAAAATACTAAAGAATACAGTTTATAGTTTGTAATTTATTAGAACCAACTATTAATTTTGATTATTCATGCTTGTTCAAAGTTAACTCTTTGTTTCTATTTTACTACAAATCTCAAAGAAATACATTCTGTCTTATTACTATCATAATTATAAATTAGTTATAATTAGGAGAGTAGTCGTTTTACTACCAATAAGACACACACTGCTCTAGGTGGACCTCATTACAATATGAAATCTTAGTGAATACAGTTAAGCTCATTACAGCCAGCCTCATAAGCCTTACACATTGCCAATTAGTGAATCTATCCTGGGGAGCAAAAATAAAAATCTTATACTGATGAAAATTAAATGCACATATGAGTGTATACTAATTTAAATCAGATACATCATGGATTTTTCAATAATTTTAAATGTTTAATTACATTTTACAAATAATCCAGAGCTATATTAATATGAATCTGCACAAACAAGATAAAATGCATGTGTATAATGATGTGTATTAATTAAATATAATATTATTGATTTACTATATTGCAGGATACAACCTGTTCATCGTTGCTGCTCATGAATTTGGCCATGCTCTGGGATTAGACCATTCCAGGGATCCTGGGTCTCTGATGTACCCTGTTTACACATTTACTGAGACCCATCGTTTTCTACTTCCAGATGATGATGTGCAAGGCATTCAAGCTCTGTATGGTATGTACCAACAACTGAAAACATAAATTGATTCTGACCAGCCTCATTTCACAGTTGTCAAAAGCATCATCATACTGATGAGACCCATATGAAGGCGAAACAGCTGTCTGTGGGTGTTTTTTTTGTCACTCTAGCCTAATCTAAGGTTATGTTCTCAAGCTGCCTGAGAGCAGCACACATACTCTCAAACTGCTTGGGTTATGTAGATGAACTCACAATTTTCCTTCTTTAATCTATATGCGCAAGGAATTTTTTAATTTTTTTATTTGTTCTATAAATCTTGAATTGAGTGACAACTGTAATATAGGAGGAAACCTTCAGTTTCTAAATGGGTTTAGGGGGCATAGATCTAAGGCAAAGGTTCCCGAACTGGTCCTGGGACCACCAGCAATTTATTAGCTGGTGGTCTGGACTTATAGAAACAATTATGACTAGTGACAAAGTATGGTATGGTGGGTAGAAATGTAGTTGAAATACCCTCTACTGTACAGTATGGAAAGGAACAGCCATTGTGTGTGTACATGTACATATCCCAAACAGGCCAGGAGACCCGTTTCCTCATATAATTTAATAGTGAGATGTGCCTCTACTGCAGCTAAGAATTTTGGGTAGTGCTATGTAAATGAGGCTCAAAATGCATTATCTTAATGTCTGTTGCCCACTTAAGATGGTTCCCACACTGTTCTGAAGCTTAGCTGAGAGCAGGACACGTTAAGTGTGCTAGAAGCACGCTAGTGATATATTTTTGAATGTTTATGTATTTGATTTTATCTTTTAAAACTGCACAGGTTATTATTACAATTATTAACCAACCGGCAGAAAAATCAGTTAGTGGTCCACCAAGATGGTATTCAAGTGTGTCTGTTCCACTTATATACTACTCTTTCTGTAAAGTAGAATTACATCTCTGTGCCCCTCTCAACTCCCCCCTCCGGCATCCTGATTGGTTGTATCACACAGGACTGGCTTTGCACAACTTGTACAGAAATCTCTATTTTTAAGGCTCTCAGTGTGAAAATTCCTAGATATGGTAAAGCGTTTTAAAAACTGATCTATATTAATTATTTTAGGTCCTGGCAATAGAGACCCTAACCCAAAGCACCCTAAAACACCTGAGAAATGTGATCCTGATCTAACAATTGATGCAATAACAGAACTCAGAGGGGAAAAGATGATCTTCAAAGATAGGTAAGTGTTTTGATAAATTAATACATGATAATGTGTTTTAAAAGACCACTGCACATGGAATATTGTGCAGTGGTGCAACTAAGAGCATAATTAAGCAGGTAAACGTCATGCAACTAGTTTTTAATTAGAAAAAATATGTTTTTGCCTCTTCTGGGCACTGGAAGAATCCTGGTTATGTAGGTGGAAGTTGTGAGTGTGAGAGAGGTATTTACATTTCTTGCACGCTGTGGTTGCATTTCCTGAAACAAGGAGCCTGCCACTGATAGCCAAAACATACATTCTCTCGAGGAAGTGATGTAACAAACACAAAATGGATTACTATACTCTTATACAGAGCATTACAAAATTCAGATTTTCCTAAAATATTTTTATATTCATGGTCTACACAATGATCCTTTAAAGGGACTGTGTCATCCCATCAACAAATGTGTTTCTTCTTAAAGCGCATTATTTACGATCTATAGATAGTACTAACTTTCCTTTGCAATGAATTATTCATGAGATATTCAACATTGTTTATGAGACTCTATATCCTAAATTGTGTCTCAAAAAGTGTGAGGGAGTGGATCTAACTGCATAATAACCCTTAAGATAGTCTGTGCATGTTTGTTTTTGTGCTCATAAAAAAGTACGTCACTAAGTAGCAACAGGCCGCTTCTCATGCTGCACAAGCAATGCTGAATATCTCAGGGATTCACTTTTGCAGAAACAATTTGTAGCCAGTTTTTCAATGCTATCTAAATGTGACTTTGTGAATACTTTACTTGATTAGATTTGTCATTGTAATAACTATATATATATGGATAATATCCCTAACGTCTTGCAAATTAATTACATGATTTGCATAAAACTATCAATAAATATGCTCTTTCTTCTTTTTGTTATTAGATTCTTCTGGCGCCTGCACCCACAGATGACAGATGCAGAACTAGTTCTGATAAAATCATTTTGGCCTGAACTCCCAAATAAAATTGATGCTGCCTTTGAAAATTCAGATAAGGATCTGATATATATATTTAAAGGTTTGTATCTTACTATCAAAATCTTATGCAGTCTTCTTACCATAATCTATCATTTGAACACACAATCAGTAGATGTTTACTTATATTTATAAAACTGCTTATTAAAGGGATACAGTGGTAAAATAAACCACGGCCCTTTAAAAGTAAGTTGCATCTAGCATAATGAAAACATATTAGCCTAATTATATGACATTATGAATTATCACTATCTTTAATTTGCTTCTGGTTACATCTAGGGGGCTACCATGTTGAACCTTCTTACTAATCCCATCCCTCATATGGTGTCTCTATGTGATTTTGACAGGCAACTGTGAATCTCCATATTGCATCTTCTAATACATAGAGCACAACTTCTAGCACAGCCCATAATCACGTGAACCAATAGAGAGCCACTTTCAACTTTATATAATTTTGCTAAGAGGGCTTAAATTATTATATTTGACTTACTAATCCATGCAGGGGACACTGTAGTGGTAAAACAATAAAATATGGTTTCATAATAGATTGTTTACAATAATAGTTCTCGTAATAATTTGGCTAATTATCAACTAAGTACTTTAATTTGAAAATCAAACCCAATCAAAATATTGTTTTTGGAAACAACATTAGTTTACTTGATTTTTAAATCTTGTATAATGTTTATTTAAATCACATCTGTTTTTTTTTTGTTTTTTTTTCTAGGGAGGAAGTTTTGGGCTCTAAACGGATATGACATTCAGGAAGGTTATCCCAAAAAAATATATGAGATTGGTTTTCCAAGATCCTTACGGACAATTGATGCAGCTGTTTATAATAGAGCAACCGGAAAAAGTCTCTTCTTTACAGGAGACAAGTATTGGAGGTATGGAAAATGTATTTTTAACAAATGTTTAATCACCTATTCACTACACTAGTTGCAATAAAAAATATTTGCTAATTTAGGAAATATAGCACAAAATGTGAAGAGGATATTTGGCTTGTGTTATCATAATCAAGTCATTTTAGGTAGAAACATAGACATATGGAACTTAATATACAGATATGAACTGCTTGACCAATACTACAATTGCCAAAGTATCTATTGGACATGTGGTTTGGCTTGTTTATATTGCTGTTGTTTAGTTGTGCAGTCATGTCTGACTCCCAATGATCTTATGGACCGCAGCATGCCAGGCACATCTATCGTTATGTATTTGGTCGTGCTTATCCTTAAGGTTATCTTGCCAAAGATAATGGATTCTTAGCTTAAAGACAGGGCCCTCCATCCTTTGCAACGTGTTAATACTGCTGTTGTTTTTTGCCTTGATCGTAACCCTACGGAATATGTTGGCGGGTAACAAATAAACAATAATAATAATAATCCAGAAGGCTTGTATTTAGATTTAATTAAATTAAAAGTGGCTAGATAGGTTACCATAGGAGTTGGATCCATATTGAACACACACTGAGTATCCCATAATTTATTGGGAATCTTGGACAATATAAAAATAGTAAAGCATGATAATATTTATCTTTTGTGGATAAACCATATTTATAATGCTTTTGTATGATTTAAAGATGATATAGTGTGAGTAACTGTACTTCCCGATTAGCATTGCTGTATAGGAATATTAGCTTTAATGCTTAGCCATTCTTTACATTTTCCCTATTCTCAAGTGTAGTTCTTTACAATAGTATATTTTACAAATAGGACCACAGTGGCCCCTTAAGACTTCATGTTGCACATATTAAAGGCACATGGAAATGT
This sequence comes from Discoglossus pictus, assembly GCA_027410445.1. Classification (NCBI taxonomy): domain Eukaryota; kingdom Metazoa; phylum Chordata; class Amphibia; order Anura; family Alytidae; genus Discoglossus; species Discoglossus pictus. Next base: position 435,357,561 of record CM050164.1, read on the forward strand.
TTTTTTTTCTTTGAAAATGTGTCACAGTGTCTCAGAGCACAAAGACTTATTATCAGAAGTTGTTGGGGGCTTGTCCTCTGCCAGCCAATTAGATCTACAAACTAAAGCATGCTCTCTGTATTTTCTGTTAGTTTAAATAAAGTTTAAACTGTTTTTTTTTCAGCATGTTTTTTACCCTACTATGTTAAATCAGTGTTTGATAAATGTGGGAGCCCCATGTCTCCTTAAGCTACAATTATATTACGACTCATTCAACTGCTGAGTTACTATGGATCTAATTGACTTTATTATTTTATACTGTTTTAAAGTTATGATGAAGAAAATCAAACTGTGGAGAAAGGATATCCCAGGTTGATATCAGATGACTTCCCCGGAATAGGAGATAAAGTAGATGCTGCTTATCAAAGAAACGGTAAATAAAAAAAACATAAAATGTAATAATAAAAAACACAATTGACCCATTTCACCTGCTTGTACAGATTTTCTATTTTTAAGAATGTATGAATTGTGTATAATGTATTCAAAATGTCTTAATCTCACTGTTGTACATTGTTCAATAGTATATAATTATATTATTACTAGTAACATGCCCGTCATAAATTATGGTATCATATGTTATGTTCTGTCTCTCTCTGTGCTGTCTCTGTGTGCCCTCTCTGTGCGCCCTCTCTATCTTGCTATGTACCCTCTGTCTCTCTCTGTGCCCCCTCTCTCTTTGTGTGCCCTCTGTCTCCCTCTGTGCACCCACTCCCTCTATCTGTGCGCCCTCTTTCTCTCTCTGTGTGCCCTCTCTCTCTCTGTGAATACTCTCCTTCTCTCTGTGCCCTCTCTCTGCTCTCTGTGTACTCTCTGTCTCTCTCCCTCCCTTCCCATTCCATCTCTCCCTCACGTTCTTTCTCTCCCTCTTCTCTGCCTCCTCTCTTCCTCCCTCTCTGCCTCCTCTCTCCCTCCGTCCCCTCCTTCTCTCTCACTATATATGTACTGTCAAACATATGAATGATTAATTATTGATAATACAGAATATATTTACAATAAATAGTAGTAAATACCTCAACAATAAGATAATAATATTAGTAAGTTAATTGTAGTAAATGGGTTCCTATTTTTGCAAATCGTAGCACAGTAATAAATAATACTATACTAGGTTTTATTTTCTTGAAACATGTTTTATAAATTAACTTAAGTATTTAATTGTATATAGATGTTTTAACTAGGTTACTTAATTTTCTGCTCCTCAGTGTAATAATTATGCTGTTAGTAAACAGACAGTGATATACTGCATGTCTGTATGCAGCAACATTACTCTGGTAGTATGAAAACCCTCCCTTTTGAGCATAGTCTTAGGTCAAATATGTGAAAGAAAGATGACAGCACACATGAGAGTGAACAGGAAAAAGATTCCAGATTCCAGAAGCAGAGAATCTATTAGTGTGGGTGCTTCTTAGGAGTAAATTAAGTGTAAAATGTATATGACCATTAGTTAGCCTAGTTAAAACAGGTAAAAAGACAGAAAATACCTAATGAGTCCCTTTAAGGGCTTATGGGTGTGGTTAGAACACGGACCAACCCTGGAGATACTGAAATGATATTAAGTTATTACACAATTAATTTTTTGTATGATGTGAGTAAAAAGATGGCAGCACACGTGATATTGAACAGGAAGAGATTCTATCTAAGAAACTAGTAGTGTGGGGTTTATTAGGAGTAAGTAAAGTGTAAATGTTATATGACAAATAGTTAGCCTAGTTAAAACATGTCTAAAAGACAAAGAAAATTCCTAATGAGTCCCTTTAATGGCTTGTGGGTGTAGTTAGAATACTGAAATTATAAGTTATTACATACTTTAATTTTCTGTATGATGTGAGTAAAAAGTAAAACGATTTCTTACAAACCTATATATCTTCTTACAGGATATATCTACTTCTTCAATGGACCACTGCAGTTTGAATACAGCATCTGGAGTAAACGACTTACCCGTGTGATGAAGACCAATTCTATTTTGTTGTGTTAATCCTCTAAATACTTGTTGTCCTGACTGTTGAGCAGTCTTGTTTAATACCCAGACTACTACGCAGTTTTGTTCTGTGTACAATGAATAGCGCAGGTTAGCTACTAAAGAATATAGTAAAATATTTCATGTTTGTACCATACAAGTGATTGAAAAGTTAATATACATACACTATGTAACACTACAGTATAACAGTTTCTAACTGTGCCTTACAATATGTCTAAAGGGGAGTTACAACTAAATGTAAGTTACGTATAGCAGTACGCTGTTTTAAATTTCAAAATATATTTTTTTAGATATTTATTTTTCCTTATTTTGATCTTAGTTTTGTTGAGGTGCATTACTTTGTTGAGAACTATTTCTCTTGGTAAAATTTTATTAACACAAATTTAACTATACTGATGTGTCAATGCATCATAAGATGGAGTAACCATAACATCTCTTTGAATGGACTGTTATGCAAAAATCAAGTTGTTTTAGGTTATTCTTAAAGAGCACGAAAAATTGTATATATATATATATATATATATATATATATATATATATATATATATATATATTAAATTAGCTATTTGTTTCTAAATCAATAATTCCTGTGAAATTCAGCATTGTTTGTGTGGCATTTGCATGCAAAGGAGCAACACCAAAAACTGATTAACTGTTTTGATGTGCTAATTAGAATAATAGTCTGCTTGTTGTCACTCGTGGTAGCTAAAACAATGATCCTCAATGTTGTCATTCAATTAGTTCCTCTCCCCCGACTTTATTGAGTACTCTGAGACACAAATTAGCCCACTGAGCTGGCCATTAGCCTAAGAAACAATCCAGTGTATCTCAACAATGATTTACAGTTGCAAAAAGCTAGTACAATATATAGGCCATTTGTGATACTATTTAAGATGTAATTAATCTCAAGGGTTCCCTGGTGGTCTGGTGCTTAGTATTCAGTGCTATAACCACTGAGACCTGGGTTTGATTCCAGTTAGGGACCCAAGAGGTCACACCAACCTTAAGCCATTGTCAGTACTTAGATGGGAGACCACCTAGGAATACCAGGAGCTGTATGCTCTGGGCCACTGGAGAAGGAGTGGCCATCCCACTCCAGTATCTCTGCCATAGTGGATCAGCATCACCATGGACATAAAGATCTGCCTGGTGTGTTACAGTCCATGAGGTCACGGAGAGTGGGAAATAACTGAATGACACACAAAAAAAAAAAATCAAGAGGGATGCAAATTATACATTGCAGGGTTGAACTCTGTTAAAGGCCCACTGTAGTCTGGCAACATGTTTCTAGAATGGAAAAAAATAATATAGCCTCTAAATTATTACTTATTTTATTTATTTATGCTGCTGTGGCATATTTTGATTTCTGCTGATCAGCTTCTTGATATGAGAGGAGATTTTGAATTCAGACTGCTAGTGCTTTGAAAAGGAATAATGGAACGCTAATTGGTTCACAAGATCACAGAAGATTGAATCAGGTCTTTTTTTTTCTTTCTAAAATCATTTGTCTGTTATCAAGTTTTTATAGAAAACAATTGACCACAGGGGTCCTTTAAAGAGGCGGTATGGTTACACTATCGTAAGGGACCACTGACAGAAAGTCTTAGTGACAGGCTGGATTCTTACACTTCAGGCAGTCAATCACATGCTGTAAGGAATCACTCTGCACTACAAGATTATTTACCACATACATTTAGTAAACAATACAAACCTGTGTATATATTACTACTTTTCACAAAAATCAGCACTTTTTTTTTAATATGACAGTTTTTGTCTGGTATGAAATATATTGACGTTTCATGTGATATATTTATTTACTGTGTGTGACTTTAATAAAGCATGTGATCAGTATGTTCTGTGCTTGGGGTTTTTATTTTCGAAGGAAAAATTACTGAGATTGCTATTGACTTTAACAGCATTACCATCTAATTACCTAGTAATTCAGGTTTAAAGAGACCATCAAGTTCAACTTTTTAGATCTCCTCTGATCCTTATATACGTTGATTAAATATTATTTGATTTCCAGCTCTAAAATTTCCTTTTTATGTAGTTGTGCCCAAAACCGAACTCCATATTCCAAATGAGGGATTTGTATAGTGGCAGAATTATATTTGCTTCCCTGGCTTCTATACCCTTCTTAATACATGCTCATATTTTATTTGCCTTTGCAGATGCTGCTTGGCATTGAGCACTGTTACCTATTTGGTTGTCCACAATTACTCCCAAATCCCTTTCAATATCTGATACCCCTAGATTTACTCCATTAAGATTATACATTGCATGGCTATTTTTCCTTCTCAGATGCATAACTTTACATTTATTCATATTAAATCTCATCTGCCATTTAGTCACCCATTTGTCCAATTTATGCAAATCCCTTTGGAAGGAAAGTACATCATTATTTGATTTAATTACCTTGCACAACTTAGAGACATTAGCCAAAATGGAGACAATACTTTCCAATGCTACGTCTAAGTCATTAATAAATATGTTAAAAATGAGAGAACCTAATACTAAACCCTGAGGAATCCCACTTACCACATTAGCCCAATCTGAGTATGTTTAATTTACCACAACCTTTTGCTCCCTATCTTTTAGCCAGCTTTCAATCCATGAACAGATATTTACTGCAATTCCTGTATCCCTTAGTTTGCTCAATTGTCTCCCATGTGGCACTGAGGTGCCTTGATCGAAGTTCCTACTAACCTCGTCATAGAAACTAATTAGGTTTGTTTGACATGACCTATCCTTCATAAATCCATGTTGGCTCCTGCTCATAATCCTATTTGAATAGACATATTCCTGTATATTATCCCGTATTAACCCTTCTAAAAGCTTCCCCACTACTGAAGTGAGACTCACTGGTCTATAATTCCCTGGATTTGCTCTTGCTCCCTTCTTAAATGTAGGTATCACCTCCAGGGACTGGAAAGCAGTGTGTCCATTTTTGCTGATGACACGATGTTCTGCAAGGTAATTAAATCAGATAATGATGTGCTTTTCTCCAAAGGGATTTACATAAAATTGAGGAATTGGCATCTAAATGGCACATGAGATTTAATACGAATAAATGTAAAGTTATGCATCTGAGAAGGAAAAATAGCCATGTATCAGATATTAAAAAGGATTTGGGAGTGCTTGTGGACAACCAGCTAGGTAACAGTGCTCAAAGCCAAGCAGAAGCTACAAAGGCAAATACAATATTAGCATGTATTAAGAAAGGTATAGAAGCAAGGGAAGCAAATATAATTCTCCCACTATGCAAATCCCTAATACGCCCTCATTTGGAATATGGAGCACAATTTTGGGCACCACTACATAAAAAGGACATTTTAGAGCTGGAAAAGAATGGAGGGCAACAAAACTAATAAGGGGAATGGAGGGGCTTAACCAAATTAAACTTATTTTCTCTAGAAAAAGGTGTCTAAGAGGAGATATGATGACCTTATATAAATACATCCAGGGTCGGTATAATGATTTGTCAAGGGAGCTTTTTGTGCCAAGAGGTTTTAAACTGACAAGAGGACATCCCTTGAGGCTAGAAGTAAAAAGATTCTACCTTAAAGAAAGAAAAGGGTTCTTCACAGTAAGGGTGGTTAATCTGTGTAATTCTCTACCAAAGGAGGTGGTGAAAGCAAATTTGATAGGTAATTTTAAAAGGGGACTGGATTTATTTCTAATTAAAAAGGGATTCAGGGTTATCCTGGATAATTAGAGAGAGAGTATTGATCCAGGGAGAAATCCAATCGCCAGTATCTGTGCTCAGGAAGGAATACATTTGTTATCCCTTTGAGACTATTGGCTAAGTAACACTTGTTTTTTTTCTGTTTGCCTTCCTCTAGATTCATTAATAATAAAAATAAAATAAAACTAAATACTTAAATAATTGATTAATAATTAATTAGCAACTCATTAATTAATTAATAACTAATCATCATATTGCAGATCAGAGATCTTAAAAGGTTGAACTTGATGGGCTGAAAGTATTTTTTCAACCTTAAACTGTGTAAACCTTTGTAACTATATAAATATGTATGTTCAGTATTGTTACCTGTCAGTTCCTTGTCACAGCTTTTACTTTGCATTGCTGCCCTTAGACTGTTAAAATCTGCCCTTAAAATTAAGGGTTTTCAATCTCAAATGAGACTGTCTTGTGATCACTGTTTCCTAAAGGTGGCCCTATTTCAACATTTAATACTATATCAATATTATTTCTCATGACTAAATCTAAGATAGCTTCATTTCTAGTAGGCTCTTGTATAATTTGGGCCAAATAATAATCTCTGAGTGTACTCAAGAACCTGCTCCTCTTAGCTGAACTGCTGGTCTAATTTATCCAGTTTATTTCAGGGTAGTTAAAATCTCCCATATTAGAACTTGACCATGCTTAGCTGCATTTCCAATCTGTAACAATAATTGTATTTCCTCACTTTCAATTATATTTGGGAGTGTATAGCATACTCCTGCTAATATTCTTTTAGAATGTGATCCTCCGCTATTTAACTCTATCCACAAACATTCAACATTATCGCTAGTTCCACCATAAATATCTTCTCTGACTATAGGCTTAAATTCAGGCTTAACATACAGACAAACCCCTCCTCCTATTTTACCATTGCCCCTGTCTTTCCTAAATAGGTTATAAACATCCATATTAACAGTCCAGTCATGAGATTCATCCCACCACGTTTCAGTAATGCCTATTAAATCCCATTTCTCATTAACTGCAAATATTTCCAACTTTCTCATTTTTCCTGTCAAGCTTCCGGCATTAGCAAGCATACACCTTATGCTATGAGTCTGTAGTTCACTGTACTTAAGTTACTTAACAATACCTAGACAAGTAATATCTTAGGGAATTAAACCCATTAGTGCATGACACTATAAATTCAAATGTGAGAACAACATTGGGTTAATCATAATCATATAGTATTAGAGAATTTTTATTAAGGAAAAAACAACGTCGATTAAAAGAATTAAAAGAAATTTAAAAGCACTGTGAAAAATGGATCCTTCAATGACTTATGTGACCACTATTGCCACTCTGTTATATAGTATTCTTAGAGTGTGGTTACACAGCTAATTCCTCAGAGTGTATGAAAGGGCAACTGCTCACTGATTCAAGAGCTATAGACACATCCCATAGGTATATATATATATATATATATATATACAATATTAATATAGATGGCTGGCAAATGGTGTGAAGCACCTATTAGTGGTAGAGTTATCTTGGTGTTTCAAGAATGTAAATGTTCAGCCTCATATGGGGGTTTCATAGAGTCTGATACAAATACCAGTTACTGTATGCAGCAACGCTGCTTTCCATTAGTGTATCTATATACATACACAACTGACATGCTGTTTGTAAAGCGTTAGCTGTCTCCTCTTAACTAAGTTACTGAGGGTCTTTGTCAGTTCGAGGGGTAGGCTATAATAGCCCAAATTATATGCCCTTAAAAGTGCCTCTGAGTTCTTTGTATTAGAGCGTTTGCGCCTCCATTAACTCGGAGTTTCGCGCTTCCTGATTACGTCACGCTACGTTCGCCTATTACCTAACATGTTTCTACGTTACAAAACATCTTTGTCAAAGGATCAAGGCGTGTACTGAAAATGGAAGCTATTTAAAGGGAGCGGTCGCCATGGTTACCAGTGCCACCAAATGTGCTACACTAAAAAACATCTCTTATTTGTAATGAGCCTGGGAGGAAGGAAGATAATAGAAATAGGACCAATATAAGATATTATCAGACATTAGAGGACCCTTATATATAATAATGCAGGCTTGAAAAATCTTCCATGTATAGGTGTGGATGCAATAGTGAATCAATGGATATAATCTCTTCTAGTGATCAAAGTGTCACTGGGAAGTGGACTTATAAAAGAAAAAAATTAATATAATATTGCATCAAGTGCTAAATAATTCTAATAACCATAAAGTGTTTTGTGCAGGGGCTAGTAAATGAAGTCCCAAACCATGAGGCACTGTGTACTAAATACCTATAGTATATAATTATGCAAATGAATCCTAGTGATAAAAAGAGCACCATCTAAAAAGAGGGGCAATAAAGTGGCCTATATTTATATAGGCTAAGGTGCAAGTGGTATAAGTGTAAGGAATGGTGTACCAAAAGATATATCTATTTAGACATAAGCGCCCTATAAAGGAGGCGGTGAAGGTGAACTATTATAAGTAAAACATATAAGTGAAAAAAATATATTTAAATGAAGGGAGTATAGGAAAAACCTTCATTTAGGCCATTGGGTACTTGTGCTTGAAGTTTATAAATCCATTTGGATTCACATTGTAGTAATTTCTTTTGGAAATTGCCCCTTCTGGGCCCTGGACTTACTGAATCTATGATGCAGAACTTAAGTGCATCCGGATTGTTGTTGTGGCAATATTTAATATGTCTTGCTATGGGGGTGTCATATTCATTAAGAATAGAGTATACATGTTCCCCCACTCTACGTCGAAGCTCTCTACAGGTTTTACCTACGTAAATCTTATTGCAAAGGCATGTGGCTATATATATCACTCCTGTAGATTTACAATTAAAGAAGTTGTTAATTTCATAGCTTAGCCCATTAATAGGGTGTATATAGTTTTTGCATGGTTTCACAAATTTGCAGAATTTGCATCTACCACATTTGTACATTCCCTTAAGGGGTTTAAGCCATGTCTTGGTCTCAGTTGGATTGTCTTTGTACAAACTATGTACAATCATATCTTTGATATTGGTGCCTCTCCTATATGTTATGCTTGCCTTTGGGGTTAGGGCATCTTGTATGTCTTTGTCACTTGTAAGAAGATGCCAATGTTTCTCAAGAATGTTCTTAATAATATCAGAGTCATGACCATATGTCATTATACATCTAATAAGATCCTGGTTAGATGTATCATTTACTTTAGTGATATTATTTTCCTGTTTTTTTGTGACATGATGCAATATTATATACATTTTTTTCTTTTATAAGTCCACTTCCCAGTGACACTTTGATCACTAGAAGAGATTATATCCATTGATTCACTATTGCATCCACACCTATACATGGAAGATTTTTCAAGCCTGCATTATTATATATAAGGGTCCTCTAATGTCTGATAATATCTTATATTGGTCCTATTTCTATTATCTTCCTTCCTCCCAGGCTCATTACAAATAAGAGATGTTTTTTAGTGTAGCACATTTGGTGGCACTGGTAACCATGGCGACCGCTCCCTTTAAATAGCTTCCATTTTCAGTACACGCCTTGATCCTTTGACAAAGACGTTTTGTAACGTAGAAACATGTTAGGTAACAGGCGAACGTAGCGTGACGTCATCACGCACGCCGTAATCAGGAAGCGCGAAACTCCGAGTTAATGGAGGCGCAAACGCTCTAATACAAAGAACTCAGAGGCACTTTTAAGGGCATATAATTTGGGCTATTATAGCCTACCCCTCGAACTGACAAAGACCCTCAGTAACTTAGTTAAGAGGAGACAGCTAACGCTTTACAAAAAGCATGTCAGTTGTGTATGTATATAGATACTCTAAGGGAAAGCAGCGTTGCTGCATACAGTAACTGGTATTTGTATCAGACTCTATGACACCCCCATATGAGGCTGAACATTTACATTCTTGAAACACCAAGATAACTCTACCACTAATAGGTGCTTCACACCATTTGCCAGCAATCTATATTAATATTGTATATATATATATATATATACCTATGGGATGTGTCTATAGCTCTTGAATCAGTGAGCAGTTGCCCTTTCATACACTCTGAGGAATTAGCTGTGTAACCACACTCTAAGAATACTATATAACAGAGTGGCAATAGTGGTCACATAAGTCATTGAAGGAACCATTTTTCACAGTGCTTTTAAATTTCTTTTAATTCTTTTAATCGACGTTGTTTTTTCCTTAATAAAAATTCTCTAATACTATATGATTATGATTAACCCAATGTTGTTCTCACTTAACAATACCTCCCTATTGACTCTATTAACCCTCCCCCATCTCCTTCCCCTTGACTAGTTAATTTGTTTCTTACCCCCTCTACACTATCTACTGCATTACTTCTATCTAGTTACCCCTCCCCACCTACTAGTTTAAAAACTCCCCCAGTCGTTCTACCATCCTTTCCCCTAGCACACCAGCTCCCTCATCATTAAGGTGCAATCCATGCCTGCTATAGAGATTGTAACCCAAGTGACAAGTCAGTCCAGTGCTTTTAAAACCAAAACCCCTCCTTAATGCGCCACTTTTTTAGCCATGCATTAACCTCCCTAAGCTCCTTCTGCCTCCCTGGGCTAGTACGTGGCACTGGTAGTATCTCAGAAAATACTACCTTGGAGGTCCTTGCCTTCAGCTTATTACCTAGTTCTATAAAATCATTCTTTAGAACTCTCAATCTTCCACTAACTTTGTCATTTGTACCAATATGTACCAAGACCGCCAGTTCATTTCCAGACCCTCCCAATAATTTATCTACCCGATCCACAACATGCCGAACTTGAGCACCCGGGAGACAGCAGACTGTTTGATTTCAGCGATCTGGGTGACAAATCACCCTGTCTACCTTCCTAATAATAGAGTCCCCTACCACCACAACCTTCCTCTTACTCTGCCTATGCTGCCCTCCCACTCCCCCAGTAGAACTGTTCTCCCGGCTGTTAGAGGGAACAGCTCTATCTGGCATTGTCATTCCTGAATTGACACCCCCAACAGTTTCACTCAATCTGGCAAATCTGTCGGTGTGTGCCAACTCAGAACTGGCCTGGCTCCTCCTACTGTTCCCCCTGCTTCCCCTTCTAACTGTAACCCAGCTACCTCCCTGGACATCCTCACTAGCCCCATCTCCACCCTCAATGCTAGGCCCAGCTAAACTGTGCTCAGTGAGCAACAACTCCCTTTCCAGTGGAGCCATATCAATAAGTGCTGCAATTCTCCTCTCCAGTTCTCCAATTTGAGCTTCAAGATAGGCAACATGCTTACACCTGTCACAGAGGTTTGGACTCTGGATCAGTTGTACACAGCCACAATTTACATTGACTTCTCCTAGAGTGACTTGCGCAATTTCAAGTTATGGCAGTGTAATCAAAGCCATATACTCAATTCTCTTTAATTGGCATACAGCCTACAGGCTCAGCTTTAAAAACAAAATCATTTCATATAGTGGTTCTTTAAACCAGGCTTATGTACCCAATCTTCCTCATGAAACAATACATTTAAGTCTCTAGCAATGGGAAAAGTAAATAGTGCTACATGCAGGCTGGTATTCAGTAAACGTAGCTGTTTTTGTTATTTAAGATTGCAAAGTCAGTAAATATATTAGTGACTAAGGCCCTCATTCAATTGCGATTTGGCCAATTGAATAGGGGTCTAAATAAGCACATAACATATTTTCTTTAAATAAGTTTTTAGTTAGTGAAAACCTTGCTTTTGGATAGATGTTTACTAACTAAAAACTTCTTTAAAAAAATATGTTATGTGCTTATTTAGACCCCTATTCAATTGGCCAAATTGCAATTGAATGAGGGCCTAAGTCATTAAAATAATTAAAAACACACACACACACACATATATATATATAGATATACACACTTGTGTATATTTTGTTGTACAGGTTTATGTGGGTGGACTTAAAGGACCACTGCAATACATTTAAATGTAAAGCTTACATGTTTGTTGGGCTGAGACTATTCAAAACATTTTAGTCTAAAATAAATAAAACATAATATTTTTCTCTCTTTTTAAATTGTTTGCTGAACAATTCTTTTATATGCAGTGCCTGCAAAAATTAAGATTTTCTATAAAATAGGTTTTTTCTATAAAATTGGTTTTATGCTCATGCTTACATTGCTGCTAACATGTTTTAAACTTTCAAACTTCAAACTGACCAAACTTTCAAGCTTCACTAACACGTGAGTTTTTTTCCTAAACTGTAATGGCCCTTTGATCCATGGATCATTTTTCAGCCTTACATTTAATATTTATCACCTACCAACATTTTCTTGTCCAAGCAAGACAATATTTACTTCTATACTGTCCAAATAAGCAAATGAAGAGTAGCCACTAGATGGCAGTGTAATCAAAGCCATTTGATGAATAACTCACATTATTCTATATCACGTGATCAACAATCTTATTGGCAAATTGTAATATCCTAAAGGTTATTGTACATAATTATAATTGGAGAAATATTTTTTTACTTCAAATAAGGTACAATGTATCATTTTATTTATGTATTTTATTTTTTATTTACTTTATATATTACATTTTCTGATAAAAGATATGAAAGAAGCAAATTGTATAAGTACAGGCCAAATGTCGAGTTATTTCAGTATAGTTAAAACACATATTTATTTAAGAGCTGTTTAAATATGATGAGTCTGTACTATACAATACATTGTCAATAATTTTTTTGAAAGATTTGCCTCTTATGCAGATTTGGTTGGTCCTTCCAATTATTTAATATATTGATTCTTATCTGTTTTCAAATCAATGTTTCTATATAACTGTACTGTATTTATATGGTAGTCTATTTATAAGCTACAAGATTTTGAAAAAGTAACTAAATATGTTTTTTTATTATTAAGATATTAAAGTAGTTTAAGATTGGTCATTGACCTGTTGACTCATTAAATGCATCTTGTAATACTTCCATCTCCATTTAATCTGCAGAAGCATCTAAAGAATAGACGTGTACAAGAGAATAAGCTAATAGTTTAAAATGATATAAAGTCACTCTAAAGCTTCCTCTCAGGGAACTAAGGTCCAAATTTTTCCTCTATGTTCTGATCTTTTCCCTTACAGTGCAAACCTCATGTTGTCAGTTCCAAAACCAATTATGGAGGTTCTCTAAGTAAAACTTCCTATGACCTGTGAAACAGGGAGCTGGAACTGGTGGGGATGGGGGATAAACTCCCCCGGATTAAACGAATAGGGGATACAAAACATAGCAAAATTAAGCTTAATCATGCATTACCAAATTTGGCTAGCGCCATGGAGCGCTATGGATCAGTATGTCTTTCCCTTTATATATTTATGCATCCATAATAAGTTAGCATATAGTTTTTATATATATATATATATATATATATATATATATATATATACAGTATATAATTAAAGAGTGAAGCAGCCATGAATGTCCAGTAATCTAGTAATTTAGTAATTATTCATCTATATATATATATATATAGATTAAAAATGAATATTGCAATATAATTTGATACCTTTTGTATTGGACAAACGTCTTATTTATAATGACGAGCTTTCGAGAGGTTTAACCTCTCTTTATCAAGTCTCAAGCAATACTAACATGAGATGGAACACTCAGTTTGAATAATAACAGTTTTGGATGGAGTGATCATTCTGGCTAAAATGGTGTCCTATTGGGCTACAATAACTGTCTTCATTATGCTTTCTTAGGGCCTCATTCTATTAGCGGCCGCAAACGTTGCGGGGCCGCAAGGACCGGCCGCAAGCTATTCTGCTATTCTATTCCCTTACGGCCGGAGGCTCCGGCAGGCTTGCGGCCGGTGCCTTGCTATCTCTTGCGGCCGCTCGCGCCAGAGGAAAGCCTTTGATCTAAAACGGCCGCAAGAGATTTGCAATTCAATTGCTCCGGGAAACCTCTCTGCAAGGCTAAAAGCGAGCCGCAGCTTACTTGCAGGAAAGAGGTCTCGCTAGCACCAATTAAGCACATAAAATAGCTCAAATAAAGCCATCCTGCACTTTGAGAAGACTATAAAGGGATTTTAGGTGTTAGAAAAAATAGCACATAATTATCCTGTACTCAAATCCGTAAAATATTTTAGTTTTAATATCCGTAAAATATCCATGTAAAAAGTCCAGAGTGCTTGGAGCACCTCAGACCCGCCCACGCCGCAGCCGGAAAATAAACAGTTAATTTGAACTCGGGTTTGGGCAGATGTGCAAGCTTGAGAGTGGGTTTCTTTTAATCCTCATGTCCCCCAATATGATCCCTAGCATTTACAGAGCTGTACAGTGCAGGCTTGAATTTATTTTTGCGTTTTTATATTTCACAGCTTACGGCCGGTTCCAAGATATGCGGCCGGCCGTAAGATGAGATCCTTGCGGGGCCGTATAATAGAATCGCGAGTTAACTGAACCCCCGCAAGGAATCGCAGCCTTACGGCCGATTTACGGCCGATAATAGAATGAGGCCCTTAGTGAATGCCTGGGTAAATTCATCCTTAAATGCATTTTTTCCACCTCTAGTGACCACATACCATCCAATTTTAGAGAAAATTAGGAAAATAATCAAAGATTTACAACCATTACTAGTTGAAGATACTGAATTAAAATATATATTCCCAAAACCTCCCATCCTTGCATTTAAACAGCCACCAAACCTGAAACAAAAACTTGTTTCCTCTGGTCTAGAGTTGAATTATCCCCCCAGATTTTTTTGGCACCTATGTCCATGCCTGTGAATGAGCAAATATTTGACTGTAAAGTGGAACCGGCAGCGGTGGAGCAAGCATTTTGATCTGCCATTGTTGTGGAGCAGCTTTAGGGTGGGTTTAATCTATCTTCACATTTTTTTTTTGTACACAGCCTCCCATATTTTAATTGCTTTGGCTGATTTAATGATAAAAAAATAGAATCCCTTTAAAACAATACTAAAATTAGAGCATTTAATTTTATTGTTAGATAATAATGAACCATGGATCTGTTAAGAATCTTTTAAGATCTATTAAGAATCTGTCTTCTTTTATGGTTGAGTTAGGATTATCTAAAGGTAGAAGCAAGAATTGAACATTAACCAAAGTTCTGCTATATATAGACATGAGAGTCCTACTGATTCCTGTTGTGGACAATACTGTCTGCCTAAGTCACCTTAGGACCATACACAACCCACTGAACCTCTCCCAGAGCACAATCTTCTATTCTTATCGTGACAATACAAGCCAGATTCCATATGTTATCAGCATGTCCATATATCTTTCTAGGTGTAGCCACCATTGCCTCTGCTTGCATTTAGTCATGGAGAGGACCAAAGGGATCCCACTCAATGGCCGATTAGCTCTCTACAAGAACCGTTGGCCATTTCCCAAAAATGTCAATATCATATGTAAGAAAGTGGATGAAAAAAAAAATACTAAAATTGCTTTCATTTTTGTGCAATAATTTTTTTCTTTGGGTTACTGGAAAGTATTTTTCTAGTTCCCATTCAATGGAAGAGCTCAATATCCATAGATTATGGTCTAAGTACTAATACAAGAAAAAGGAAAGATAACATAAGAATGAAAAGGATTAATGTAGTGTGGATTTTTACATGGGTTGAATAATATTTAAATTACACTTTGAGTATTAATAAGAGGTCAAATACATTACCTTTACCTGGGAATAATCTCTATATCAACCTGTGTCTGGACATGGATTTATTGCATCTGACTAATCTTTTCCTGCGGAAGAAAACAAACAGTGGCGCTTATTTTAATATGTAATAGATATAGGAGTGCCAGAACTAATAAAAATCAGTACGTGCCAAACTGGAAACTGCTGTATACATTAACTTCATTAAATTAAGGAATTAAATAAAATAAATATAATTATTTAGTTAAAGCAACATAAATGGTGGCCGTTACAGAATCTGAAAAATTACTTGACAAGTGTTAAGGTTATAGCATAAATGCAAAGATATTATAACAAGGTCGAAATGGTAAGTGTTGGCAATTGTGAGAAGTAATGATGGGCTCATAACATCAATGTAATGATCAAATATTAGATCTCATTTGAATGTTCTTGATCTAGCTCTTGAATTATTGACAATCAGATCTTCGTGTCAGTGACAAAACCTGTTCTTACAATGGCCACAAATATGGGAGGGGGGGGGGGGGATAACTAGTAAACTTAGCAAGTTTCATAAGTTTTACGTAGATAGTTAATCTTCTATAGAATGCTTGGCAATATAAATGAAACTTAGTTTTAGGGGGAACTTGCCCTTTAAAGTAAGTGCACAAACTAACTACTTTTTCTAGGGAAAGGAATTCAAATCTGATCTGCAAACATCCAGCTCTTTCTCCTAAACTCATTTATGAAAGTAGATATAAACAAAGTGCTTTACTGTATGACTGTTTGGTAGAAACCATTTCTTCCTAAAAATTTAAATACATTTTATGATTATAAAAATATTTAGATAAACTATCTGAACAAACAAAAATGAAACCATTAAATTGAATTTGAACCACGGCGCTTATAAATATATATTTCTTAAAAACACAATGACATTTTGGACTTTAACACAAAACAGACAAAAAAAATCGGGAATAGGAGCGAGCCTATGGCAAGGGGCAGCATAGAAAATAAATCTAATTCCTAGAAGATAAGTTTTTTGATGTGGGTGAATCCTCCTGCATGGAAGGCTCTCTAAGAGAAGCCACAAAGTTTACTAAATTCCTACTATAAATAGAAGAAAACAGAAAAATTGGATGTATTGAAAAAGAAAGGAAAAATAGGGTAGATTAAAATAAAATAAAAAATTGTCTACACATATAGTATCATATAGTATCATGTTTGGAAGCGCTCTGCTGTCAGTTTTCAATACATAAATCCAATTTATGTAGATTGTAACATTCAGAAATGGTGTTGCTTAGCCCTTCCTGATACGCTCTCTGAAACCTCACAAGTGTATCTATTGTATCCATAATAACCGAACTTGCTAGAGTAAATCCTTTTGCAAAAAGCTTGACGGCCGTTTCACCACTACAGCGGTTTCCTCAGAGGCTATGTGCATATTTAATAATGCATGATAAAGCTAGATTTGACATTCTTCTCGGATGCCCACTGCAATGAGTAATTACCGTACTTCAAAGTATTACTGTAGCTATATATTTAAAAAATACTTTTTGAAGAACTACATTTGATCACTGTAATTTATTTCAGATGTTTTTTTTTTTTCAAAACACAACCTTTATATACAATTATTCTGCAATGGAATCTACCATTCTGGTTTCTGCTCACGCAAAGGAAACTTCTATTTGCATAGAAGAGTTGTCTCGGTTAAAACAACAAGTGGCAGTACAGAAGTTTATGTTTCGAAAAAGACTAAACACAAAAATGGAACCACAGTTGTTTTTGTGGCAATGTGAAGGAGTATGTCCTTTGCAGGCAATCAAGATTATTAATTCATTAATAATCAATTAATTAATTTATAATTAGCCGGCTCATACAAGTAATCATTGAGGATCTTGTGTTGTTTAACCCTGACAGGCCGCCGCACTACAGCTTTGTGACATATTGTGTAATTATTCCCAGGTTTTTGCTGTAAGCATTATTATGGAGTGTGCAGACAGACTAGAACCGACTGAGCATATCTCAGTCTATCATCTGGCTCACTGATGTTTATAGTCTGGTGCAGATTTCCCTTGATTAATGTTTAAACTATTTGATATCGTAAATTACAATGTTCTTGTAATAAACCCAGATTGCTAAATTGTGCTGCATTTGTTGTGGATCGGTTCACATAACATGTCCCAAAGCTCACAGCACAGATGCGAAGTCCTGCCATCAATTCCCAGCAGAACCAAGTTTACTAAACATCCTGAAATTCAAACTGGAACTTTCCCATTGTTTCACAATTTTACTATTTCAACTAAAAAAATGCCTATTTATTTATATAATTTATTTTAACCGATATGTACTTAAGATAATGAGGAAAATGGTTAAAAGCAAACAAAATGTTTATAATGTGCATATAATTACCCGAAATCACTAACTGTAGTGATGTATATGTATTTTCGTTTTTGTCTGTAATATAATATATCTTTATAATATAGAAGTATACCAGAGCCTCACAGTTCAGTTGTGTCCAACTCTTTGTGACCCTATGGACCACAGCACTCCAGGCATGTCTATCATTATGTCTCTGGTCGTGCCTATCCATAAGGTTTTCATGACAAAGATACTGAAATGGGTTGCCAGTTCCTTCTCCAGTGGACTACAACTTGTCTGACCTCTCTGCTATGACCTGCCCATCTTGGGTGACCCTACATGGTGTGGCTCACAGATGAGGAACACAAGCCGCTTCATCACTACAAGATAGCGATCCATAAGGGGCATTACAACATAACATTGTTTATTATACATATAATAAATTAATGTTTTTAGTACGTAATTCTGGGTTTGAACAAAGCAGTTAAGTCATTGTTGTTGCTCCATTGAGAATGCAGATTATTGGTGTCTGTTGTTTAGAAACATGGGTATAAAGAACAGTAATATGTACCCCTTGTTCATGTTTGATTGCTTTAACATCTTAAAAAAAATTGTTCTAAACTAGGTCCGGATTAAGAGTTTGTGGTGCAAAGTGCATAACATATTTCAGTAATATATGCCAGGTCTATATTTATTCATTTTTTTAAATATTCAAATATTTTAAACATTAAAACAGTGAATGTGTATGCAGTATGCACTTCTGCCCAAATATATGCAAGGTGCCCTATCTCTATTTGAAGGATTTCATCATAAGTGGTGCATTACGGGAAAACTTTTACATCAGGATCAGCATCAGCTCGTCGGAGCATAGTAGCAAGTAAGGAGAGAGGGGGATAGGGATTGGAGAGGATGTAGTAAGGAGGAGGTTATGGGGGAAACAAGATGATGATAAGGGGGGAAGGAGGAGAAGGAGGAGGATGATGATAAGGGGGGAGAAGGAGGAGGATAATAGAGGGAAGGAGGAGGAGGATGATAAGGGTTGGAAGGAGGAGAAGGAGGAGGATGATAAGTGGGGAAGGAGGATGATAAGGGGGAAGGAGGATGATAAGGGGGGGAAGGAGGAGGATGATAAGATGGGAAGGAGGATGATAAGGTGGGGAAGGAGGAGGATGGTCAGGGGGGAAGGACCCTCTTTTCCACCCTCGGCTTATACTCGAGTCAATACCTTTTTACCATTTTTTTGTGTTAAAATTAGGTACCTCGTCTTATACTCGGGTCGGCTTATACTCGAGTATATACGGTAATCATTATCAAATAATATATAAAGTCAATGGTTTGCGATGCAGTAGAATTTCAGTTAACCAGAACTCAAGAACCCCCCCAAAAAAATTGAATACCGTATTTTAAATAAAAAAGGTAATTTTACAGGGCTCAACAAATGCCACAAAATGGTAAAGACACCTAGATTTCATTCACTGTACGTCTCTGTAATTCAGTTTCACCTGGAAGCAGACAGGTATGAGTGACTAAGCCAGAGCAGTGTTGGCGTTACATTCCCCGGGTTCAGCACTGCTCCCTCCAGCCGAACATACCTGTGTGTAAGTGAGGAGTGAAAGCTGCTGCTGCCAGAACAACCCTCACTGACAATTAAAATTAACAGAGCATCCTATGTGCAGCCAATCTAGCCTTCTTTTAATAGAAACTCTCAAGCAGCCAGAAACTACATTTATCCGGCATCTACCAATCCCTAGGGGTGCCAGATAACCAAGAGTCTACTGTACATTTTACAAAATAAAACAAAAATAGCAAAAACCTCTTATACAATACTAAAAATGAGAAGCTATGATTATGTGATGAAAATATGCAATTTAGCTTAAATAATGTACTATAGTTAGAATAATAAAGGATATAAAGGGGTGCTTGCTAATTCATTTTCTTCACATCTCCGATGAATCTGAGCAATATACTGTATTCACAAGAAATCCTAGGGATTCAATTAAGTAAAGGCATATCTAAGTTTCCTGGTTTCTGAATGCATCTGATAGAAAAGAATTGATAGTTTATGAAAACATTTTTTTTATGTTAAAAATAAATGTTTACAAAATCAACCTAGTTTTTGCTAAATCTTTTGAGTTTGCAAGCAGCAGCTTTTGTGAGTTGACACCCCTGAAAATCCCTGCTAAAATTAGCATACATTTCATACATTGTTTTGGCCAATCACAGGCAGCTATACATTTTAATGCAATGTAACAATCAGTGATGGCAGTTTGTGTAGAAGGAAGCAGGAGGAGTCAGAGAATGATCTGTAGATTTCTGCATTGAGCTGCTGCTGGCTTGAAGGTTAGTAAAGGGTTAAAATCTGTACCCAAATTCAGTGTTTATATTGGAAGGTTCACTGTGCCTATGTAAGCAGCTCTGGGGGCAAAAAAAGTTTTATTTTTAAATAAAATAAATCTGTATGTTTATAGAATGACCCAATGCTATGTGTTTTTCTGATATAAGCAGCATGTATTATATTAGAAAAAGGTAAAAACAGGGAAACTTAGATATACCTTTAATACAGTTCTAAAGTATGACTTGTCGATCTGTTTTAAGTTTTAAAATCAATATTAGGGAAAGCATGGCAGAAATGAGGTAGTTGGCGCTAGAGTGTCAGTTTGGTATAGAAGGCCTAGAAGGCTGACCAGTAAGCAAATTAAAGTCACCAATCAGTTTCAGCATTTATGCAAATTATTGATGTGTGAGTAAGAAAAATCTGACTATCAAGACACAACTACAAGTCTCACAACTAAATCTCTGACATGGAATGGAAGATTTGAGGCATTCCAGCTATTAGATACAAGAAGAATACTCAATTTATTATTATTTATTATTCCTTTAATTTGTAATGCGCCAACAGTCCGCAGTGCTATACAGGGATACGTTCAAGTAAAAAATAAGTTAAAATGAAACATACACAGTGCTAACGCACATAGAAATATTGAGAAGTTGCAAACTAATACTCTATAGGGTATGAGTGAGGTATAGAAGGATGATAGATATTAATGGTATATAGAAGTTTTCTGGGTTTCAAATGTTTCCTAAAAAAAAACAGCCATAGATTAGTAGAAAAATATATATTATATTGAAAAGTTGAATGTACTTACATATTTATATGCTGGATTTTCACACCCCTAGGAAGCTTACATAAAGTGTACCCGGCTGCAGAGCAGCTAGGTACAGGTTTTAACCTCCAAAGGAAGTGCTGCCAGTCACATGGTTGGTGGGATCACAGCTGAAAATTTCCACGAGGAGACAGGGACAGAGAGAAAAAAACACCAGTAGCAGGAGTTGATACAGGGAACAGACAACCTGCAGGGTTGTAATCTAGTGTAAATGTGCTACCCAGATATACTTTTATATAAAAATACATAGCACTTTCTAACATGTGCCAGATTACATATCCGAAGCTGCTTTGCAGCACAGACAGGAACCCCAGATTGTGATACAAATGTTTCAGCCTCTGCTTCCTTCTGGCTGGCCAAAACATTTTTGAGAGGGTGTTAACCCTAATTTTCAACTGCCATAAATTATAAGACATTTTGCTAACTTCAAGGTAAGTATTGAAATGTTTATTTTGATATTTTTTCATGCAAACATATTTTTTTATACACTAACCTAGATATGGCTTTAAGGCTGAATGTGATACGCTTTTTAAACAGATGAATTTTTTGTGAGGTTTTGAAGGTATTAGGGCAGAAGGATAGGGGCAGCACAAGTAAAGTCTTGAACGTGTGAGTGAGAGAAGATGATAAAAAAGGAGAAAATAACAAGGCTGTTATCAAGAAGAAATTGGAAACTCATGTTGGAAGAGAGAGGGATGGATCTGGTGCTGAGAGGTAGATTTGGGTGTCATCTGCATAAGGATGATACTCAAATATTTTATGAGGGTACCAAGGGGGGAAGTATAGTTGGAGAAAAACAGAGGACCTAGGACTAAATCCTGGGGAATGCTAAGAGTCAGAAGGTGAGGCAAAGAAGTGGTGCCAGAGAAGGAGATACTAAATGTATGATCTTCAAGGTATGATGTGTATCATGAGAGAGCAGGGTGATAGATGCCAAGAGAGCAGAGAATGTGCATAAGAAGAGGGTTGATCAACTGTGACAAGGTATTTGTGACTTTAGTTAGTGTTTCTGTGGAGTGTTGAGGTCAGGCCAGGTTGTTAGAAGAAATCTAATGGATCTTTGTATGATTTGTAACAGACTTAATTGCATCTGTGCACATTTCTGTATTGTATTATACTGTTATTATATTGTATCTGTAGAGTGCTAGTAGTAGTGCTAGGGCTACAAAAAAAATGATAGAATTTGACATACATTTGAAGACAGTAAATGTAAGACAAGCCGGTACATTTGTACATAGAGATTGGTTAAGAAGAAGATGAGGTTATATGGGAATCCGTTTTGTTTAAAGTACCACCTCTGTCATGAGCCTTAATAATAATAATAAAAAAAAAAAATAACAAAAGGAAAAAAGAAATAAATGTACACTGAGGAAACTCATAGTGAATAATATTACATTTATATTATGATTTATAAAATATCTATTTTTTTAATATAATAATAATAATAATTAGTGTAAACAAGTGTAACGTTATACTTTACATTCTAATAAAAGTTATTTATGCTTCTATAATTCTTAACATAGTTTTAGAAATAAAATCATAATAGAGTGAAAATGATATAACCAGTACAAATCCATTGGTTGTGTGTTATTAATTTTGAAATTGCTTAGTTACGTTATAAATATTAAACAACAAGCTACGTGCCGATTATTTGCTTTGATAAAAAATGTGTTCGAATACAAATATCATCAACTTAATCCTTTTTTGTCTTTACTTGTACAGGGTTACAAAACATAATTGGAAATTCGAACAAGACATGCAAGACTTTAAAAATATATATTTACACATGCCCTTGAGGTAAATAAAGATTTTATAGTAGACAAATCCGTACGTGTGGCCTGAAGCCATGCATACAAAGTACACAAGCCCACACATGGCTCATACGTAACAGGGCCCAGCTTTAACTCATAAACAAATATACCTTTCTACCAGCATTAGAATATATCTATGATTCATCAGTGAGAGAAAGTCATGCCCAGTGGAAATAGGTGAGGTTTCCGGAAACCCCAGCTCAGCACTAATCACTGTCTGATAAAATTATGACAGTTTGCAATTCCTTGGTCAGCAAATTTTAAGTATAAATATTAATATGGTTGATTGAAAATTGAGTAACATATAGATTTTAATTAATAAAGTGACAACTAATTAATCATAATACACTATGAAGACACTATGCAATATGTCATATAGGCCAATATTAAATTCCAAGCCAGTAACTCCAACGTGTAGCTTGTAACGGCTGCGTGCTTGAAATTTGGCCAAGTTACGTTGCTATTCAATTAGAAGGGCTGCGAGCTACGAGCTGGAGACACAAAACCGTAAACCATCTGTCGGCCAGCAGCTTAGCAGGCTAGAACGTAATCAATTAAGCAAGCCCGCAGTTACGGGTTAAGATGGAGCCAGTGTAAACAGTGATTGTCAGCATTGTGTCATAAGAAAATGGAGGATTGATTTCAAAGTCTTATGGGGCTCAATTACGATCTACGAGCGAACCCACATTACAGTCATAATGCAATATAAATAAAGCCGTAAATATGACATGCGAGTTACAGTATATGTATTAAGAAATTGATTGCTGGGATCGATATAAGATAAAAAATATACATGAACTTAAGTATTTTTTCTGAGCTGATTTGCGGGCTTGAGAATGTTGTGCTATGACCTAACATAACTTTCACTTGTAATAGAAGTACAGTAGTGTGTTTTTATTTGTATTACAAGTGCTATGTATTGGACTTTACCCCCCTTGCGGGTCCTCTCAAGCAAACGTTGGGCTTTGGGCTCCATTTGCGCATTATGGGCTTGCTTGCAAGTGATTTTGTTGTAATTTAATAGCTAAATTGAAGATGTAGTGGTTACAGGCTTGACAGATCAAAGGATTTAAGGGCGCGAAGTTCAACGTTGCTCAACACGTAGGCTTTTCAAGGCCTTGCTGCGTTTTAACCCGCAAGTCGTCTGCAGGCTGCGTTACGGGGCTAATTTAATAGCAAATATCTCTAAGATCTACTTACAGGCTGTTTTAACGCGTAGCCCAAATTTAATGTAGCTGTTAGTATTTCTTATTTTTGTTGAAGGCGATGATGTTCCTTAAAGTTTCAGATTAGGGAAAAATTCAATGCAGTCAAAGGCTGCAATGACAATTTCTAAACAGAAAAAAGCCATTGCAGCCTTTATAGAAGCATTTAACAGTTCCAGCAAAAAAAGACATTTAGGGAAATTTCAATTTTAGAGCTCATTAACTCCAAAAAAATATTCAGACACTGTTCTATTCGGTATAAAATATCTAATTAAGTAACAAATTGCTCAAAATGGTTTATTAAACAACACATAACACAAAACATGTTGGACTCATGTTTTAAAAGGTGTTGAATGTCATATTAGTGGTTTTTCATTATTTAAAAAAACAAACAAACATATGTTGATCATGCAATATAATTATTACTCTGTATGTACCTAAAGACATATTTATAGTAATGCTATACATATGGCTGCAATACAAAGGGTATTATAAATACATGAGAGAATAAATCATAGAAAGTATCCACTGACATTGGTCCCCATTAAATTCCAAGACCATAATTACCTTCATACAGCCTGTATGTCTGCGGATTAGAAATTTGTTACAGTTACGGATGTATTTAATTGCTCAAGCCTGCAAGTACAATTTAGACATTATCCACAGCAACATTAAATTCGAGCACAGTAAGTGCAATGTGAGCCCCGTAACGGCTGATAGCATGAAGAGTTGCGGCTTTACGGTGCTATTAAATTAGAAGGGGCTGCGAGTTAAGAACTGGAGACGTGAACCCGTAACTCATTAGTCGAAAGTTGGATTTGCGGCCCTGCGCAGGATCAGTTAGTCAAACCCATAGTTACGGGTTTAGATAGTTCCAATGGTAAAAGAGATCATCATCAATACGTCACTGAAAAAGGGGAGGTTAGATTATAAAGTCCTACGGGCTACAATTACGAATTGCGATCGGACCCACATTCCAGAATAATGCAATACATTCCCAGTATTTTAAAGTACAGTAGTGTGTTTTTATTTGCTTTTACAGTGTTGCGAACAAGTATTTAACCCACTTGCGAGTCCTGTCTAGTACTTGTATAATTTTTTGACACATTTGCCATTTATGGGTTTAAGGCAATTGTGGGCTTCATGAATTGTTGCAGTTAAATATGGATTTTACATCTTTAGCACTGATAACATTTACAGGCTTGAAACATCAAAGGAGTAGATAGAACGGAGTTACGTTTTTTGACAACCGCAGGGATTTTGAGCCTGTAAGTCGCAGATGTATTGCGAGTAGCAAAATATAGCCAATTAAATCTCTGTAACTTTTACAGGCTCCATTATGGTCTCCAGTTATTGCGATTTGGACAATTAAATCGGAGCCATGGTGGGATATTATAGGATAGAACAAAACAGAGAGAGACCCCTTTAATTCTCAGTACATTATCGCCCTTAAAAAGATTATTCAATCAAGGCTTATATTATCAAAATAATTTATTGACAAATTTAAAAAGAAAAAAGGAAACAAAAAAAAAAAAACACGTTGATTAAAAACATAAAAACAACATTGTCGTCCACATAGACATATATAATAAAGATTTTGCGCTTCTTAGCTCAATATATATTAAGTTCATCCAATTTTAAACTTCTTGGTTAAGTATAGTTGAACAATTACCTAGAATGATATTTCTAATTATCAATGCATTGAATAATTAATATTACCCAACATATAAAGTGAGATATGCATATAATAATTGCATAAACAATTATGAAATATGTAATATAACACATTAATAATCTATATAAATATATAAAGTGTAAAGTGCCCAAAAAAATCCCATCTAAAAAGATAAATCATTTATAAAGTGACACTAGCAAATAATATACAAAAAATGGCGAAAATAATCAAGAGGGGTCTGTCCCTAAACTGTCTATTGTAGCAGAACTTGGGGCCCACCACTTGCCTCCAATAAAATAAAAATAATGTTGAAAGAAAACAAAAGAAATACTCTAAACTCCTTTGAAATAGGAGAAGAGGCCATAGGGTGTATGTAATACATGAGTGTGCCGGATATGGCCCCCAAACTTCCAGTTTGACATGACAGATTTAGGGTTTATGCTCTTTCTATGTGAATAGTAAGAAGCATTTTGTCATAATTTACAAGAATTTACACTAAGCAGTGTCAGCACACGCACTGCTTTTATCTTTTACATCCTTCTATCATGATTGAGAAACAAGCAAGAAAATATTTCAGATTCCAAAACCTGATAAACACATTTATTGCACCAATTTGGAAGGATGTCTGCTGTCTATTCCAGTTCTATGCAGTTCACTTAACTACTGTCCTGAATCATGAAGTTGACTAGCAGATTTACAACTCAGTAAATCAGGATACTTACTAGGAATGATGGGTACATTTGTGTACAAACATGACATACCGGATTCATGTGACTTCCAAATTAGGAAATAAGTATAACTCATATCACATGCATATCTTCTAAAATACAATATTCAATCTAATAAATCAGTTAAGATCTATGTATTGTTGTATATTGGCTGAATATTTACTCCTTTTTTAACATTGTGTACATATTTACATACAAGATTTAGCTTTTTAAAGTTTTCAATAATAGGATAAAGTAATTGATAAAGCAATTGTTATGGCCTAATAAAATATGCCATATTTGGCTATGTCCCTGGTAATTTGGTTTTCATGGTATTTTGAATAAATAACCTTGATAATGGGGCAAAATGGTTTTATGTATGTATTTTTTATTTATAAAGCGACATTGATATGTACACTGTACAAGATACAAACCAACTACATGGCAATATAAGTGTATTTAACATAAAATAAACCCTACACCGAAGAGCTTACAATCTACTTATATGGAGGAAACAATATATTCAGGCACATTATGATTAAAGGGTAAGTGCGTTTGGAAAGAGGATGCTCTGAATTATAGGTCAGCGCTACGGAATATGTTGGCGCGTTATAAATAAACGATAATAATAATAGGTCGGACAAGGTCTATCTGGCATTGGATAATCCGGCACCTTCTGTAATCCGGCAGTCTCCTCCCCCCACTGAACTGACAGCGGATCACCGCTTCTGATGTCAGTCAGTGCCCGGATCGCTGCCCTGCGCAGCTCATGCCTCTCCCCTTACCCTTGTGTTGCTACAGGAGCACATAGGGTTAGCAAATTAACCCGATTTGCTGAACCGCAACTGGTCCAGTAAAATTAATTTTCCTTCAAAGTCCCTGAATGGATAATGCGGATAATTGTGTCGGACTATATCTCCAAGTGCATCTGCTGAGGGAACTGTTAGAAAGCATCTTTAAAGAAATGATTTTTAAGCTGAAACTTCAAAGCCATAATATTAGAGATTTCCCTGATATTGTGCGTCAGTGAGTTCCAGAGGTGGGGAAAGATTTTAGCCAAGAAGGAGCTCTAGAACTGAACATAACAGAAGATATTCCAGTCCAGAGCGAGGAAGATTAACTAATGAGAGATAATAAGAGAGAGATATAAGGAGGACCTGAGGAGAGGACATGCTAGGGACAAATCAAGTATGAGTCTCAAGCAGAGTACTTTCTCTACCGTATTGATAACGGTGCCACTGAAGGGGACATTAGGGCCGAGTTTGGGAGGAATTATTAGGTGTTATGCTTTTGCCATGTTCAGTTTAAGACAATGGAGAGCCATCCAGGTTCCAACTGCGTTGAGACACTATGACACCTTCTCTTGAGTGCAGATGTGTGTCATCGGTATTGTATTTGAAACCAAAGGATAAGGTGTAGAGAGCAGAGACAAGGCGACCAATAACAATTACTGAGACAAACCAACTGATATACTGATAAGGGAGGAAGAGGTGTTAGGGAGAGAGACACTAAACAACTGAGATAAGAGCAGCCAAACCAAATATTTGTTTCCGATACCAATAATGTGTAGGAAAAGAGTGCATTTCTACAGATACATGTGTGTCTGTGTGTGTACCTGACACTATGTAACATACAGTATACTTAAATGCCCAAACACTTTCAGATATATTTTTATATGTAATTTAAATATCCATTTTTACGTGTGTAATTTGGTAGGGACATAGCAAGTGCAAAGTAGGAGGAATGGTGGGATATTTGTGGGCCTGGCGCCATTCTGAATGGGCATAGGGCAGGATAAAATGTAAAACACCCCTCCATAGCATGTAGACATCACAATCTTCATGGATCTGAGATGATTAGCGAATCTAGTGGAATTACCTTAATAGTTCTTATAAGTAATGTTGATAACCTTAAACTTTATTCACTATCAATCAAACACAATGCAGTTTCATATCATTTTACTTATAACTTCTAACTGGGTGGAAATAAGTGATATTTAGTATAAAAAAGACAACATGAAAGGTTTCTTGATTTCACTAGGAATAAAATATACCTACTGTATGTATATATTTATTTTTAGGTGCTTTTTTTTTTTTAAGAATTGCGTATAAACTAAAATCTTACAATTTGTACCTGTTTGAATCTACACGTGACAGCTCACGAATGACTGTGAAGTGCAGTGTTTCAAATTAGCCAATCAGTGACCATCTCTCAGCAGCATGTTGCCAATGATTGGTTACTGTGAGACACTGCATACCCTGTAATTAGAAGTACACTGTATTCGTGAGCTGAAGAGGGGAGAAACAAAACAAAGCTTTTAAGCACTTGTTATTAAAATAAAGTACACACAAATAAATAGATACATACGTACATTATATTCCTAGTGAAATCCAGAAACCTTCCATGTCCCTTTAAAAAAACGAAGCAGGATGGGTGTAGAAACTGGGGGGATGGGGGTACAAGGCGCCCCCAGAATTGTGTATAGATAGATATTTACAATAGTATCTACCTCTCCTACATTGTAGGAGAGGTAGGTACCTTATCCCTGGTGTATAGTGGTAGGAGATAGATCACAACGCGCATTAGCACGCTGTGATCTCTCCCTCTCCCACTCCTGCAGATTCCCTTACCTCCAATGACTTTAGCTTAATGTAGGGTTGCACAAGATTTCGGCAATCCTGTGTGATCTTGTGAGACCCGGCATTAGCCAAATTGATTGGAGGTGTGGCGGATCTGCAGGGGTGGGAGCCACTATACACTATGGGCCTCATTCAATTTCAATTTTGCCAATTGAATAGTGCTCTAAATAAGCACATAGCATTATTTTTTTAAAGAAGTTTTTAGTTGCTAAAAACCTTGCTTTTGGATAGATGTTTACTAACTAAAAACTTCTTAAAAAAAATATGTTATGTGCTTATTTAGAGCCCAATTCAATTGGCCAAACTGGAATTGAATGAGGGCGCATATATATATATATATATATATATATATATATAAAATAGATGTGAGCATATATATATATATATATATATATATATATATATATATATATAATTATTAAATACATGGGTTATTATTATGATATTCATTTTGCTACCTTTTTAAATTGTTAACTGACAATAGATAGACTATCTATCTATCTATCTATCTATCTATCTATCTATCTAATCAATCCATCAATATGCATCTTATGAATCTATATATATATATATATATATATATATATATATATACAGTATATATATATATATATATAATTTGTTCACTTCATGGATATATATATATATATAAATATAAAAAAACATATATATATATATATATATATATATATATATATAAATATATATATATATATATATATATATAAAGAGTGAGGTATCTGTGAGTGTCCAGTAATTCAGATGAATAATCAGAGTATTGCAGTATATAGTGATATATATAATATGACATTCGGTCACTTATGGATCTATCCCCCCAGATTTTTTTCTGTTCCTATGCCATTGATTCCACCTTTTTTACTGAGCCTGCTTCTTGCAGTTTGTACCTCAACAGTGGTTCCTTGCAAAGTAATGAGCAGTTTGTTAGATTCAATGAATTTACTGGCAGCTGTATATAATGTATCCACATTTTGCACCTGTGTATTCAAAGTCTCCTCTCATCTCAGGAAGTAGATCACTGTAAACTAAGAGCCCTATGCTATTAGGAGCCCACAAATGCCTCTAACCAATATTTTTTTTCCTCTCTAAATGTTTAGATGTATTCTTTTGACTCAAGCCCGCAATATACATCCTTAAGCCTAAACTCGTAAACCCTGCCTTTTTAAGTCTGTTTTCTGACAATATTTAAGCAAGCCCGTAATTTACTTCTTAGATACAGCCAATAGTAAATGAGTCTGTCATCATGACATCAGTAAAACATGGAACATAGACATAATCTGCAATCGGAGGCTACAAATTAATTAGTGCCAATAAGTAATATTTGCCAATCTGGCTCGCAATGTAGCACTCTTTTAAATGCACAGTTAAAAATAATATTTTGTAATTGCATATTTGTGGGTTTGAGACGGTTGTGTAATTAATTATATGTCTTTCCATGTCTTCCCATGCTTTTAAAGTACAGTATAGTGTGTTTAATAGCTGTTACAGCTCTAATAAGTGTTCAAAAAGGACCTTGTGAGTCCTATTCAGTACTATTTGATAGAAATGTTATACTTTTTTCAGTTACGGGTTAGCCCTTATTTTATTTTATAAAATATATAACTTTATTAGAGCTAGGTAAAGTAAACAAATATTGTAACTGTTACTATTCTACCATGCAATCTAAAACTTTGTTCCATATTAAGGCTCATCACAGCCAATTTAAAGTCTCTTCCTACCCATAAGTTGATCACTAGAAACCAAAATGGTAGATCCCACAGCAGTATAATTTCATACAAAATATATATTAGAGGCTTCATTGTTAATTTTACATTCTAAAAACAGTGTAGTGTTTAACTATTTTTTAAATATATGACCATAATAGCCATATGATGCAATCAAAATAATAAAGTGTTTTGTTTTGTGTTTTCTGCAGAAATCTTGACTTTGTGCAACTACCTGTTTACTCTGTCTTTTTCCTAGTAGTTACAATGAAACAATTGCAGCGCTCACATCAGTTTTGTACTCTTGTTTCTAATTGGTTGTTTGGAATTTTTTTGAATAAAAGTGCTTGTGAGATGATAAACTATATAAAAAAACTGTTCCAAATGGTTCAATAGAAATCCCTCACACACAAAGGATTAAAGGTGTATCTAAGTTTCCCTGTGTTCTTAATCTAACACATGCCGGTTATAACAGAAACACACATTACATTGAGTCATTCTATACACATACAGATTTATTTTATATATACAAAAAATGTTTTCCACACCTAAGAACTACATAGGAACCTGGTACGAACTAATAGAAGCACTGCATTCAGTTTTTTTTTTAACCGTTTACTAACCTTTAAGCCAACAGCAGCACAATGCAGAAATTTATAGCAGCAGTGTCTCAGCTCCTCCTTGCTTCCTGGTACAGGGTTAAAACAAGACTACACATTCCATGATGCTTTGCTGCACAAACTAGCTGCCTGTGGTTGTCCAAAATCATGTATTTAATGCTAAATTTTAGCAGGGATTTCCAGGGATGTTAACTCTGGAAATCAACTACTACATAGTTACATAGTAATTGAAGTTGAAATAAGACTTTTAGTCCAATATGCAGATTAATTGTTAATTGATCCAGAGGAAGGCAAACAGAAAAAAAAAACCAGTGAAACTCTGCCAATTGTCTCAAAAGGGGAAACAAAATATAAAATTCCTTTCCGAACCCAGTGGCGATCATCCTCCTCCCTGGATCAATACTCCCACTCTAATTATTCAGGATAGATCTGACTGCCCTTTTTACGTAAAAATATATCCAATCCCTTTTTAAAGTTATCTATCGAATCCGCTGTCACCACCTCCTTTGGTAGAGAATTCCACAGATTAACCACCCTTGCGGTGAAGAGCCCTATTCTTTCTTTAAGGTGAAATCTTTTTACTTATCTCAAAGGATGTCCTCTTGTCAGTTTAAAACCTCTTGGCACAAAAAGTTCCCTTGTCCCTGGATATTTTATATAAGGTAATCATATCCCCTCTCAGACTCCTTTTTTCTAGAGAAAATACAATTAATTTGGTTAGTCTTTCTTCATAACTTAGCCCCTCCATTCCCCTTATTAGTTTTGTTGCCCTTCTCTGTACTTTTTCCAGTTCTCAAATGTCCTTTTTATGCAGTAGTGCCCAAAATTGTACTCCATATTCCAAATGAGGGAGTACTAGGGATTTGTATAGTGACATAATTATATTTGCTTTCCTGGCTTCTATACCCTTCTAAATACTTTATTTGCCTTTGCAGCTGCTGCTTGGCATTGAGCACTGTTACCTAGGTGGTTGTCCACAAATCACTTTCAATATCAGATACCCCTAGATTTACTCCATTCACTTTCAATATCAGATACCTCTAGATTTACTCCATTAATAATATAAATTGCATGGCTCTTTTTCCTTCCCAGATGCATAACTTTACATTTATTTGTATTAAATCTCATCTGCCTTTTAGACAATACTTTCCAATCCTGCTTCTAATTTATTAATAAATATGTCAAAAAGGAGAGGACCTAA
This sequence comes from Discoglossus pictus, assembly GCA_027410445.1. Lineage (NCBI taxonomy): Eukaryota > Metazoa > Chordata > Amphibia > Anura > Alytidae > Discoglossus > Discoglossus pictus. The sequence goes on from CM050164.1 coordinate 435,389,994, forward strand.
TTCTGAACCCTGAGGAACCCCACTTACCAAAGTCCAATCTGAGTATGTTCCATTTACAACAACCCTTTGCTTTCTGTCTTTTAGCCAGCTCTCAATCCACGAGCACATATTTACTGCAATTCCTGTATCCCTTAGTTTGCTCATTAGTCTCCCATGTGGCACTGTATCAAAAGCCTTTGCAGAATCCAAAAAGACTACACCCACTGAGTTGCCTTGATCCAGGTTCCTACTAACCTCCTCATAGAAACGAAATAGATTTGTTTGACATGACCTATCCCTCATAAATCTGTGTTAATTCCTACTTATCATCGTGTTTAAATGGCCATATTCTTGTATATTATCCCTTATCAACCATTCTAAAAGCTTTCCCACTACAGAAGTGAGACTTACAGGTCCAACATTTCCTGGATTTGTTCTTGCTCTCTTCTTAAATATAGGTATCACCTCTGCTTTTCGCCAGTCATCTGGTAGGGACCCTGTGGTGAGTGTGTCTTGAAAAATTAGATATAATGGTTTGGCTATTACAGAGCCCAGTTCCCTCAGTACCTTTGGATGTATTCCATCAGGACCCGGGGCTTTATTGACATTTGTTTTTTCCAAACTCTTTCGGATTTCTTCCTGCGCTCAACAATTATTTGGTGATGGTAGTGTAGCCCTATTTTGTTGCAGTGACCCAACCACTGGTAACTCCCTTGTGTATACAGAGGTAAATAACCTATTTAGCTCATCTGCCTTTTCCTGGTCACTAATTGTCAGACGGCCTGTGTCACATTATAATGTTCCTATAGCTTCCTTCCTCGCCTTCTTCCCATTTATATACTTCAAAAATATTTTAGGGTTAGTCTTACTCTCCTTTGAAACTATTTTTTTCATTTTCTATTTTAGTCAGTCTAATAGCGCTTTTGCAAGCCCTGTTGATTTCCTTGTATTCCCGTAAAGCAGTCTCTGTCCCCTCTTGTTTGTATAATTTAAATGCCTGTTTTTTACTCCATATTTTGATTTTTAGCTTATTGTTAGGCCACATGGAATGTGATTTACTCCTTCGACTTCTATTTATACATGGTATATGGTGATAAGTATGTTTATTTAGTAAGGATTTTAATTTTGCCCATTTATGTTCAGTATTACTACTAAACGCAAGAGATTTAGCAAACTTTAGGGTAAGTTTAATAATGTTTAAAAATGTTTATTTTATTGAAACCAAAGAAAATGTATTTAATGATGAAACATCTATATTCAAAACATGTTCAAGTAACTTAGCTCTGTACATTATCAAAGGGCTTGGTCTTTTAATGGCGTAATTGCAAAAGAACATTATAATACAATACATTGGTAAAATGTTTAAAATGTCATAAAAGTTTATCAAGCAATGGTGTTTCCGGCACCATTATAATTGTGCAGCTGCTATATGATGAAATGCACATGGACAGTTGTTTTGATGATGCAAAGTATGAGTTACTACAAAGCTGGACAATATTTACAGTTTCTAGTAACTTTGAAATAAATTTCAATACATATAATGTGTCAACAGGAAATTGCTGCTGCATGTTTAAGAGGAAACTATGATTCAAAAGCACTGTGCAATACATTTCCCATGCAGTTATATCCAAAATGTATTTATTCATATTACACATTAGATATATTTGTAAAAGTTTCTTGTGAGCTTTATATCAAGACTTTATAATATCAGCATAACTGATGTGGCTTTGTCAATGGAGCCTTCGATTCTTTCTTTTTGCATTTATTTTAAATGTTTATCAATAAATATTGACATTTTATGCTAAAATATAGTCTTTATGTTTCTGAGCGTTATTATTGTGGAACATCAGGGACTTAAAGGCATATCTAAGTTTCCTGTATTATGAATGCATCTGATGGAGGAGAATCAGAAGTATATGAAAAAAAAATGTTTTCATGAAAAAATACCAAAATAAACATTTAAACACTTACCTTGAAGTTAGCAATAGTAATCTTATGTAATTTATGACAGTTTAAAATGAAGATTAACACCCCCTCCAATTTGTTTTGGCCAATCCGGTTAGAGAAAATAGAGAAATATTTCAGACATAGCACTATGTTAGTTGCTATGGCAAGACCACACAGCATAGCCAGGAAGCAGGGATGAGTCAACATTGCTCTCCTATTCCTTTTAAAAATGGAAGGTAAATGATTTATTTTTGCCAATTTGAACTAAGTATCATTGCTTGGTGATTGCCTCTCATGCAGTGATGGATGTACTGAAATAGAACTGTTTTGTTTTACAAAATAGTGCCTGTCATGCTCTATTTAGATATTTATGGAGTGAATAGAGGATGATCTATTGCCCTTAGCCCTATAAACATCAATGTTTTTTTAGCAATGGTTTTGTGATCGCCATTATTACCATTCTCACCTGATAAATAGAGGTGCATGAAAACCACTGATATGAAAGAGGAGATTATGTTCTTTCCACTAAGGGGTCAAATTCTCCTTTCTGATGTGTAGGGTGGGAAATATGGTATCAATGCAGGTCTCCTACTTTTATTTATCCTGGGGTAAGTGATTGCTGTTTTGGTGGTGATAGATAAATCTTAACTATAGTTGTGTCATTTTTTGGCATTCATAGTAATAAGGAAATTTCACCATGAGTCATGCTCCTATGAACAGGTTTAGGAAGCATACATGGTCTATATAAAGATGTAGAATCATTGCCACTATCCAAGCAAACACAAGAAGAATGAGCTGCCTTCCAGTATTTCTGCTGCTGTGTGCAACTGCTGCCTTTGCATTTCCGGCTGGGTCCCAAGTTAAACTGTGTTGAGTTTTTTTGAGGGGACAGCATATTTACACTGTTATACAGGCTGTGCCATTTATTTAGTGTTGTCACATGAAAAGATATAATAAAATGTTTACAAAAATGTGAGGGGTATACTAACTTTTGTGAGATACTGTATATATATATATAATGATAAATGTTGTTGGATTCAATATCAATGTATAGACAAGTTTACAATTTATGCAAAACAACATTTATGGACAATGAGCAAAATAAAATAAAAAGCAGTTTATATAATATGAACTAGTAAAAACAATTCATATTCAAATATAATATAAAAAAAAAATCACTGAGAAGTATACAAAATATTTTCAAACTTAGATAACATCAAATACCTATTCCACAGAATATATTTGGCGTTAGCATTCAGTAATATGGCATAATCATAAAGGATCACTCAATATATTCTATAAAAATTAGCATAGTAATAGTAATATAACAACTTAGGTTATAATGTCAAAAGGCAATAGTGTATAATATGACAAACTAAATACATTTGTATATAAATATTAGATTATAATAATAATGGATTTTGTAACAGAATTGAATAAACGTAACTTATCAAATAAATAAATCAATCTGTTGGGATAAAATAGGCACAAGAAGAAAAATTATGAATTGGCAACCAAATCTGGATTTATGATTTCCAATACCCTTTTAAGTTTGTGTTCATTCTATAAAATGTAACAGAAAGATTATATATTATGATATTCCAATCCTTTTACAAAAATAGAAATAAAATCAATTATACTTTACTGATTATGAGGTTAGAAAGCAGACCCCTTTCTGAAAAGGACTCCTTCTTAAAGGGCCAGTTACCTTGCTATTGCAGCTCTGCTGCAGTTGGCAGAGAAACTTATTTATAATATATAAATGTATATTTTTGTTTCTCAATTTTAATTGAATTATGGAAAAAATATTTATAATGTTTTTATTTATTTAGCAAATTCATTCCTCCCCCCAGCTCCCACCTAACCCTTTGCAAAAAGGTGTGTGTTTGTGATGCAGCCTATCTCTGCATCGCACTGTGCAATGTGCTTTAGTGCTGTGGGGGAAGATCTGTCAATCAGATATTTCCCCACATAGATGAATCTGACTGCCTCTTTTATTTCTACTTTACATTGAACATTGTGTATAATGATATGCATATTACTGCTACGTTTTGAAAAACTTAATACACTACAAGCTAAAAATGAAAAAAATAGCTGTATTAATTGTACAGCTCTCATTTTGACTTCTCCTAGACTTGCATGGTGGAAACAACCCTGATTGGTTGAAGTAATTTAGGAGGAGGAACACTACTCCTCTGAGCTCTGAATCAGGCAGTTGGCAGGCAGATATAATATGCTTAAATTTTTGAGGGAAACACAAAACTTGTACAGAAACCATAGTACATAAAACTATAACTATAACAGCAAAAAGATTTTAACATTTTACATTTTTGGAATAATCAGCAATCTATGTAACCTCTAGCTACATTTCTTTTTACATTCGCCTTAAGTTTCACCTAGACTTTGATCTCAGTACAGACACTGAGCCCTATTCTGTTGCCCAATTCGTACATTTATACACACTGCTCTGAATATTGCCACAGATTCTATTAGCTACTCACAATCTGATAACGAGTTCCCCACCCACAATCACTAAGGGCCAGCCAAAGCAAACTGGCCTTAGAACTCCATTGGTTTTAGCACAGCTGGAATATTATGAGCGCTAACTAATTAAAGTTATATAAAATCAATATTCTATTCGACCCACAGTGCAAGCTCGCAAATAAAGTCTAACCCGCAACTAAAAAAAGGATCACTTTCCTGTTAAAAATATTACTTGCACTAAATAGGACTTGCAATGGCTTTTTCAAACACTTTTTAGAGCTGTGTCACAACCTGTATGTTGAATGAGGTATGATAAGAGACTATTGCCCAAGGCTCTCCCCACAGGTGTGACCGTTTCGTTTTACCTCTGTACAGCAGGAAGGACTTTCAGCCTTTGGGTTACACTGAGAGGTGTCTGTGGTCTTGTGTAGCATAAGGATCTTTCTAAGTTCTGAAAAAAACTTACTCCAGCAAACAGAATTCCCAGCATCAATAACAAAATTCACACTTTAATTATGTGAACCAGTATAACATCCTTATTACTGTAACCATCAGACATATTTATACCACATTCTTAGCAACGACAGACCAATCAATTCAGATGTGCATCCATGGTTACACCCAATCCTTCTAGCTCACGTTATCATTGGTACCCCTGCCTGCCAGTCTAAGACAATCACCCATTGTTTTCCCTTGGCACCGCTGTATTCTTAGTAGGGGGCAATTACATACAGTAGGCATGGAGACACCAGTCTGAGGTTTGTGATACATAGAGAGAGATACTGGTGTCATGTGATTCCTAGAGGTCAATTGTCTCCCTAATCTTGTTAATAAGGGACTAGTCCATTACTAGGAAATATTGGGCATATACAATATTTCCCTAAGTGCTAACCCCCAAAGCACAACACAGACATACATCCCATCACTCCCATCATGTTCATACGCACAACCCAACTATAAACATGGCTACAACAGTATGAGCCCAGTGGCACCAAGGCAACTTTAAACAGGCATAACAAGGAATAACACACAAATCACAATATCCCCAATGTTAATCCATCTCAGTGGGCCGCTTTCCCCTGGCACAATAAGCCTATCTTATAAGGCTGAGGGTATCAGTCTGTTGGGTATTGCACAGCCTGTGCCTTGGCATGCTACAGCCATGACAAGCTGTAACAGCAAATACACACAACACTGTACTTTAAAAGCATGGGAAGGCATGGAAAGACATTATAATTAATTGCACAACAGTCTCAAATCCACACATATGCAATTAAAAATATATTTTTTAAATCTTATTTCTTAGTAATATCGATCATGGGGTTAAAAAATGTCATGAAACTCACATGGATTAAAACAGATGACCTTGTGTGTATGACCTTGTACTTTTTTTCTAATGTAAGACATAGTTTCAATTTGAATGCAAGAGTCTAGTAATTTAATTTTTTTTATATTATATTAGAGATTTAAGAAGATTTGTACCTAGCTGATGTGAAGTTGCCCTTTGTCTTTCCTATCTTAGAATACAATTTATATCTTGCGTCTGCCCATGAGATTTGTCATGCCCTGGGGATTAATCATTCCCCAAATAGTGGTGCCTTGCTGTGTCCAACCATAACAAGTGCTGACCCCAAAACATTCCAGCTTCCTCAAGATGATATAAATGCCATACAGCATCTTTACGGTAAGTATCTTCCGTAAACAATACTCAAATTAGTAGCTACTGTCATGAATCAGCCAGTGGCCATATTGGATTTGGTGTGAACTATGCTGGGGCCATTTTGTGACTGGCAGCAGTGGCCATTTTGGGCTGGGTTATCTTCCACATGCTGTTGCCATGTGGAAGAACAAAAGGTTTGGGGTCCACTTGTTATGGATATATTGTTATGTTGTGGTCTAGGGGATAAAGTATTATAAGTTTATCCCTTAGCATATCCCCATCCCTTCCATGTTTAGGCTCATTGTAATGGGTGTCATGTGAGGGAGCTGGTGGGATGTGTTGGTTGTATGTGTGTGAAACATTGTGTGTTGTATTTGTAAATATGAATGTATGTTATTATATTAGTATGTCATTATATTGTAGAGGGGAAGCTGTTGAATAGAGCCAAACCTCCTTTGTTCCCAAAGGCCTGTTAATCCCATTAGCTAGTGTCCAGCAGAGAACTAACAATGGGAAGCTCACAGCTGGAGAACAGACAGGTAGGCATCCAGAAACAATGGGATGGCCTGAAGGCTTCTCAGCCTTCATAGCCTGGGCACAGGAGAGTAAAAGACATGCTTTGCCCTGGAGAGTCAAAACCCAAATGAATTAGTTGGCCTCGCCTAGTGGGCGGACCTGGGAGGGGACTATTGGTTCACACACAGTTCCCCTTCATGATTGGCCAGACGTCATTTGGGTCTGGCTGACGGTAGCCACTTCCCCCATTCTTGTGTGATGTGGTTAAATATGCTGTTCTAAAATAAAACATGGTTCATAATTTTCATCAAGACTTTGTGTGCAGGTGTATTATTGACCCAAGGGCATATGCTAGTAGAGGAGATCGTTTCTGACTCCCTGCCAGGTTTTCCCAGCGCACACTACCTTAAGCTGGGACTTATGCTCTTGCATCCGCAAAGAAGGTCCATTGGTCTGAGTCACCCAAATCTTAGGTCTAAAACCTACAGGAGATACAGAAGAGGACTAGGATTCTCTATACTCCATCATCATTGTAGGTTGTGACAGCTACTTTCTAGATCAAGGATTCATAAATTGTGATTATTACATAGTGATGATAGCATATAACCACCCAACATCATAGTTTCTCCATTTACAATGTTGCTCGTCTTTAATATTTTTTATTAAGATGTCATTTTATTATAGGATATTATAAAACATTCACAATATAGCCTCAAGTTCTAATCTACTTTACTTTGTCTTCTCAATAAATACAATTTGAGTTTTCTTTTTAAGGAAATAACTCAAGCCGGTTCAACCAACAGGACCAACAACTCCTTCACACTGTGATCCTCTTCCCCTAAGAGGGGAAATCATCTTCTTTGTAAATAGGTAAATATGAATAACATACAGAATTGTCTGGTATTATAAAAAACTCAGTAATAATTTTACAAAAAAAAAATGTCTACTCAGCTGTTTATACATTTATTGATATCTACATAGATTATTTCAGTCTATATAATATTTACTTTAGTACATTATATTTTAATTCCAGTGTTCTTTAATACACTAGTTCTCAATGGCAGTCACTTAATGAAAATAATTACATAGTTGATAAACAAATATAAATGGCCGAGCGTAAAGTGAGGGATGGGTGTGTTGCTGCAATAGTGCAATGGGCCAGATGGAAGATCAGGATCATGGACAAAATAGGTAAGTTATTTTAGAGACACATACAAACACAAACAAATTAAAAATAAGCCAAGTACAGTGGTACCTTGGTACTTTCAGTACCTTGGTCCCTCGGTAGTGAATTGATTCCAGAAGGGATGCCGAGTGGAGAAAACAGCGAGTACTGAACAATGACTTGTAAGCGCAAGCAGGGACAGTGTCTTGACTCATACAGGCTTTAGAAAGTGCAATGAGTGCCGAGAAATCTTTGAGTGCTAAAGCATTTTATTCTACTCGAAATGCGTTGAGTATCGAATTCAACAAGTTTTGAAGCTGACAAGTGCTGAGGTACCACTGAAAAAGCTTTTGTTAAGCAAAGTTGTCTAAGTTAGAACGATAAGAAAGTTTTAACATCAGAAATAATTGTTCATTTATGTAATAACTATTTACAGCTTTAAAATCAGACTAATTGCCTACTATAAAAATAATCTGCAGTTAGATATCTCAATATAGGTCCTGCAATCTACTATAAAGTATTTAAGACCCTTTAAATATTGCCATAATTTTAGTTTATGAAATGAATTAAGAATAATTTTTTGTAGTTCAGATTAAATACATGTAACATATACATAGCAAAACTTAGTACATGACTTAGAGAAAACACTCAGCAAAAATATTTCACAAAAATACTTTAATCGAGACTCACTGGGCCTCATATAATCCACTCAGCAGATTCACTCTCCTAATATAATTTTCCCATTTCTATTCACATTTTTCTTTTGCCTCTAGACCAAGAGCTTCACACCACCACCCTTTTTTCAGCCTCTGAACTCATATACCACGCTTCCCTCCTACCCTGTCCACACCCAGCCACCTATGATTTGTGCTAATTTATAGTGCAGGTTTAGCAATATCACCTCCATGTTTCACAGCTGATACACTCACAAACTTAATCACTAATTAACCCACTAGTCTATTTTCAATTACTTGCCAAGATCTTGTTTCATCCTTTTAATTACTTCACCCTTTGCTTTATTTATCCCTTTAGATTGTGAGTTTTCAATCGTATAAGGTGCTTTGAAAAAAACACCTTGGGCCTCATTCTATTATTGGCCGTAGGAGATGCGGGGCCGCAAGGACTGGCCGCAAGCTATTCGCCTATTCTATTCCCTTCCGGCCGGGGATTCCGGCAGGCTTGCGGCCGGCGCCTTGCTATCCCTTGCCTTTGATCTTAAACGGCCGCAAGAGTTCCGGCCGTAAGAAAATCCTGGTTGCTATTCAATTGCTCCGGGAACCCTCTCTGCAAGGCTAAAACTGAGCCGCAGCTTACTTGCAGCAAAAAGGTCCCGCAGCCACACAATTAAGCACATTTTAAAGCCATAATAAAGCCATCCTGCACTCTTATGAGACTATAAAGTGATTGTAGGTGTTAGCATTCATAGCACAACATTACCCTACACTCAAATCCGTAAATACATTTTTTTTAAAATTTATGTTACATATCCATGTAAAAAGTCCAGAGGGCTTGGAGCACCTCAGACCCGCCCACGCTGCGGCCGGAAAATAAACAGTTAATGTAATCTCGGATTTGGGCTGATGTGCAAGCTTGAGAGGGGGATCCCAATAATCCTCATGTCCCCCATAATGATCCCTAGCATTTACAGAGCTTTACAGTGCCGTCTTGAATTTATTTTTGCATTTAAAGATTTCTGAGCTTACGGCCGATTGCAAGATATACAGCCGGCCGTAAGGGGATATCCTTGCGGCGCCGTATAATTGAATTGCAAGGTAACGGGAACCCCGCAAGGAATCGCAGCTTTGCGGCCGATTTACGGCCGATAATAGAATGAGGGCCCTTGTATGTAAGATTTTAAACTCGAAAACAGGGCCATCTACCTTTTGCCATGTGTTTAATATTGTATTGTTTTTTTTTTTAGCCCCTGTATAGCGCTACGGAATATGTTGGCTCAGCATAAAACTGGTGGTAATAATAATATTAATAATAATAATAATAATGATCTAAATATCTGGATATTTGATGTTTAATAAACTTGTGTGATATTTCACAATAAAACTTCCAAATCACAGCAAATTTGCAGGATTTTTAGCTGTTAAGTATTTGAGAAATACAGACATTTTGTTCTAGTTATATGACAGAAAAGGCAATCTTGTTTTGTGTGGGCATTTCATAAAATGTTTTTCTTTTCATTAATATTAATGTATTGCATTATTTTTCTGAAACAGATTTTTATTTCGTAAACATCCTCAAGAATATAAAAGTGACCTTGGTTTCATTATTGAAATATTTCCAATATTGCTAACAAATATTGATGCTGCCTATGAAAATCCCAACACAGAAGTGATTTTTTTAAAGGTAAACATTATTCATAATCTAACGATCATAAATAGTAACAATAGGATTTTTCTAATTAACATAAATTATTTTTTTGTAATTGTTAATTGTTTTAATGATTCACTATTTCATCATTACAGTAATATAGTTAATATATGCAATTACTTATAATAAGATACAATAAAATTGAAAATATTTAGAATTACTATTACAATATTATCTTACCTTACATATTGTACATCTACAAAGAATATATAGATAAATACTGTATTATAATATTATAAATTCATAATACATTTTACTATAAAGTATTTAAAAAATAAAAATCACTCTAACAAACAATGAAAGGCTTTATCAAGCCATGTTTCATTCTGTTTTGGATCAATATACTTTGATGACTTTTGTCCATCAAGCAATTTGAAGACTATGACCTCCATTCCATGATTCCCGTAAGAACTCCAATAAAGCTATGGGAGTTTTGAAAAAAAAACATGGTGCAGCTTTTCTATGGCTCTCTCAAAACAAGAATCTTTGTAAAACTTACATACTCACACCCAGAGGGTTTGTCTGAAATTCTGTAGCTCTAACATGTGGGAGACAGTGTGTATGAATCTCCATAGCAATACTAAATGGTTCCCACTGTTTGGAGCACACAATACTAGTCCTAACATTCTCCTGTGACGACCCAGGGGCCAGATGCTCCCCAAAACCTTCCTATCTACGACTTAAAGGAACCCATAGATTGTCAAGGTTTTATCCTCTCAGCACCCAGCTGCTTTTCCCAGGTATCAAGATTGTGTCTCAGGATGCCAGCAACGCAAAAGCTCAGGAAGCTAGTTCAATAATACTACCCCCAGTGTTTAGGAGCAGAGGTGTAGGCAGAGTCTGTAATAATAATTTCAATGGTTAAAATTATTATATTACTTCAGAATGAAACACACACCTCTAATTGTGTATCTTTAAACTGACCACTCTTTATTGATGCATAGCACATTTATACACACTTCAATCCTTTCATGTGAGGAGGCCTGACCATCAGTTATGTCCCCCATCCTACTCACCCCAAGCCACCCCCCCCCCCCCGGTCTGGGAACTTATCACCCAGGCCAATTAGCCCTTTGATCCTGGCCACACAATGGGTATCTGGTCAGATAAGATCTTTCAGTCTCTGATTAATGGGACCCTCCATATGCTGGCAGTTTTCGCCATTCACACCTAAGTGTCCACTGTCTTCAGATCCCAGGCCTGTGTTTCCTTCATACGTCAATAAATGAACTTACCATTAGAATAATTCCTGCCTGGTGAGGCCACACTACACAGGATAATACACACACACATATACAATAACTAAGATGAACCCCATATCGTGGACCCCTTTATGTCTTACCATAAACAAGATGGAAGACATTTAAAATTGCACATAATAACAATATGGCTGTCACCCACAAACATTTGTAGTAACATTATCCATCTTGGGCAAACATGGCAATCACAGTCTAGGTACTCAGGGTTTTGGGCAATGTTCTTAGGGGGAAAGGGAAAGAGCTGTTGTCTGGTAAAAACTAATGCAGGGAGTTTATGACCCCATTGTCTATGACCCACTTTCCCCTATGAGTTGGGTTTCCCTGGGTTTACCCCATTATACCTGCTACCCCTATGAGCCACCCTCAACAACCAGGGGGCCAGTGTGTTCCCTTACCTCAACACCTTCTGCTGTGGGGGTGGATGGGTCTACTAACTCAGTGGGGGCCCCCAGGGATTTTTTGGATCTTCTAACCATAACAATGTGGTTTCCTATTGATCCCCTGGCACTTAAAAAAAAAACCTTATACCATGGAGGTCCCTAGGGACCAATATGGTATACAAAACTACGACCATGGGGTTCCTCATAGACCCCAAATGCACACAAAATTAATCCCTATACTAAAGGGCTCTAAAAAACACGTTAGTCTATAAAAAAGCATTTTAAGCAGTCGGATGGCATTTCTCGGCATTTCCTAGATTTACCTATGGGACATGATAGCTTGATAGTGATATACACTTTGTTATTTTCTTATGGGAGACATGGAATGGAGGCCTATTTGATAACCTGATAATTTTAACGAAGACCTTACTCGTAATATTCTTTCATGTTAACAGGACATATGACAGAATTGACCCAGAATTGGCATATGACAGTATTGCCTTAAGAAAGTTTGTCTTTAAAGGCAGCAGATAAAATACAAGATAGAAAACTCCTCTATACATTACCTGTTTGCTAGGAGAGATTTTTACTGATCAAGGAAACATATACATAGAAACATATTTTTAAAATTCTCACTTGAAACTTTTATTAAAATTTTTTTTGCTATGGACATTGTTATTTTGTTTTACAGGAAACACTTTTTCATCACATTTAAAAAAATGGCATGACAAATATTCAGTACATTTTGGAAGTAATACCTTTTTTTTTTATCAAAATACTCACTGGGTTTGGGTTGATTTGTTCATTAATGATATTTATCAGTGATACATTTAATTAATTAGTTAATTAATTAAATTAATTACGTGAAATTACTAAAATTACTTTTATGCTAGTGATCACATTTGTTTGAAAGATAAAGCAATATGTATTGCCATATCAATAAATATTTTGATTTCCAACCATAATATAGTTTTCTAAAATATTGCGTAGAACAATTTTATGCTTTTCATGTTTTTTATGTAAGTATTTGGTGTTATTTAGCATATTCTGAGAGGAAGTACAGTGAAAATGACTAACATCTTTAATACATGAAAAGTAATTACAGCATCATTACTGGATCAATGTTTGAGGCACAAAATTGTGAAGGAGTAATCCGTAACAAAATTTGTAACTAATTAACACTACAATTTAATGCATATGGAGATTCTGTTTATATTATGTCACTTTTTGCATAGGTTCCAAGTTTTGGACAGTGGATTTGATATTGGATACCCAAAGAGCATTAACAAACTGGGCTTTACCAGGAATGTTTAGAAAGTTGATGCTGCCGTCCATGTTGAGCACCTGGAGAAAACATACCGGTATTTCTTTGTAGGTGATAAGTACTGGAGGTAAGAATAGAAATAAACATGTTCAACAATCAAAAGTCTAAAAAATACTAATAAACTATTTTTACTATGTTTAACTTTACTTTTCTTAATTCTTGAAGTTATGTTAACTTGAAGAGAAAATATAAAATTTCTAACATCTATAGGTATAATTGTTTTCTTAATTCTCAAACATCAGGCTCACTAAAGGACTTTGTTTAGGAAGCACTTCAAATTTGTGAATTATTTAACATCTAAGAGCATTAGCAAGAAACGAGCATAAGAAAAATATTTTTAGATAACATTTTAATTTGTGAACTTCCTACTACTTTGGATCACTGTGAATGCTTATATTATCTATCAGTGGCGGGAGGGTTGGAAAAGGATGTCATTGACCTTTTAAAGAAGCACAAATGTCCCCATATGTGCTCTGCACCATTAGATAGAGGGTAAAAAAGTATGTGGAAAAGTGTTTTAATTTTTAAAGTTGATGCTGAATTCATGGAGTTATGATTAATAGAAGTCAAGCTATTTCAGCGTGTTGCCTCTGCCTGAATGAGTAATGAGCTCTTTACCGTGTGGGATGTAATGAATATTAATTAGAATCAAGTGTAGAGGCTTTGAATCAGTCATTGTAACATATATTTATATTTACTGTTTAAATACATTATAATATATACTATATTTATACACACATTTGGTTGATATATATAAAAAAGTACATTAGTTAAACAAAAAAAAAGTGAAATGCAGGGATTTGAGGCTATGACGTACCAATTAAAAAAAAATCTTTAAAACAGGTATATTTTTTCCCTTTTCAGTTATAATGAGGACCCACATACAATGGACAAAGGATCTCCAAGATTAATAGAACGTGACCTTCCAGGAATAAATGGGAAAATCGGAGCTACTCATTATTCCAATGGTAAGTTATACTTTTTAATACTCCAATACAATCACATTACTCGTACAAGAAACATGTTACTTTTAAAAATAACAGGATTCTATGTAAATGTTTTCTGAGTCTAGAAAAACTTTTGTAAAAAACAATGAGGTTTATTTATTAAATGGAGTTAATAACTTCACTCCCCATATTGTCCTTTGTACTGATTATCAGTGTTTGTACAATTACACAGTTGTCTGACAATTATGCTCCACAGAATAAAGTTGAGTTGCTAATATCATATTTTGAATTTATAATCTTTTATTAGAAGGCATACAAAAATAAAACATTTTAAACAACTGTACTTTGTCAGTTGTTACGCAAAAATGAACACAATAAAACATTTTCCTGTAATTAACTGACTAGACTTCCTTATGTTACATTTTTAGTTATTAAAGTTGCATGTATCATAGCTAACGTTTTAATTTAAAATATAAAAATAGAAAAAAGAAAAAAGAAAACACAATATACAATAAAACAAATAATAAACTAGAGCAAAGAAGAGAACAGAATAAATATTGAGTGAGTTAACTAAACTATTATACTACTAGCCTTGTATAGAATATAAGGCACAACTAGTGTAATCACCCCTAAATGGGCTCAAAACAGACCTCAATAAGGATACCACAATTCAAATTGTATTTACCTGTACAGTACCGCTGAAGGATTTCCGGGCCACCCCCGCCTCAGGCTCCTCCTCAGGATCGCTTTAGCCAAATGTAAGTATTATATTATATTATGCAACGCAGAATGAAGATGCTAACCAGGGTTCTCAAATTGCCTGGAATTGGGAAACGCTATCCAAAATAATGTGGGTTAGTCTTTCATTGATAAGTAAGTAATTTATATTTTTAAGTAATTTATCTTTTTAATTACCTCTTTGAAGCTTCCAATTATTGGCGTTAGCTGTTTTGGCATGAGTCCATCGAGGGTGCAACCACCTTTTGAAAAAGTGTGGAGGCTAATTGTGCTAATTGCCCCCAGATTTTCTGGGTGGATGGGCATGACCACCAAATGTGGATATGATCCACTAAATATTGGCTTCCCCAAAGCATTTATTACTTTCTTGCAGCTTAAATTTCTGTAGTTTGTCAGGTGTACAATATACTCTATGTAAGACTCTGATAGACATCTCTTTATAGAGCCAAACTGAGCGAGCCTCTGGAGAGATTAGAACAGGATTCCGTCCATTTGTCCCAGTCCCATTCTGCCCCAAGGTCCCACTGGTAGAGTTGAGAAAGATATCATACAGTGAGCCCAGAACACCTTTGGTAAGAGGTAGATTTTTGCAAATAATAGACATCCAGGAGGCCCTGGGAGGTCCAAATTCTCTCAAAGTCTTACTGACCCAGCTCCTAATTTTCAAATAATTTTAGAGTTCCGTGACAGGCAAATCATGGGTTGTGCAGACTTGGTCATAGGTCATCAGGATATTATTAAGAAACCAGTTCCCTATCCGGTCAAGATTTCTGGAGGTCCACCGGAATTTAGAGATAACTGACATGAGTGGGGACAAACTCGAAATAAGTCGATGCCTGGAGTTGGCCCACCCCCAAGAGCGAAGAGTTAGAGAAATCATGGGATTTTGATGGGTTGTGAAGGGAGCTAGTACTTTGGGGATCCAGATTAGCTTATCCTAACTATGTGGAGACATTTGCTTATTTTCCATAAAAACCCAGGATAGCTGGTGTGTTATGAAGTGTGTTCTGGGCAGATTGGCCAATTAAGCTGCTTTAAGGTAAAGCCTCAAGTTTGGACATTCAAGTCCCTCTCTACTTTTATGCCTGAACATCACCTGCTTGGAGATACAAGGGCATTTATTTCCCCATATAAATCTTAATATTCTATTCTGGAACTTATCTAAGTCTGTAAGTGAGATTGAGATAGGAATAGTCCTGAAGAGATAAAGAATCTTATGTTCATTTTAGCAGCTGCTATGCAGCCCGTCCATGAAATTTTAAAGCTTGCACTCCTAGTCAAAGATTTGTATATGGGGGAAGTTACCTTGTAAAGTTCGGCGATTTTAGTAAGTTTAACACCCAAGTATTTTATAAACTTTTTGGGCCAGATGAAGTTATAATCACATTTAAAAGAGTCAATCTCAATTTGTGGCATACTCAGTCTCAGAGCTTCAGTTTTCTCTACATTTAGTTTAAGGCCTGAGATTTCGCTAAATTCCTTTATGTTTGACATGAGTGCTGGTATAGAGTAAAGGGGTTTGGTCAGGCTGTATAGTATGTCATCAGCAAAGAGAGAGCATTTAAAATGTTGGTGGCCTACTTGTACCCCCTGTATTGATCTAATTGCTTGCGCAAGGGGTTCTATGGCAAGTGCAAATAACAAAGGTGAAAGTGGGCACCCTTGCCTAGTCCCTCTTTGGATTTGGATATTAGCTTTGTGCTCTCCTAGCAATTTTAGATTCGCTGTTGGGGATTCGTAATATCTCCTTAGCAGGTTAATAAAGCGTCCCCTGAATCTAAACTTCTCTAGCATTTTATACAGATACGGCCATTCCACTGTATCGGAAACCTTCTCAATGTCTAGAGCAAGATGGCAAAATGGAGTGCCCGATTTGTGTGCTAGGTACTGAGTATTTAAGACTCTCCTGACATTGTCCCCTGCCTCTCTGAAGGGAATAAACCCTGTCTGGTTCTTATGAATTAAGTCTGGTAGGAATTTAGAAATGCGATTGACCATAATTTTGGCCAAAGTCTTAACATCCCCATTAATCAGGGAGATGGGGTGGTAATTGTTTACCTCTAAATTATCCCTACCCTCTTTTGGAAAGATGACTAGATCAGCCTGATTTAATTTGGGGGCATGGGTTTCCTGTTTAAGATTGCATTGAATATGGGCGTTAGATAGGGGGTAAGAAGGGGGTTCAAATTTTTTGTAATACAGATTAGTGAAGCCATCTGGCCCTGGGCATTTCCCCAATTTAAGACCTTGAATAGTAGATTTAACTTCCTCTTGGGACACATCCGAATTAAAGTTGGCTAAGCGGAGGTCTGAAATTGCGGGAAGATCATGTAAGCTAAGGAATATTGAGAGGAGTATATTAGTTGATAGAAATTTTGTATGTCGTTGGGGCTGAAAGAAATTTGACCATCAGTCATTATAATTCGTATGGTTCTAAATTGGGAGAATTTGTTGTTAAGTCTCCTAGCTAGAAGAGAATCAGGCTTGTTTCTCTTCCAGTAGTATAAATGTTTAATTCTTCTCATCTCCTGTTCAGTGCGATGCAACAGAATGCCATCTAATTCTAACCTTGTTTTATCAATTAACTTGCATTCCTTAAGGGAGGGATTCTGTTGGTTTAATTATTTTAGTCTCTTTAATGTATTTGTAAGGTCTGCCTCCTTTTGCCTAATGATTTTTCTTTGAGTTGAGGCCAGCTTAATACAGGTTCCCCTGATAAAAGCTCAAGAGAGGCGTTTGTCTCAAAAAATAGGTTTATGTCTTTTGGCAATTAATTCCATGCTACTTGGGTTAGACAATAAAAAGTCATACATTTTCCAGGTGTAGGGAGGTTGTTAATTAGGACCCATATCTAGTTCCACGAATACCAGAGCATAATCCGACCAGGGGCGGGGGACAATTTCAGATTTCAAGAGTCATATAGGGATGAGCTAAAAGGAAGAGTATCAATCCGGGAGTAAGTCAGGTGAGTTGGAGAGTAGAATTTATATTCTCTACTGTCCGGGTGAAGTCCCCTCCAGGCATCGACCAGCCCCAACCTATTGAACAGGGACTTGATCTATTTTGTTTTGTTGAGAAATCTGTTGCTAGAGGATTTCCCCAATCTATCTAGGGTCGGGTTGAAAGTAAGATTCAGGTCCCCCCCAATTATCAATTTTTCCAGATCATGAGTTTAAATTCTCTTCAACAGGGAGATCAGAACTGTATAAGGGAAAGTCGTAGGAGAGTACAGGGAAATTAATGTAGGTCTAACCCCCATTAGTTCCAGTAACCATGATACAAGAACCATGATAGTTCCAGTACCATCCTCATCTACAATTGTATTCTCAACCTGGAAAGGGAAGTTTTAGTGTAAAAGAATTGTGCAGCCCACTCTCTTAGTGGGAAGAGTGGCCAGGTGTAAAAATTAGGTGCATTATCATGGGAGAAATTAGTTTCCTGCATGAAAATAACTGAGGGTTTATGTTTTTTGTAGAATGCAAAGGCTTTACGGCTTTTAAAAGGGGAGTTGAAACCCTTCCCGTTGTGGGTTATTAGGGTATAATTAGAGGCAGCCATTTAAAGGTAGATGTGAGACCTTAGCCGTGTGTGTCATTACCTGATAGCTGGCCCCATGGGAAGTAAGGCGAAGAGAAGCCCGGAAAGCCAACAGCTGCCCTGCAAATTGGTCTGCGAGTGACTGGGAAGTCGTCCTGTTGTCAAAAAGGGATACAAGGGGGAAAAGAGAGAGCATTAGCTCAACATCAGTGAGGTAGATATGTTTAAGAAAGCAAATAAGCGACATCAAATTAGCATTTAGAAGTTCTCTAATGGTACAACTACGAGATTTTAGAAATAAGAACATTAAACAACAGTCAATAATCAATAAATGTCTTTCTCGGATTCTCTAAACAATAAAGTAGAATCCAATCCACATAAGGTGGGGAAATAATCCAGCGAATTGTAAAAATACTGATAGATTTGTATCATAAACTAAACGAACAACTGAAATCAGAACACTAGATGAAAGCAGATGAACACCAAACATTATACTTAGCAATCAAAAATGAGTTGCTAGGACCTAGCTTGCAGAAGTTCTAGTCCGGCTTTGAATTGGCCAAGTGATCAGTGTCCTCTGTACGGGCCTTGTGGTTAATGCGTTGACCACTTGCACTGTCCAAAAGATGTTTGGGATGCAAAAGCTTCAGCATCAATAAGCAGTCCTCTAGTGTGCGGGTGGTATAAGTTGTGCCCTGGAAGTTGAAAGAGAGGGCAAACGGGAAGTTCTAGTGGTACTGAATCTTGTATTGGAGAAGAATTGCAAGAGCAGGTTTCATTAGCCTCTGCTTATTAAGAGTGTCCGGGGAAAGGTCAGCATAGAACTGTAAGGGAGAGTCATCCCGGCCCTTGATAGTTTTTAGCTTCCTGGTAGCCAAGAGTAGAGTATCTCTAGCTTGCTGCCTCAAGAATCTGACAATGACATCTTTAGGGGCATCCTGGCTCCTCGTGCCACCCAGAGCTCTATGGGCTTGTTCAATTTCCCACATGGTTGCAACCTGATCAGGGAGAATTGCAGCAATAGTGTCTCTCAGATACTGGGCTATATCCTTTATAGCTCTCGGGATGCCGCAGATGTTGTGGAGGCAAGACCGGTTTTCAAGGTCCTCTATCTTATCTGTGAGATCAGAAACATGAAATATGTTTTGAGCAATAGATGTCCTATCCCTTTCCTGGGCCTCAGATAACTGATCTGTCATCTCATCCAGAAGCTGAGTGCTCTGTCCCAAATCCTTCAGGTCCCGTTGCAGGGGTTCAATCGCCTTTGCTAGGAGTCTTTCGATTGTAGCCACTGATCTGGCTGATAGATCCAAGTGCTGGCAAGATTCTTTGGGATTCTCTTCCTGGTCTGAGTATTCTGAGTGTTCGGAGATAGAGTCCATTGGAGACGGGTGCCGGCCCAGCTTTGGTGGAAAATGGTCCTGTATACCCTTAGCATAGGCAGCTTGCTTAGGTTTTGGCATCTTGGCGATCGGGTTAGATATATCAGCAAAAGATCCGCCGTGAAGTAGGTTCAATGTGGTATGCAGAGAGCGGATGTGTTTAATGCTGTGCCTGATAATCTACTGCCTCCGTTCGTATAAGAAGACCGGCTCAATAAATGTAGTTAAGTCATCTGCTGGTTATATCGCCGGATTATATCCAAATTTAGCTCTTAGTCCATGGTGGGGTTTTGAGTTAGAGTATTTTGGGTGGTGCAGATAGTTGATGCACCTGCGTATGAAGCACAAGTGTGGAAGGCCTTTTGTGAATTATAGTTTATACCCAATGTCTCTGTTTGATCCCGTGGGATGCAGGGTAAGAAGTGGTTGACCAAGTTGGCTTAGCAGTTCTGCCCTGAGCAGACCAGGTTAGCACCAACAATTCACAAGTTTGAATTCTGAAATATATCAGTTGTGGTTATCTGTATTGACTATAAGGTGGCATAATGATGCTGGGTTGACAAATGATCCCACACTGGTTATATGGCAGCAAGTGTAGACAAGTTCCTTAAGAGTGTATGTTACACTAGTGGCTATATAGCATAGTGTCAGAAAGTCTTGCAAGAGTGACAATTACTAATAGCACAATAATGATGTTGCAGAATATTTAAATGATGAGCAAGTATCATGACACTTATAGTGGATGCAATCTTTCATGAAGGTGCCCTTGTTTATAGGTGGGGGCAGCACTTTTAAGGCACAACATTGTATACCCAGGCCATGAGAGAAAAGACAGTCCTGAGAGTCAGTGAGGCTGGGATATATATTTTTTTCCTGTGCCCACAGGACCTTTATAGGGCTCGTGGCCTGGGCCCCTTTGCAATACCCAGTATCCTGGGGAAAATGGCTGCCACTGGACCTCTAGCCTCCTTCCCTCCTGGCCCTATAGTACTCATTTGAACCCTAGTGACACTTAATAGGCCACCTCTGTCAGGGTCTTGCTGGGTTACTTGCCCCCGGTCCAAGGTCTCTAGGTGCACAACCCTGGCCCAGGTTAGGTGCTAATGTCTTTTTAAAGGCATTTTGAGGGGTTGTCTGGTGATTAAGGGTCATTTAGACCCTTAAATTTGTGGACTCACGATTTACCAGCAACTACAGTTATCAGGCAATAGGGAGTTCCCCTGTGTGCCGGATCACAGGGGTTTTACTGAATGTTTTGAATGTCTATTACAAGTTCCTGCTCAGAATTCCAAGAAAAACAGTTATTACACTGCATTCTGGGAAGATGAGCAGGGACATGCAAATGTACTTACAAATGCTTTGTTCTTCTATCCATAACCAGTTTAAACATGGCTTCCTTTAAGCATATGCCTGCTGAATTACACAGCTTTTATGCAAAGCCAAGGTTGGATTATACATAAGCTGGGAATTCTACCCACAGACAGCTGTTTCAAGGTATCAAGGTATTCAAGGTAGATATTTTCAATAGGTAGTTCACCACAACAATCATTTAATATATGGTGGGCAAAAGAACAAAAGAAGCCCTCCACCGTACAGTAGTACAGTATATAAATATTACATTTGTGTTCACATTTGAATGTCTAAAACAAGTTAAAAAACTTGCTTTCAGCTCAGAATTCTGAGAAATACAGTTATTATATGTACCTTCTGGAACACTACCTTTTCATGAAAGGGCTTTTGTACCTCATTGAAGCTATGAGCTATACTCTATACATTATGAGCAAGTCATAGCAGAGAGGTCAGAAAAGTGACAGAATGATTTTAATTCAAATTCAAGGTAGGCAAGCCATTACACATCATAGTGTTCAAGTCTTTACTCCGACTATGGATGCTGAAGAGACTGAAGTTGTCCAATTCTACATAATCAACACCTCCTAGATATACAGTAACACCAAGAAAATATCTTACTCTCATCATAGGATATTGGAATGATAAAGTAGCGAACCAAAGGATACCTGACATAACAGACATGTTTACTCTTGAAGTAAAAAAATGAAGCAGGTCAGAAAATAGAAGAATTCTGTGAAGGTAGCTATTTACAGACTATACATACATTAGAATGATCAAAATACAGTAGACAAACTACCATACATGCTAGCATGGGCAAAAGACAAAATGTAAGACTAAATTACCAAAATCACTAAATAGGATATATAATATCGTAATAAAAAAACAGTACGCCCCAATCGTTTTTCCCCCAATCTTTTCTTTTTCTATGGTAAACTCTTTTAATCTAATATATCTGTCATGAGAAGCAAAAAACTAAAAAGACAATCACACCAGTACTTTTCTCTAATACACATGTTTTATTTGTATAATGGTGTTTATTGAACTTAATTTATTTCTATAATAGGAAACTTAAAAAATCCTGTGTTAGTGCCTTATTAATAAAGCACTATAATCATAGACGAAGCCTGTTTTAGGGTCAACTTTGGGAATGCTGACTGTGGGTGTTGTGTACCCCTTGCACCATCTCAGACACCCCCCGCATTCAGATGCAGCCTTTATTTGTTTTATTATAGTTTACCCCACTTGACATTAGTTTTTTGTGCTACTTAAGTCTATATAATAACTCAGAGGAGGGAATCAGAAGCATTAGAATATTTATTAATGGTTTATATACGATTGCTTATAATCTGAAGCATAGTTGGCAGCAAAATATTTCTGCCATGGTAGGTTGCAACATTATATAAATTTGATATGTATATGTCCACTGGAGAAGATACTAATAGGATTTGTGTTATGAGCTACCAACATAACTAGTATCTTTGTGGTGTGCGGTTTGTAGATATTAATAGTGTAGGTGCACCATTTGATTGATACACATGGCACAATCAGAAACTGTTACTGGACTTGTAAAGTAGAAAAATCTTAAAACATCCCACCCATGTTAGGAATTAGAGTTGTATGTTATATGTCAATATACATTTGTCTGGAACTTTTCGCATCAAATGCTAAATTCTGTTTATGTATTCATCTGTTTGTGCTAAAAAAATATATATATTTATCAGATGCTGCTCTTTTATTTTTTTGTAAACATATATTTATATTTTGACCATATATAATTATGTGCTTTGTGTTGTTTACTAGAGAGAGAGAGAGATAGAGAGAGAAAACAAAATAACTAGCAGTACTTGATGCATGGAATGGATAATCGTCAGGGGTGGTAATGACGCAAGTAGGCTCAGCTGCTGGTTAGCTCTGTCAAACAGTGAGAGGAAGAAAAAACATCAGCATCAGTAGTAGCTGGTGCAGGCAATGTATAATCTGCAGAGGTAGTAATGGCGCAAGTAGGCTTAGCTCTGCCAACAGAAAGAGGAAGAAAAGCACCAGCTGCAGCAGTAGTTGATGAAGATAATAAACAATCAGCAGGGGTGGTAATCAAGTGTGGACATGTTCCAAACTACATATCCCAGGCTGCTTTGCAATACAGGAAGCATAGAGTTAGATATAAATGTTTCAGCTGCCTCTGTTTCCTCCTGATGGGCCAAAACAAATTATGAATTTTATGCTGATTTAGCCAGAGTTTAAAAGGTGTGTTTTCTCTAAAATCCAACTGGCAGAAATTACAAGAAATTGCTAACTTCAAGGTGAGTTTTTAAATGTTAATTTGGGTATTTTTCATGCAAGAAAATGTTATCATACACTGATGACTCTCCTCTATAAGATGCATTCATAATCCAGGAAATTTAGATATGCCTTTAAGTATGCTATTAAGGTTTCAAGGCTGATGTTTGGCAACTCGAACCCTTAGCTCCCTCCACAGATTTTCTATGGGATTAAGGTCTGGAGACTGGCTAGGCCACTCCAGGACCTTAATGTGCTTCTTATTGAGCCCCTCCTTTGTTGCCTTTGCAGGAGGTTCACACCCAAGATTTAACGTTACATGGTCCCGTCCATCGTCCCTTTGATGCGGTGCAGTTGTCCTGTCCCCTTAGCAGAAAAACACCCCCAAAGCATAATGTTTCCACCTCCATGTTTGCCGTTGAGTATGGTGTTCTTAAGGTTTTAGGTAGCATTCCTCCTTCTCCAAATGCGGCTGTTGAGTTGATGTCAAAGAGCTCGGTCTTGGTCTCATCTGACCACAACACTTTCACCCAGTTCTCCTCTGAATCATTCAGATGTTCATTTGCAAACTTCAGACGTGCCTGTACATGTATTTTCTTGAGTAGGGGGAACCTGCGGGTGTTGCCGGTTTTGTGTTCTTCACGGTGTAGTGTGTTACAATTGTTTTCTTAGTGACTATGGTCCCAGCTGCCTTGAGATCATTAACAAGATCCTCCCGTGTAGTTCTGGGATGGTTCCTCACCGTTTTCATGATCATTAAAACTCCACATGGTGAGATCTTGCATGGAGCACCAGCTCGAGGGAGACTGAGAGTTATTTCGTGTTTCTTCCATTTGCGAATAATCGCAGCAACTGTTGTCACCTTCTCACCAAGCTGCTTGGCAATGGTCTTATAGCCCATTCCAGCCTTGTGTAGGTCTATAATCTTGTCCCTGACATCCTTGGACAGCTCTTTGGTCTTGGCCATGGTGGAGAGTTTGGAATCTCATTGATTGATTGCTTCTGTGGACTGGTCTATTTTACACAGGTAACAAGCTGAGATTAGGAGCACTCCCTTTAAGACAGCACTCCTAATCTCAGCTTGTTTCCTGTATAAAAGACGCCTCGGAGACAGAAATCTTGCTGCTTGTTCGCTAATAAAACGTAAAGATATTACACTATCAACAAAGGTCTGCATACTTGAAGATATGGTATTCTCAATATATATAAAACCACAACATCATTTAACTTTTGGGGGGCAAAATTTTCATAGAAGCCCCATACCGTAGAGAGTACCGTAACAAAAAAGTACATTTTTGTGTACTAATCCTGTGTTCTTATGATGGACAAAATATTTGTGCTTTAGCCTCATGATCAAACCTTCCAGTGAAGAGTTGGTCTTGATTTCCTGAAGTACTGATTTATTGAATCTTCTTCCAGTCCAATGAACTCTAAGCGTTTTTTTACCAACAGCACAATTCAAAGGCATCAGTTCTGCAGCTCTCAGCCTTCCTTATTGGTCCCGCTCTAACATATGTATATTACTATGGGTACTACCATAGTTCCAACTATGCAGGCCTTTATGATAGGAATATTAACTTTTTACTATCCTATACAAGCTTACCATAGCTTCCTCCCGAGAACAAAACACCTTTTAATTTCATGGCTACAATCACCATCTGAAGAGATTTGGATCCCAGGAAAATGAAATCTGTCACTGCCTCCACTTTTTTCCCATGTATTTGCCAAAAGCTGAGATTGCAGTTTGCCATGATCTTCATCTTTTTAACTTTGAGCAACAGGTCAGCTTTTGCACTCTCTTCTTTCAATCTCATCAGTAGGTCCTTTAGTTACATCTCACTTTCAGTCATCAAGGTAGTAGTATGATCTTCGTATCTGAGGTTGATGATATTTCTTCCAGCAATATTGGATTCATCCAGCCCAGCCTTATTCCGACTATTAGCCACTGTTTAAAATTATTTAATTCTAGACAGATGCAGAAGTATTAAAATCTTTGCTCTGTTTTTGAGTTGTGTCCGAGTTGCGTGTGGCATTGAGATATTAAGATGTAGAAAACTGGCAAATATTTTAACTCTATCTTCACATTATCTCTGTTTTGCTCAATATGTTAATGTGGTTACAATATTCTTTATTGGATCAGGTTTGCCACAACACAAACAAGTTAGTCTACTGGAACAAAAATCTGCAATTTAACTGTAGAGTAATATATTGATACACATATTGTCATAATCAACCATAGGGAGACAGAAGTGTGTAAGTCATGAATGACTGACATTATGAAAAATGGATAGTAAACTGAATAAACTTTTAACCTAAAAAGAACTTGATTTAAATGTTACTAATATCTTTATGAAAACATTGGCCACTTATATCAGCAAGGTTATACCTCAGTAAGCATGATCTCAGTTGTATTAAAATTATGTTGATGATTGGATTAACATCTAGGCGGCTTCTTTTGTATTAAAAAGCTTTACTTGCTTACTCAGAAGGTTAACACATACTGTTAAATAACTGAATTACATGAAAACATTGTCGGAAACCCTTACAAAACACATAGGCGTCATTCCAGGAAACAAGACCGCATCTGTTACTAACAGAAAACTTGGAGGAAGCCTTCACAGAAAATGCCAGAAGCTGCAAACACACGTCTAGCCTAACCTAGAAAATGGCAATAGAATGTAAAAGAGATCTCTGA
Source organism: Discoglossus pictus (assembly GCA_027410445.1). Taxonomy (NCBI): domain Eukaryota; kingdom Metazoa; phylum Chordata; class Amphibia; order Anura; family Alytidae; genus Discoglossus; species Discoglossus pictus. Next base: position 435,416,016 of record CM050164.1, read on the forward strand.
TTCAATTCAAAAGATATTAAATAATGTTTGCAACCTTTAATAATGGTTAAGTTAAGCAAAATGAATACTATTATATAATTAATTAATTATTTCTTATTCAAATGTACTTGAATCTCAAATCCCCACCAGGTTTTACACAATTTGTTTGGACAGCAAATAAAAGGTCTTACTGGTCATCACAGAATCTCACATTAACAGTATGCTATTTTAAAGTGCATAACATATTTTTTATTAAACAATGTATTACTTAACTTAGCCCATATAATAGTTTTCATACAGCCCCATTAAATTCCCCCAATGTGTAAAAACGTAGCTCCTAACATAGGGCCTCATTAAATTCCAGCCTCGTAAATAAGAGGCTTCTACTTAAGCCCTACGTACTGCAAAGTTTCTCTAACTTACAATGCTATTAAATTAGCCCTGCTGCGAGCAACGTGTGAGCTACGCAGCAGGGCCGTACGTATCTACACTGCGTAAATGTACATGAGGAGTGACAGCCTGCGAGATGATATCGCAGGCTCCCACTCCTCATCAAGTGCTGCGGGGGTCCTAAAAGGGACCTCCGCGGCAGTCCCCCACATAAGCATTGCCGTGGGGGGTACTCCAAACCCCCCCCAGGCACCTAAAATGAACCCCCCCTCAATGCGGGGGTCCCTGTCGGGACCCCCGAAGTGTCCTCACATGAACACCTTGCTGCAGGGGTCCATAGGAACCCCCGCAGCCCCCACACATTAACCCCTTGCAGCGGGGGTCCCCGATCGGCACTGATCAGGCCCCCGCTGCATTTAAAACTTTTAAATTCCCCGCCGCGGCTCCTTAAAGGGGCCGCGGCACACTATTAGCCAATCCCGGCCGCGGCACTTAAAATTAACCCCCCTCTATGCTGGGGGTCCCCATCGGGACCCCCGAAGTGTCCCCACATAAACCCATTGCAGGGGGGGTCCCCGATCTGCATAGATCAGGCCCCCCGCTGCATTTAAAACTTTTAAATTCCCCGCCGCGGCTCCTTAAAGGGGCCGCGGCACACTATTAGCCAATCCCGGCCGCGGCACTTAAAATTAACCCCCCTCTATGCTGGGGGTCCCCATCGGGACCCCCGAAGTGTCCCCATATAAACCCCCTGCAGCGGGGGGCCCCGATCGGCACCGATCGTGACCCTGCTGCAATTCAATTTTAAATTTCCCGCCTCGCGGGTCCTCAAAGGACCGTAAAGGTCCTGAAAGGACTCGCACTAAAAATAATAACCCCAGGCAACTATAATTACCCCATTAACTCATGATGGTCAATCCAGACCACCATAAGGCCTAAATTAACCCATTAACTCATGGTGGTCAATCCAGACCACCATAAGACCTAAATTAACCCATTAACTCATGGTGGTCAATCCAGACCACCATAAGACCTAAATTAACCCATTAACTCATGATGGTCAATCCAGACCACCATAAGGCCTAAATTAACCCATTAACTCATGGTGGTCAATCCAGACCACCATAAGACCTAAATTAACCCATTAACTCATGATGGTCAATCCAGACCACCATAAGACCTAAATTAACCCATTAACTCATGATGGTCAATCCAGACCACCATAAGGCCTAAATTAACCCATTAACTCATGATGGTCAATCCAGACCACCATAAGGCCTAAATTAACCCATTAACTCATGGTGGTCAATCCAGACCACCATAAGACCTAAATTAACCCATTAACTCATGATGGTCAATCCAGACCACCATAAGGCCTAAATTAACCCATTAACTCATGATGGTCAATCCAGACCACCATAAGACCTAAATTAACCCATTAACTCATGATGGTCAATCCAGACCACCATAAGGCCTAAATTAACCCATTAACTCATGATGGTCAATACAGACCAGCATAAGGCCTAAATTAACCCATTAACTCATGATGGTCAATACAGACCAGCATAAGGCTCTATTTAACCCCATCAGTCCCATAAGGGTATATTATTACCATTATGGGCCTGTTACAACCCAACATTAACCACATAAGTGCCATGATGGTCCTCAAGGACCATCATGACACTAACTACAAACACTACACTATAACCCCCAATAAACCATTTAATCTAAACTAACCCCCCTCTACACTAATCTATTAACACTTACACTACCTACCTACACTACCTACCCCCTAATAAACCTCCCCAACACTCTAATTACAAAAAACAAAAAACCTACAGTACAAAAAACAAAAAAACCTACAGTACAAAAAAACAAAAAAACCTACAGTACAGAAAACAAAAAAAAATTACACACCTGAAAAGGAAAGACAGATAAACACAATACAATAATACATATAATACATTACATACATTACATACAATACATGACATTACATATAATATATTAAATATAATATATTAAATATAATATATTACATATAATACATTACATACATTACATACAATACATGACATTACATATAATATATTAAATATAATATATTAAATATAATATATTACATATAATACATTACATACATTACATACAATACATGACATTACATATAATATATTAAATATAATATATTAAATATAATATATTACATATAATACATTACATACATTACATACAATACATGACATTACATATAATATATTAAATATAATATATTAAATATAATATATTACATATAATACATTACATACATTACATACAATACATGACATTACATATAATATATTAAATATAATATATTAAATATAATATATTACATATAATACATTACATACATTACATACAATACATGACATTACATATAATATATTAAATATAATATATTAAATATAATATATTACATATAATACATTACATATAGTCCTAATCAAATACCCCCTATCTATCTAACATACAATCTATTTAATTTAAAATAAATCCTAACTATATCAAATACATCCCCCTATCTATCTAATATACAAAAAATCCTAACTACATACACAGACCCTTATTCTAAAATAAAATAAAATAATTACAGTCCTAACTACATACACAGACCCTAATTCTAAGCTAAAATCAATAAATTAAGACCACTTACCTTTAAGATGTTGCTTCAGATCACTAACCTATGGGTCAAACAAAAAAAAAAATTAGTACAAAACATTAACATCAAATAAATAAACATTATATACATTCTACATATTCAACTCACCTTTACAGCATGTCCAGTCACTGTTAAGCTCTTCCGGCGCGGCCCTGTTAAAAAAAAAAAACACAATACATGAATACATGAATACAATATATAAACAATAAATAAAATACACAAATAAACATCTAAATATACATTTAACTTACCTCCCCGCGATGTCCCCGGCCTTCTCTCCTTCAGCCCCGGCTGGGCCGCGGAACCATCCGCGCTCTAAAAAAAAAAAAGAAAAAAAACTAACGGAGGTCTGCACTGGCAGACCTCCCCGACGCTACTGAACCTCCCGGAGTCGTTTCCGGGAGGAAATTGGCATTGGCGGCTTGTGATTGGCTGAAAAAGCTGTCAGCCAATCAAAAGTCGTCAATGTAGGAGCCAATCAGGATGCGCAGATGTCTTCTACCAATCACTCCGTGGGGGTGTATCCCATAGTGATTGGCTGAAGGCATCTGAGCGTTGTGATTGGTTCCCATAAAGATAGACAAGTGTTTTAGCCAATCAGGGTGGGATATTGGGGTGTATCCCATCCTGATTGGCTCACACATTGACGACTTTTGATTGGCTGAAATTGATAGACAGCTTTTTCAGCCAATCACAAGCCGCCAATGCCAATTTCCTCCCGGAAACGACTCCGGGAGGTTCAGTAGCGTCGGGGAGGTCTGCCAGTGCAGACCTCCGTTAGTTTTTTTTTTATTTTTTTTTAGAGCGCGGATGGTTCCGCGGCCCAGCCGGGGCTGAAGGAGAGAAGGCCGGGGACATCGCGGGGAGGTAAGTTAAATGTATATTTAGATGTTTATTTGTGTATTTTATTTATTGTTTATATATTGTATTCATGTATTCATGTATTGTGTTTTTTTTTTTTAACAGGGCCGCGCCGGAAGAGCTTAACAGTGACTGGACATGCTGTAAAGGTGAGTTGAATATGTAGAATGTATATAATGTTTATTTATTTGATGTTAATGTTTTGTACTAATTTTTTTTTTTGTTTGACCCATAGGTTAGTGATCTGAAGCAACATCTTAAAGGTAAGTGGTCTTAATTTATTGATTTTAGCTTAGAATTAGGGTCTGTGTATGTAGTTAGGACTGTAATTATTTTATTTTATTTTAGAATAAGGGTCTGTGTATGTAGTTAGGATTTTTTGTATATTAGATAGATAGGGGGATGTATTTGATATAGTTAGGATTTATTTTAAATTAAATAGATTGTATGTTAGATAGATAGGGGGTATTTGATTAGGACTATATGTAATATATTATATGTAATATATTATATTTAATATATTATATTTAATATATTATATGTAATGTCATGTATTGTATGTAATGTATGTAATGTATTATATGTAATATATTATATTTAATATATTATATTTAATATATTATATGTAATGTCATGTATTGTATGTAATGTATGTAATGTATTATATGTAATATATTATATTTAATATATTATATTTAATATATTATATGTAATGTCATGTATTGTATGTAATGTATGTAATGTATTATATGTAATATATTATATTTAATATATTATATTTAATATATTATATGTAATGTCATGTATTGTATGTAATGTATGTAATGTATTATATGTAATATATTATATTTAATATATTATATTTAATATATTATATGTAATGTCATGTATTGTATGTAATGTATGTAATGTATTATATGTATTATTGTATTGTGTTTATCTGTCTTTCCTTTTCAGGTGTGTAATTTTTTTTTGTTTTCTGTACTGTAGGTTTTTTTGTTTTTTGTACTGTAGGTTTTTTGTTTTTTGTAATTAGAGTGTTGGGGAGGTTTATTAGGGGGTAGGTAGTGTAGGTAGGTAGTGTAAGTGTTAATAGATTAGTGTAGAGGGGGGTTAGTTTAGATTAAATGGTTTATTGGGGGTTATAGTGTAGTGTTTGTAGTTAGTGTCATGATGGTCCTTGAGGACCATCATGGCACTTATGTGGTTAATGTTGGGTTGTAACAGGCCCATAATGGTAATAATATACCCTTATGGGACTGATGGGGTTAAATAGAGCCTTATGCTGGTCTGTATTGACCATCATGAGTTAATGGGTTAATTTAGGCCTTATGGTGGTCTGGATTGACCATCATGAGTTAATGGGTTAATTTAGGTCTTATGGTGGTCTGGATTGACCACCATGAGTTAATGGGTTAATTTAGGTCTTATGGTGGTCTGGATTGACCATCATGAGTTAATGGGTTAATTTAGGTCTTATGGTGGTCTGGATTGACCACCATGAGTTAATGGGTTAATTTAGGTCTTATGGTGGTCTGGATTGACCACCATGAGTTAATGGGTTAATTTAGGCCTTATGGTGGTCTGGATTGACCATCATGAGTTAATGGGGTAATTATAGTTGCCTGGGGTTATTATTTTTAGTGCGAGTCCTTTCAGGACCTTTACGGTCCTTTGAGGACCCGCGAGGCGGGAAATTTAAAATTGAATTGCAGCAGGGTCACGATCGGTGCCGATCGGGGCCCCCCGCTGCAGGGGGTTTATATGGGGACACTTCGGGGGTCCCGATGGGGACCCCCAGCATAGAGGGGGGTTAATTTTAAGTGCCGCGGCCGGGATTGGCTAATAGTGTGCCGCGGTCCCTTTAAGGAGCCGCGGCGGGGAATTTAAAAGTTTTAAATGCAGCGGGGGGCCTGATCTATGCAGATCGGGGACCCCCCCTGCAATGGGTTTATGTGGGGACACTTCGGGGGTCCCGATGGGGACCCCCAGCATAGAGGGGGGTTAATTTTAAGTGCCGCGGCCGGGATTGGCTAATAGTGTGCCGCGGTCCCTTTAAGGAGCCGCGGCGGGGAATTTAAAAGTTTTAAATGCAGCGGGGGGCCTGATCTATGCAGATCGGGGACCCCCCCTGCAATGGGTTTATGTGGGGACACTTCGGGGGTCCCGATGGGGACCCCCAGCATAGAGGGGGGTTAATTTTAAGTGCCGCGGCCGGGATTGGCTAATAGTGTGCCGCGGTCCCTTTAAGGAGCCGCGGCGGGGAATTTAAAAGTTTTAAATGCAGCGGGGGGCCTGATCTATGCAGATCGGGGACCCCCGCTGCAAGGGGTTAATGTGGGGGTGCTGCAGGGGTCCTGATAGAGACCCCTGCAGCATGGGGATGTGTATAGGGTGCAGGGGGGAGCCTCACACTGCTGTCTCGGGCTGTTCCGAGGCAGCACGTAGAGGCTTTCGGATCCCTTGCGTGGACTTTTTGTCCACGTAGGGATTCTTACGATATGCGAGACTCGTGCATAGATTTAAGGCTACGTAGCTCTCTCGGAGCCTATTCTCGGCCATTTTCTCGCAGTCATATCGTAAAGCAGGCTGCGAGAGATTCGGTTCTCGCAAACAGCAGGAAAACTGCCTTTTGCGAGCACCGAGAGAACTACGAGGGAGAATTTAATAGGGCCCATAGCTCGCAAGTCTTACATCTATTAAATTGGACTCTTAAACCAGCCCGCCAACGACTTGCGGAGTAGGAGCGAGAAAATCCTACGAGAAGTGAGAATTCGACTTGCAAGCTTCCGAAATCCTTTTGCAACTAGAATTTACTTTTTGCAAATAAAGTGTGATTATTTGCTGTGTGCACTAATTTTGTCCAGGTGAGAGGGGAGTGGTCTGCCTGTGTTAAACTTGCATAAAGGTTTGTGAGTTGTCTAGGGTTGCAAGTAAAGTGTGTGTGTGTGTGTGGGGGCGGGGGGGGGGGGGGCAGACTTATAGTGAAAAAAGGGGAATATATATATATATATATATATATATATATATATTTTTTGTGTTTTAAAGCTTTATACAAATATATACTTTTTTATTATCGTTTGCATATTTTTTCCACCAAAATTCTGTAGACAATAATTATGAGTCAGTCCACTGGCAACCTCACTCAGTGTACATCCTGCCTTATGTATGCACTACTGGAACAGATGATCCAGGGTCCATACCTCTGTGACATGTGTGAGCATGTTGCCTCTCTGGAAGCTCAAATTGGAGAACTGGAGAGGAGAATTGCTGGACTCACTGATATTCCACTGGAAAGGGAGTTGGTGCTTACTGAGCACAGTTAAGCTGGGCCTAGCATGGAGGGTTGAGATGTGGCTAGTGAGGATGTCCAGGGAGTTAGTAGGGTTATAGTTACAAGGGGAAGCAGGGGGATCAGTAGGAGGAGGCAGGCCAGTTCTGAGTTGGCAAACACCAACAGATTTTCCAGATTGAGGAAAACTGTTGGGGATGTCCATTCAGGAATGGCAATGCCAGATAGGGCTGTTCCCTCTAACAGTTCTACTGGAGGAGTGGGAGGGCACCATAGGCAAAGCTAGAGAAAGGTTTTGGTGGTAAGGAACTCTGTTATTAGAAAGGTAGACAGGGTGATTTGTCACCCAGATCCCGGTAATCAAACCGTTTGCTGTCTCCCGGATGCCTGAGTTCGGCATGTTGTGGATCAGGTAGATAAATTATTGGGAGGGGCTGGAAATGAACCGGCGGTCTTGGTACATATTGAAACCAATGACAAAGTTAGTGGAAGATGGAGTGTCCTAAAGAATGATTTTAGAGAACTAGGGAATAAGCTTAAAGAAGGACCTCCAAGGTAGTATTTTCTGAGATACTACCAGTGCCACGTGCTAGCCCAGGGAGGCAGAAGGAGCTTAGGGAGATTAATGCGTGGCTAAAGATGTGGTGCACTAAGGAGGGTTTGGGTTTTTAGAGCACTGGGCTGACTTCTCACTTGGGTATAATCTCTATAGCACGGATGGATTGCACCTTAATGATGAGGGAGCTTTTGTGCTCGGGGATAGGAGGGTAGAAAGGCTAGTAGGTGGGTGGAAAGGACTAGATAAATGTAATGGGGAAGGAAGTATAGAGGTGATAAGGGATGAATTAACTACTCATGGGGGAGGAGTTGGGAGAAGGTTAGTATAGTCAATAGGGAGGTATAACAAAGTAACTCAAGTACAGAGACAGGCACTTCAGAACTACAAACTCTTAACATAAGATGTATGTTTGCTAATGCCAGAAGCTTGCCAGAAAAAAAAATGGGAGAGTTAGAATTATGGGCTATTAAGTAAAAATTGGATTTAATAGGCATTACTGAAACATGGTGGCATGAATCCCTTGACTGGACTGTTAATCTGGATGGTTATAACCTATTTAGGAAAGATAGGGGCAATGGTAATAGAGGAGGAGGAATTTGTCTGTATGTTAAGCCTGAATTTATCGTCAGAGAAGATATTTATGCTGGAACTAGAGGTAACAAGAGGGGACTGAGACTGCTTTACATAAGTACAAGGAAATCAACAAGGCTTGCAAAAGGGTTATTAGACTGTCAAAAATAGAAAATAAAAAAAATTAGTTGCAAAGGAGAGCAAGACTAATACTAAAATATGTTTTAAATATATTAATGGGAAGAAGGCCAGGAAGGAAACTATAGGAACATTACAATGTGACAGAGGCCGTCTGATAATTAGTGACCAGGAAAAGGCAGGTGAGCTAAATAGGTTATTTTCTTCGATATACACAAGGGAGGTACTAGTAGTTGGAACACTGCAACATAATGGGGCTACACTACCTTCGCCAAATAATTGGTTAACGCAGGAAGAAATCCAAAAGAGGGTGGAAAAAATAAATGTTAATAAAGCTCTAGGTTCTTATGGCATACATCCAAGGGTAATGAGGGAACTGGGCTCTGTAATAGCCAAACCATTATATTTAATTTTTCAAGATTCACTCAACATAGGGTCGCTACCAGATGACTGGAGAAAAGCAGAGGTGATACCTATATTTAAAAAGAGAGTGAGAGCAAATCCGGGGAATTATAGAACCCAGAGCCTCACTTCTGTAGCAGGAAAGCTTTTAGAAGGGTTAATAAGGGATAATATGCAAGAATATGTCTATTTGAACAGAATTATAAGTAGTCAACATGGATTTATGAAGGATAGGTAATGTCAAACAAATGTAATTAGTTTCTATGAGGAGGTTAGTAGGAACCTGGATCAAGGCAAGTGGATGTAGTCTCTCTGGATTTTGCAAAGGCTTTTGATACAGTGCCACATGGGAGACTATTGAGCAAACTAAGAGATATAGGAATTGTAGTAAATATCTGCTCATAGATCTTGAGCTGGCTTAAAGACAGAAAGCAAAGGCTTGTGGTAAATGGAACATACTCCGATTGGACTGATGTGGTAAGTGCGGTTCCTCAGGGTTCAGTATTAGGTCCTTTCCTTTTAAACATATTTATTAATGACTTAGAGGAGGGACTGGAAAGTAGTGTCTACATTTTTGCTGATGACACAAAGTTGTGCAATGTAATAAAGTCAAATAATGATGTACTCTTCCTCCAAAGGGATTTACATAAATTAGAGGAATCGGCATCTGAATGGCAGACGAGATTTAATATGAATAAATGTAAAGTTATGCATCTGGGAAGGAAAAATAGCCATGCAATTTATAATCTTAATGGAGCAAATATAGGGGTATCAGATATTGAAATGGATTTTAGAGTGCTTGTGGACAACCACCTAGGTAACAGTGCTCAATGCCAAACAGCAACTGCAAAGGCAAATAAAATATTAGCATGTATTAAGAAGGGTATAGAAGCAAGGGAAGCAGATATTATTCTGCCACTATACAAATCCCTAGTGCACCCACATTTGGAATATGTGGTACAATGTTGGGCACCACTTCATAAAAAGGATATTTTAGAGCTGGAAAAGGTACAGAGAAGGGCTACAAAACCAATAAGAGGAATGGAGGGGCTAAGTTATGAAGAAAGACTAACCAAATTAAGTTTATTTTCTCTAGAAAAAAGGCGTCTAAGAGGGGATATGATTACCTTATATTAATATATCCAGGGACAATACAAGGATTTGTCAAGTGAGCTTTTTGTGCCAAGAGGTTTTCAACTGACAAGAGGACATCCTTTGAGGTTAGAAGTAAAAAGATTCCACCTTAAAGAAATAACAGGGTTCTTCACAGTAACGGTGGTTAATCTGTGGAATTCTCTACCACAGGAAGTGGTGATAGCGGATTTGATAGATAACTTTAAAATGGGACTGAATTTATTCCTAATTAAAAAGGGCATTCAGGGTTATCCTGGATAATTAGAGGGAGAGTTTTGATCCAGGGAGGAATCTGATCGCCAGTATCTGGGGTCAGGAAGGAATTCATTTATTTTTCCCTTTGAGACAAAGGCAAAGTTTCACTTGGATCAATTAATTAACAACTAATTTGCATATTGTCGTTCACAGGAGATCTTAAAAGGTTGAACTTGATGGACTTAAAGCATTTTTTCAACCTCAATTACTATGTAACTATGTATACTACATATTGGCATTATCAACCATAGGGAGACAGAAGTGTGTAAGTCATGAATGATTTACATTATGGAAAATGGATAGTAAAATGAATAAACTTTTAACCTAAAAAGAACTTGAGTTTGAAGGTTACCAATATCTTTAAGAAAACATTAGCCACTTATATCAGCAAGGTTTTGCCTTGCTGATATAAGTGGCTAATGTTTTCTTAAAGATATTGGTAACCTTTAAACTCAAGTTCTTTTTAGGTTAAAAGTTTATTCAGTTTACTATCCATTTTCCATAATGTAAATCATTCATGATCTCAGTTGCATTAAAATGACGTGGATGATTGGATTAACATGTAAGCTGCTTCTTTTGTATTAGAAAGTTTTACTTACTCAGAAGATAAACACATACTGTTAAATAACTGAATTACATGAAAACATTGTCAGAAACCCTGACAAAACACATTGGTATCATTCCAGAAAGCAAGACCGCATCCGTTACTAACAAAAAACTTGGCGGAAGCCTTCACACTTTGCCAGAAAATGCAAACACACATCTAGTGCTCAGCCTAGAAAGTGGCCATACAATGTAAAAGAGATCTCCAATTCAATTCAAAAGATATTAAATAATGTTTGCAACCTTTAATAATGGTTAAGTTAAGCAAAATCAATATTATTATATAATGAATTATTTCTTATTCAAATGTACTTGAATTTCAAATCACCACCAGGTTATACACACTTTGTTTGGACAGTAAATAAAAGGTCTTACTGGCCATGACAGATTCTCACATTAATGGTATGCTATTTTAAAGAACTAGACTTAATAATGCATAACATATTTTTTTATTAAACAATGTAGTACTTAACTTATTAATTATAATATACAATTATTCTTTACATGTGGCAAGCATTGTCTTGTTGGATCTGTTTCTCATCAGATAGGGACCTTGTAGTTTAATTACCATTAGACTATTGGTACTAGGGAATGCTACCTTTTAATCCCTTTTTGGATCACTATCTTGATATGGTGAAGGGGCTTGTGTACCTCAATGAAACTGTGAACTATACCATGTAGGGTCACCCAAGATGGGCAGGCCATAACTGAGAGGTCAGACAAATTACGGTCCATTTGAGAAGTAACCGGCAACTCACTGCAGTATCTTTGCCAACATAACCTTATGGATAAAGTGGCTCACAGATGTTCCTGGTATAATGCGGTCTATAACGTCACCGAAAGTCGGACATCACTGAGTGACTAAACCTTTCAATATAAGCAGCTGCATCGTTGTATGCATTCACATCCCCTGCTATGTATACAAAGTTGAAGAGGGAAATACAGCTAGTACTACAGAACAAATGGATATAGTAGTCCATGTAACAATAGGGATATTAGAAATAAATTAAAGGCTGTATTTAGATTTTTTTACTTTCTAAAAACATTTTCCTATTAAAAAAGTGCTGATCCGCTAAAGAGCATGTTATGTATAGTGGTACCTTGGACCCTTATGCTAATCCCTGAAAAATCAACGGTAGCAGCACAGTAAAGGACCTATTGATGACGGTGAAAGTAAAGAGTACAAAAGCTGGCCTGCTGCCCAATGTTAAAAAGACAGAGAACATGGCAAACAGCAATCTTACTTCCTAACAAATAAATGGGGGGGAAATGGAGGCAACAAAAGATTTTATGGTAACTGTAGCCATGAAATTAAAAGATGTTGCTTCTGGGGATTAAAGCTATGACAAGCTTGGACAAGCTAGTAAAAAGTTGATATTACACAGATCCCCATAGTTAGAACGATGTTATTCCCAGTAGTAACGTATGTATATGAGAGCTGGAAACTAAAGAAAATATTGGCCACTTATGTCTACAAGGTCACTAAACATGATCTCAGTTGTGTTAACATTACGTGGATTGGATTAACATGTAAGCAGCTACTTTTGTATTAAAAAGCTTTACTTACTCACTCAGAAGGTAAACACATGCTGTTGAATAACTGAATTGTTGAAAACATCGTCAGAAACCAGGCAAATCCCATTGGCAAAATTCCTAGAAACAAGACCGAATCTGTTACTAACAGAAATCTTGGCGGAAGCCTTCACACTGCCAAAAAATGCAAACACATGTCTAGTGCTCAATCTAGAAAATGGCCATACAATGTAAAAGAGATCAATTCAAAAGATATTAAATAATTTGTGTAACCTTTAATAATGGTTATGTAAAATGAATATTATTACATAATTAATGAATGATTTCTTATCCAAATGTAATTGAAACTCGAATCTCCACCAGATTATACACAGTTTGTTTGGACAGCAAATAAAAGGTCTTACAGATTCTCTCATTAACAGCATGTTGTTTTAAAGATTTTTTTAGAAAACAATGTAGTCCTTAACATATTAATTACAATATGCAATTATTGTTTACAGGTGGAAAAACATGGCTTCAACAGATAGGGATCTTGTAGTTTGATTACTATTAGCCTACAGGTACTAGGGAATCCTACCTTTTAATAGAAGCAGCTGCATCATTGTATGCATCCACAGTATCTGCTACGTATAGAAGTTGTTAAAACCAAGAGGGAAATGCAGCTACCACTACAGAACAAATGGATATAGCAGTCCATATAACAATATTGATATAAGAAAAAAATTAAAGGCTGTATTTAGTTTCTTTTTACTTTCTAAAGACATTTTCCTGTTATCAAGTGCTGCCCTGCAGAAGAGCATGTTGTATACAGTGGTACCTTGGTTCTCAACCTTAATCCGTTCCAGGTGGCAGGTTGAGAACCAAAAAGGATGAGTACCAAACTCCCATAAGGTGAAGTGTAAATTGGTTTTAGCAATACCAATATAGCGCAATGAGTACCAAGGTTTTTTGCTCATCCTGACAGGTTAAGTATCGGAAATGTTAAGTTCTAAGGAGGTTGAAAACTAAGGTACCACTGTATATCCAACTATACTGGTCCTTTAAAGGGATATGTAAGTGAGGTGGATTATGAATGCATCTGATAGAGGAGAATTAGTAGTATATGAAAAAAAAATTGGGCATGAAAATATCCCAAAATAAACATTGATAAAAGCTTACCTTGAAGTTACCAAAATTTCCTATGTTTTTTGGCATTTGCATTTGATTGTGTACGCCCCTAGAAAACCCCACCTAAATTAGCATAACATTCAAATTCAGAATCAGGATAATACATTGTATCATTCTTCACCTCAGTGGCTTCTGGCGTGTGCTCAGTACAAGAACTGCAACAGTTACTTCCTGTGCTCTGTACCAGAAAGGTCAAAATATGTATCTTGCTGCATTTCCTGTGGGTACACTGCTGTATTTCCTGTGTGCTTCAAAATTATTTAAAATTAAATTAAGGAATGCTAATGTATTTTAAAATATTTGCATTTTACTCAAATTAGGTAATTCTCACCATAAAAATATAAAAAAATATAAATTACAAATTAAAACAATATTTTCACCATGTTACAGTTTTCTCATTAATGAAATGAGACAAAATCCTATGTTATTCTATTAATTCTCCCTTTCAAAGAAAAACTTTGCTAATGCTCCAATGGATATCATAGTACCTGGAGAGGTTTTACTTCACAGATGAAAAAGCTATTATCTTCAGGAATATAGTTCAATGACCTGGTTAAGTTGCATGTAAGTCAGCTTGGCATTGCATAGAAGCAAAAGGGGTCTACTATTTTGCCATACAATAACCTCCTGTTTCTACTAGTATTCACTCATTGAAGATAGTAGATTGTAAATGTTCTTTATGCTCCATGAATGATATTTAAAAAAAACAAAAACATAAAGTGTTGGCAATGTCTTGTATATGCAAAAGAAAGGTCAGAGGGGCTCAGTTTGAGAATATACAAACATAAGTAGATTTGTTCTATGGGCATGATAACCCACTCATAGATCAGCACTCTCAGGGGAGAAATATCCAATAACATATCAATTTGGTTTCACTCAAAAGAGGGATCCAGTCCTGAAATGCCAGGTAATTGTCCCCTGAACAGGAGAAACAGCAAACCCCAGCCATACATTTCAGCTTGTTTTTGGATGTCTTTTAAATGTCTGTTCTTAATACACATGCTTTATCGATTATCATAAGAATTTATAGATTCTCCAAAAGCTCTGAAAGAGTTCTCTAACACTTCAACCTAAGTATTGGGATCCAAGATGGTATAGATAAAGCATTTGCTTTTCCAATAACCATCATAACAGGATATATCACCCTAGTAACAAAGTGTGAAATACTTTGTCATATTCAAACATAAATAAGTGTATTTTTCACTCTCCAATGCCTGCACTAACATCTCCATTGTTAATGGGGTGCTAATGCTCTATTGGCACATTGAGATGTAAAATTAAGTACAGACCACTATGTGCAATCTGTAACTCAGAGATCTACCAGTCACCAATCACTTTAAATTCTACCTATCACCACTTTAAGATTTTCTTGAAAATCTTTTGGCACCATGTAGTTAATTGAAAGAAAACACTTAAAACCATTTACATATATAACAGTTATATTACAACCCAAAAAATGTCTATTAAATGGAAAGATTTGGTTTGGCTAAAAACTCATATTACTCTTGCATAATTATAATGACTGAATATGAATACGCAATAAACGATTTAGCAGGTGCACTTTAGTTCAAAGCACTGATAAAGTAGACTCGGGAAATGCAATTAACAGAATACAGTTGACAATCACAATGGGAAATCTGCAAAATTGCAAAAATGCACAATATTAATGTTTTTCCAGTTGAGAACTGGCCAAAGTATTGGACATGTTGCCATCAGGAAACAGCATTTTGCCAGGCAGGTTAATATAAAAATATCACACATTGTAATCTTATAAATTAGGAGTTTTATAGTAGGGGAAATTATCAAAGTCTTTTGGCCGAAAAAAAATCATTGCACAAGATTTTTGCTTCAAAAGCAAAAACACGTATCTTTTATCTACAATATGTGGAATCCATTCCGCAATGGTAAAAATATCTAAAAATAATTACAAAGCCTAAAACTATTGTTTTCTTTGTTAGGTCTAATGGGCTATTTGTAACCTATGGCTAACAGGATATATAGAAATGTAAACTTTTGGAGGCATATTTGCTGTTGATCTTTACTTATAAGATTCAGTTTTACACGTGAGTGCTTTTTTCAGCAGTATATAAGTTGTCGCTGTAACATGATTGGATTTGATGTCTTAGATCCAACTGTCCAATGTAAAACTTCTAAAAGAAATCTAATAAACCTTCATATTCAGTGCAATGACTACTTGAGATAGCTTCAGTGATGAAAGATTATTGTATTTGGGTCTTCTTATTCATTTAATAACTATTACAGAATGTAAATGCTCATTCATGCATGTTATCTTTTGCTTATTCTTCCTTTTTCATGGTCTAGTTGAATATAGTTCTCTTATCTAAAACATTACCTCCATCTTTAAGAGAAACTCCAAAAATGCATACTGACAAAAAAGGTTAGCTGTTTCTCCCATTCGGAGATTTGTGTGGCATATCAACTATCGATTGTTCATTGAGATTAACATCTGACAACGGTCATCAAAGATGGAAAATATTCTTTGTAGTGTTTTTATGAGAATTGTAATTGTTATGCTTATTAATATCCTTTGTAGATAAAAATCTGATATAATATTAAGTCTACCTCTAGTAAATCTGCGTGTGAGTTTGTCCTATAGTCATTGTTAGTACGATATTACTATAATTACAAGCTATTCAGAAATTACTGACAGTTATCGCTTAAAAGCTATGTCACAGAAAATTGAGGGGTTTCCTCCAATATCCTTCTCCTCTCATAATTGATCTAGAACCATTTTTTTACCCATTTACAACAGGCCTTTAGCCATGCCATAAATAGTTTTGTTAAATAGAGACCCACTTATTGTTTCATCATTTAAGGTGAGACACTTAGTTTTCAAGATACATAGAGCTTTATGTCTACCTAGCATGTACTAAGATTCAATCCAAAATGTTGGTGATTAAACCCTTATTTAATTTTTTTAAGTTATAATCCCTTGTTTGGATTTGTGTACAGATGTTAAAAATGTCCTCCAAACTGGCGTATTTTGACAATCACTAAGCCAATGTTTACCTGTCCGAGGATCAGTCTTATCTATCAGGATATGTGAGGCATATTTTCTGCAAACATGGGGCCCTATTCTATTGACCAAATTGTAAATGTATCCACACGTAAAACCACTCTTAAAATTTGCAATCTGATTATTAGTTACCTGCCCACAATCGCTACGGGCCAGCCAGACCCACAAAACCAGCCTTAGAACTCCATTGGTTTAGTACAGCTTGTATATTACGAGCTCTAAGTAATTAAAGTTGCATAAAATCAATATTCTATAAGACACGTAGATCTAGCTCGCAAATAAAGTCTGACCTGCAACTGTCTGACCCGCAACAAGTATCAAGTTTCTAAATAGGATTCGCAAGGGCATTTTCACACACTTATTAAAGCTTTAACAGCAATTAAAAAACAAAACTGTACTTTAAAAGCATAGGAAGGCATGGAAATACATTAGAATTAATTGCACAACAGTCTCAAACCCACAAATATGCAATGACATTTTTTAAAATGGTATTTCTGAGTAATATTAATCCCAAGGGGTTAATACGTATCATGAAACCCAGATCAGATTATCTAATGCATTTTATAGATTGCTAGACTCTTTGATTGCGATCTCGATTGGCAAATATTACTTATTGGCATTAACTAATTCTTAGCCTCTGATTGCAGATTATGTCTAACTTCCATGTTTTATTGATGTCATGATGACAGTCCTATTTATTATTGGCTGTATCTACAACGTAAATTATGGTCTTGCTTAAATATTGTAAGATCATATGATTACAGACTTAAAAATACAGGGTTTACGAGTTCAGCGTTGAGGTCGGAATTTGCGAGCTGGAGTCAATAGAATACATCTAAACATTTATCCACAAAATCCCTGCAGTCAAATTAGAGCAGCTAATAGAATATAGCCCATGGTTATCTAAAAATATCCCTCTTCACGGTTTTACCATATTTGGCCCCTTCTTCAGTAATAATTTTAATGATTTTATACAATGACATACCCATTTCAAATTAGCGCTGTATATTTTTAAAAATAAGAAGTAGAAAACAATTCACTAGCTATTGTATCTGTAACATAATGATGTGCTATTGCCTATTGATATTTGTATTTCTTTTGCTCAAAAGTTCTGCCTATTTGGTAATATAAATGCCTGCAGGGGATATAATCTTTTCAGGATGTTAATTATGCTGAGGAATTGCTAAGTATTACTTAACTGGAGTTGTGTCACTTTTTTTGGCTACGGTCCATGTGATTTGCCGCACTGATCAGGAAATTCCCCTCTGAGTCATGTTACTATGGACAAGATTGTAAGGCATTCATGGACTATATAAAGACAAGCTGTAGACACTTAGACTCATCGTAGAATCCTTGCAACAAGAAAACACCAGAAGAATGGGCTGCCTTCCAATAGTACTTCTGCTGTGTGCAGCTGCTACTTACGCGTTTCCAGCTGTGTCCCAAGGTGCACTGGAACAACAATATGGAGAAATGGCTCAGGTAATTGTATTAATTTATAGAAACTTTATTACTGCTAATGGTGATCTTATTTATTTTTATTTTGTCATACAAGTGTACTACTAGAGTTAATTTGCTATTGGTGAAAGGAAAAAGAAGAGCTCTAAAATAATCCTTGATAAATTGTGTTTAATATTAGTTTCAGACTATTTTGTGTGCAATTACTATGCTGATCCATAGAAAGTACTAATTCAGTGGTGAAAAGAGGACAAGAGACTTCTCTAATTAAAATAAAAGGTTATACAGATTATCACAGACCACCAAGAAAAAGCTCTCCTTAGCTCTGTGTGACCCTCAGTAGCCTGTTCTTAATGTGCATTACATATAACTCATAAAGGAGCTGAATTGTAGTACCAAGTTATAACTTGTTTGGGATATACCTGCAGGAGTAGAATAGGAATGCATCTGTGATTTACTGTTTGTTTTACAACAAATGGACACATTAACCCCATGTAGTAACAGGCCTAACAACAAGAGTGTAGTAAATGTGGATAAAGCTATTAATATTATTCCTTACTTTTTATTTTTTTGTATACAGACATGGCAACTCTCCTCAATGTTGGGCAAAATTCAGTAAAGTTTATGTAAACACATTGCCTGTTTTCTATAGAGATACAGAGAATTTGTAATAAAATAAAAATAAGTAAAATAGAGAAAAATATTGCTCCCATCTAATTTAACTCTTTTTCTTGGAGACTGACAACTTTATAGATGGGTTAAAGCTTACTCTCCCTGTTTTTCTATTTAATTATAGTGTGATAGGCAACTCAATTGAGTTAAATGGAAAGGGATATAAGTCTGTTACTTACTCAGGGCCTCATTCTATTATCGGCCGTAAATCGGCCGTAAGGCTGCGATTCCTTGCGAGGGTTCAGTTAACTCGCGATTCTATTATACGGCCCCGCAAGGATCTCCTTTTACGGCCGGCCGCATATCTTGGAACCGGCCGTAATCTGTGAAATCTAAAAACTGAAAAATAAATTCAAGCCTGCACTGTACAGCTCTGTAAATGCTAGGGATCATATTGGGGGACATGAGGATTAAAAGGAACCCACTCTCAAGCTTGCACATCTGCCCAAACCCGAGTTCAAATTAACTGTTTATTTGCCGGCTGCGGCGTGGGCGTGTCTGAGGTGCTCCAAGCACTCTGGACTTTTTACATGTATATTTTACGGATATTAAAAATGAAATATTTTACGGATTTGAGTACAGGATAATTATGTGCTATTTATTCTAACACCTAAAATCCCTTTATAGTCTTCTCAAAGTGCAGGATGGCTTTATTTGAGCTATTTTATGTGCTTAATTGGTGCTAGCGAGACCTTTTTCCTGCAAGTAACTGCGGCTCGTTTTTAGCCTTGCAGAGAGGTTTCCCGGAGCAATTGAATTGCAAATCTCTTGCGGCCGTTTTAGATCAAAGGCTTTCCTCCGGCGCGATCGGCCGCAAGAGATAGCAAGGCACCGGCCGCAAGCCTGCCGGAGCCTACGGCCGTAAGGGAATAGAATAGCAGAATAGCTTGCGGCCGGTCCTTGCGGCCCCGCAGCGGCTGCGGCCGATAATAGAATGAGGCCCTCAGTAAGGGTAGTCAACATTACTGATGGCATGTTTTAACTCCTCTCTATGGCCAGGTCACCCCACTTTAAAAACTAAAATAATTTATTAAGCTAAAATGATAACTTTAAAATTGAAAAAAAAATTTTTTTCAAATCCCTGAAAATGTATATTTTTTTATTATTACAGAATTATCTGAAACGCTTTTACAACCTTGAGACAGAGAGGAAACCAGTTGGCAGAAGTAAGAACGCCAATCCATTCTCAGAGAAACTCCAACAAATGCAAAAGTTTTTTGGTCTGAAAGTGACTGGAAAACTGGATCCGGAGACTATAGAAGTCATGCAGAAACCCAGATGTGGCGTGCATGATGTCGGTCAATACAGTACACTCGAAAAAAGTGCTGTTTGGCAGCACAAGAATCTAACCTACAGGTAAGTCAACATTAGTGATCAATACTTCAGACCATAAAGGTGTTCAATATAAATGTTAAACCATTTCAAAACAGACTAAACATAACACCCGCACGCATATACATACAGGATGTCCCCAGGTTACCAACGACCCAACATCGTTCCATACTTAAGGACGGGCTCCCAAGATTTGTAGTATGAGTTTGTTTTTATGTTCTGTTTGTTTGAATTAAAAGAAAGAGCACAATAGCTTCTGTAATTTTTTATTACAATACAGGTGTATTATTATTATTATTATTATTATTATTAAAATATTACACTTTATAATTATTAGCAGGTGAGCCATTATAATATTATTATTAATAATATTGATATTATTATCAATATTGTTATAATAATTATTATTATTCATTAGGGATGAGAGTTACTTACACACCTGACCTGAAGACGTAGACCTGGGGATTATATATATCTATATATATATATATATATATATATATATATATATATATATATATATATATATATACATACACACATACATAAAGCATTTTTTACATTTAATTAAAAAAATAGTCTTCATAATTTATAGGGAAATTTATAGGGAAATTAACTACCGTACTTATATGTAGTAAGTAAGGTTTTGCTAAATAAACCCATATAAACATGTTTAATATTGTTGAATTCTAAATCAGGTACAATATTAAATAGCAAATGTGATAATGGTGGCTAGATCCTCTAATTTAGGGTTTCAGCTATTATGGAAATAAATATTCATGTAATAAATAAATAATATTGCATACAAAATATAAGCAAATCACAGTTTTCTTTAAAACAAATTTATATTTTATGCTTCACTATAGTAAGTTTTTATGCAATGTTTACATGCTAGAGATATAAAGTATATTTTCCTTCCTATTTTTGCAACAAATTCAAGCTATAACTATTATAGGGGTTTATTAAAAGTCTTAAATATATGCAATAATCTATAAATCAAATTTAATAAAACAAGAAACATTTTTACTGGCAGAATTGTTGTCTCGAGCTCTATTTCATTGATATAACTGTATGTTTTCTTCCAGAATTTTGAATTTCACTCCTGACCTACCCCAGGCTGTTGTGGAAAACTCCATCCAAAGAGCTTTTAAAGTTTGGAGTGATGTGACGCCTTTAACATTCACCAGACTCTATAATGAGATTTCTGACATTGAGATCTCATTTGTAGCTGGAGGTAATAATTATAGCTTTTTTTGTAAATATTTAAATATAATAAAATTTTTTTGACATCTGTGGATATTTTGATATATAACTGTGTATTTGGAATATATACAGGAAAATAAAATGTATTCATTGGCAGTTAGTTGCTGAATCTCAATATTACTCTGTGTTATTCAGATCATAAAGATAACTCCCCCTTTGATGGACCTGATGGATATTTGGCCCATGCCTTCCAACCTGGCAAAGGTATTGGAGGAGATGCCCATTTTGATGAAGATGAAACCTGGAGAAATGATAATAGGGGTAAGTCATTCATTTATATTTTTTAGTTAAAGTCAAACATTTAAGAGGTTCTTTAGAATAACCGAAAGTAGCATTGAAATGATCTTCATATATTCTTTTGCATAATTTGTATCATTTACATAGGGATATAATTTGTTACATGCATTTGTATTTTACATTTCAATAAAGTTTAATCTGAATCATTCATGCATTATACTTAAAGATGTACCTAGTCTATGATAAATTATAAAAGCTTCCTAGTGTTCATAATATCCCAACTACTTACCATGAAGGCAACTGAGAAAAGAATGGTATATTTGGTTGATGCACAAAAATATTAATAAACTAAGTTATACCTCTGGTATATTTTAAGGAAGATTGAAAAGAAAGCTCATTTAACCCATTTTATCTATTAATAATAGATTTATTTGTTCTTTTTTTTTTTTTTTTTTTTTAGCATACAATTTGTTTCTTGTGGCTGCTCATGAGCTTGGACATTCCCTGGGACTATCTCATTCTGAAGACCCTGGTGCCTTGATGTATCCAACATATTCAAATACTGACCCCAACACATTCCAGCTTCCTCAAGATGATATAAATGCCATACAGTATCTTTATGGTAGGTGTCTAACATAACAACACCAAATGTATTAATTACCTTCTAGCTCAATAGTTGTGATATAAATATCAGTAATTATGTGGAAAGCATCAATACAATGATAATTTGTTCAAATAAATGTATATGTACCTTTAACTTTTTATTATGGAATATGAATTTGTGAGTTAATGTTTCCATAAAAGTCACATTAGAGTGTCTGTTTATCAAAAATACATATTTGAATTAATATCCCTGGTTTTGTGAGCATTTGACAGATATTCTACTTTTTTTACCACCAACAAAATGGTGGTATAAAAAAATGAGGTCAATAATTCAATTCAAAAACAACAATTTCTGTTTTGATAATCTGTGTCAGGAGTTTAGTTTGTAGAAGACACTTTACATATAGTACATTGGAACAGACTAGCACAACCCCATTGTCCATCAAATGAATGTGGAAGTTTGTATCACTCAGAAACATAGTTGTTCAAATGGAAAGTGTGAATTAGCTTAATTTCCATATTGCATGAATTCCCAAATTTGTTTTTTTTAACAAAGACGGGAATATAGTTCAATATGTACATTGACATAAACACATTGTAAAGGGCTTATTTTCAGTTTCTTTATATTTAAGGATAAATCAGTTAATTTATGTCTTATGGTATGTTACATGAATGAGACTGTCTGCACTACAGATACAGTCTATACTTGAAATTTAAATGATTACATCAATAATAACATCATGTTCTTTTCATTATGATCACCAGTGCTCATTCTTCACTATGAATAAAAAATGGATTTTCTATTCTTTTAGGGAAATCATCCAACCCCATTCAACCAACAGGACCATCAACTCCTTCAAAATGTGATTCTAACATGGTGATTGATGCTGTCACTACGTTACGAGGAGAAATGTATTTTTTTGTAAACAGGTAAGATCTAATTTTACAAAAAAATCTACAAAAAACATACATAATTACATAGTTTAACAACATTTTGTTTACTTTTTATTAAAATAATTTCTTGGACACACATATATAATTATTAAAACTCAGGCACATACAGGATTAAGGTTTCCATGTATTTTGTTTGAGCCAAAAGTTATAAAATGCATCCAAATCTTTTTATGATTGATATATATTTAAAAGCACAGCTGCTGAGAAGTACAACAAGCAGAGATTGAATTTATTAGATATCAACATTTATTTTACTGATAAAAAGTACTTGTGGAATCTAGAAAATGTACTTCTGTCCAATTATATGATGGCAAGGCAAATCTGGTTCAGAGAGTGTGAACTGATATTTGATCCAATAATATTAATACCTTTTATTATTTCTTTCAACCAGGTTTCTGTGGCGTAAGCGCCCCCAAGAAAATGAGGCTGAGCTCCATTTCATTCAAGAATTTTGGCCAGGGTTACCAACTGATATTGATGCTGCTTATGAAAATCCTTATACAGAGGAAGTGCTTATTTTTAAAGGTAGTGTTTATTTACTAATTATAATAAACTGTACCACTTGAACTCTTTACGTTTCTTAATTATATTTTGCTTCTATTTAATTCCATGATGTTCGTAAATGAAGCACCTTAAAGGCCAATATATACTGTCTGATAGACCATTCTAGTAAGCTTATTCATGCTAATGGGACATATGGCAGGAATGAGGCAGGTTATCCTTATGGAGTAAAAAACTAATTTTATCCATGTCTCTTTAGTGGGACATGCAATACAAATTGTGTTATTGCCCCAGCTAGATGGGTGTTCTTGTCTCCAATGCCAAAATACACATTCCCTCAGACAAAAAAAAATGAACTCAGTATCTACAGTACTACAATGTAATAAAATTATAGTTGCAGATAAAATAAAGCATCATTTGTACAAATTCAATACAATGAAGCTTCACTATATGTGAATTATTTTACCACTTTGTACATAAGACTTTGGTGCTAGTTAAATATATGTTGTTAAATATGGATTTATAAAAGTCTTATGTATTAATTTATTCGTTTATCATGAATGCAAGTCTTAGATTTAGAGCACCATTTTTAAAACACATATATGTTCACTTTTTATAAGAAGACATTCAGCTTAAAAATATTGGCCTTCACTTAGAGTTAACTACAGATGAGCTTCTATTAATAAAGTTTTTTTTTACATTGAGGTTATAGGATATAAGATTTAGAGGTTGATATTTTTATGTAGGTTTTACCAATGTGTTTACCACAAAACATAGATAATAATTATATGTAATAATATATCATTATATATAATGATGCTTTTGTTTTTGAGTTTACAAAGGAGTGTGACAATAGAGTGTGACAAATTTACAAAACTTTTGGCAAAAATAATGCACTTGTAAAAATGTGTAACATTGTGGAGACAACCGAAATATACATTTTTAAGACCTCCTAATATTCAGACGTTTCACAGTTAATTTAATTTAACTTCATTCAATGATAATATTAACAGAAAATATATTTGTAAAGTTAAATTGAATTACCAAAGAAAAACAAAACTGAAATGTTGGTAATATATTGTGAACACATATATCAGATTAGTTTTCCTGCATAAATAAAAAAATTATACAGCCAAGAAATATATTGTAACACAATGTATAGCCTCTTAACATTTAAGTATTAATAGCTTCACTCTTTATTATGTCACTTTTTGCATAGGATCCAAATTTTGGGCTCTTAATGGATTTGATATTATACGAGGATACCCTAAGAACATCAACAAACTTGGTTTTGCCAAAAACGTTAAGAAAGTGGATGCTGCTGTCCACGTTGAACACCTGGGAAAATCATATTTCTTCATAGGTGCTAAGTACTGGAGGTAAGAAAGAAATTAAGTACAGTCAGTTAGTGATAAAGTTAATAAAGATATTAAAAAGTATATTTAATAATCATTTTAGATGAAATATTAAATTAATTAATATTTGTTATTGTCATTTTCACTAATAGATTTTCACCTGTTGTTTTATTTAGTTCTAACTGTTGTCATATTAAAATTATTTTTCTTTCTAGCTATGACGAAGATAGACAATCAATGGACAAAGATTCTCCACGTTTAATTGAAAGAGATTTTCCAGGAATAAATGGAAAAATTAAGGCTGCTCATTACAATAAAGGTAACAAAAATATGCTATTCAGTATTCCAGTTCCATGAAATTATTCACAACAAACATTTTTGCTTCAAAAAATGTCTGAATTTACATGTACAAAAACAACTAAAACTTGATGATAGTCTAGAAACTAAAGTGAACAATGTTATTTATGAAAGAAAGTTAGAAAAGTGTAATAAATAACTTCACTTCCCAAATTATATACATACATCCTTATTAAATTACGATTCGACCAATTAAATAGGGCTCTGTATAAGCACAGAGCATATTTGTTTACAGAAGTTTTTAGTTAGTGATCTTCTATCCAAAAGCAAGGTCTTCACTAACTAAAAACTGCTATAAAAAAAAATTATGCTCTGTGATTATAGAGAGCCCTATTCAATTTAATAATGCTGATAGTTTGTAAAAATGTAAGCACTTTTATTAATGAAGCAACATACAATAAAATAGAAAATTGGGCTAATAATGCCAGATTTTGAATGCATACCCCCCAACTGTGTCCATGTTTTCTTGGTTCATTAATAATAATCATAGTTCATTACTAATGCAGTAGTGAGACTCTCAGAAAGAGAGAACATAGCTCTGCTTTTAAAACAGAATTGTGTAGTAACAAATGCTAAACTTAATTAATGCAAAGCAATAAACACTTAATGGAGCAGAGAAAACCAGTACAGCAGTGTGATCCACGTCTAGGGTGTTGTTGTGCAGATTTGACTTACCTGGCATAGTAGACTGTCTAGAAATCTTACCAGCCAGCAAATTTAAAGAAGGTGCTGCTTTTGTGTTAAGCATTATTCTAATATAGTTTATTAATAAAATGTAATATCAATAATAAACATACATATCAATATTCATTATAAATCTTTTTTTGTTTGTTTTAGGTCTCCTCTATTTATTTGTTGACACATGGCAATATGAATACAGAATTGAGACTAAGAGGATTTTGCGTATTTTATCGAACAACAGCTGGCTCGGATGTTAAAAATTCAAAAACTACATTGCGCATTGATAATAATTCTACACTATTTTTATGTATTATCATATTTATAGTGCCAGTGTATATATCTAATTTTTTTTTAATAATATGTATTTATCTGTTTGTTCAAATTTTCAAGTCTCAAATGATGCACTTTAAGAACTAATTGATCAATGTCTTTTGATTAAATTGCAAATAATCGAGCCATATAGGACAACATTTTTTCAGTGAAAGTAGAAATGTTGTCAAGTCTTGCTGGTGACTGAGCCAAAATTTAGAAATGTAGTGGGTCTTCCTTGTTGCTCACAGTGGAGCAAGAAGCTTCCAAGTATCCTCAGAGGTTTTTGGTGGCAGAGGAAGAATCTAGTATTGAAAATACTACACAGTCATGGCAGGATGATGAAGATTTATTAATTCTGTGATCTCTGCCATAAAGGGTATTTCGAGAAGTGAGTGCAAAAATTAACAGAACCTTAAGATAGATGGCCTTTTTCCGAAATAGGGACGTTGGTAAAAATGAATAGTTTTTTTTATTTAAAAGTGATATGATTTTTTATTACATTTATCATTTAATAAAAAAATTCTAATTATTTGACTTGTCTGTCTGTTTTGTTCTGCATTAAATTTGAATCAAATGAGGAAAGTTCGAAACTCATCAATATTTCAAAACCCAAAAAAATGTATGGGCACGCATTCAAGCAAATATATAGAAAAGTTTGCAGTGAGCTGTCACTGTTCCTTCCTTTTCTGCAATCGCTACATCTTTAATGTTAAAATCTAAGACATCCCTCTACCCCACAAGTTACATATATCCCCAGTGGATGGATGAAATTAAGCATTTCCCTACGGGGGTGAGTTCCACCCAATTCCTCAACTCTTTCCAGAGGGACAAAACATGGGTAAAGTGATGTTTTATCTATTTACGTTTTTTTTCTGCATTTTTGGAGACCTCAGGAACGGAACCTGTGTATTGAAAATTTACAATCCTCTTTGATATAATTAAAAAAATCTAGTAATACAAATTTAAAAAAATCTATCACATTTTAAATGTACATTTCTAAACGTCATAGTTACATATTTATATAGTAATTGAGGCTTAAAAAATACTTTTAGTCCATCAAGTTTAACCTTTTTAGATCTTCTGTGATCTTTGTAATATGCAGATTAATTGATAATGTCATAATGTAGGGTTCAAGTCATGAAACATTTATTTAAAATTCAGTTCTAAACTTCTGATAAAAAAGGAATACATTAAAATTTGAGCGGTATTCCTCATTTCAAAGATAGCTATGCTATGTTAGAATTGTAAAAGTGAGATCCAACTGATATATTGGATCCATTAATGCATCATGAAATAAAAAATGTATTCCTGCACATTGTCATATAGATTCAAACAGATGAGGATTTTTAACATTGCAATTACAGTGAATCAGTGAATATTCTCAAATCTATAGTTCTTAGGGCTCGATTACATGGCAACTGTAGGATCTCCTGTAAAGCGGACTCATAGCTATGGAAGTTCTTAAAAGAGAATTTTAACTGGGTTCCCAAAGGCTACTTCACGTAAGAACTTACTGATACTTAGCCAGGGAGGATGTAATGAAAGGGAAAATAGTTTACAAGCCAAAAACACAGTATTGCCCATAGTAACCCCAGTAAAATGAAAGAATATAAATATTTAAACATAGAAAAAGCATAGTGAGAAGAAGTACCAATTTATACCAATAGTATATTTGTTAAAGTATTTAAAACACCAATATTGAACTTACTCTCTATTAAATGTATAAAGGGGTATTACATAAAGGTACCATGAACATAGCTGCACAATATATTTTATTTGAATCTTGCAAAAAAGATAGCCAAGCCACAAATTATTTTAAAAGTAATTATAATATAAGTTAAGATGAGGTATAAGTTAAAAATAATTATACTGTAATATATTACTATTCTTAATAAACAGCTGCTCTATACACAATTTAGGCTTCTAAAATGAAGGCACATGCATTAACATACTTGATTTATAAGGTTTAAACTTAGCAATGCTAGTAGTTCACCTTTCAAGTTTTTACTTTTATAGGTTTCTGTAAACCAGCTGTGCAGCTTAGCCCCACCCCTTTTACATAATTAGGGGTGGAGCAGCAGTAACATACTTCCTGCTGTGTGTTCCTGTGTATATATCTGAGGTCTGATCTACACCAGTCAGACACCATAGCAGGCAGCATGGAATATATTACAGCTGTCTATTATACTTATGCGCATACTTTATTTTTAACAGCCATTATTTTTATAGTACAGTAGTCCTTCAATCACAATGGAACCTGCATTAATGCAAGAGCTGTGTGTTACTGTACAATACATTTGCTGTATCAAGGGAAGTCTTTTAACCTGTTATTTTTATATAACATTAGTAGTAACACTAAGTTAAGATCTATAGTTGTATAGTAGTTTAGGGTTCATACAGTACACATGTTGATATTCCAGTTTATTTAACTTAAGTCTCATATTACAGTAGACTCTCAGTTAACCGGCACTCACGGGGATCGGTAGATTCTGGATAAATGTAGTTTCTGGTTGCTTTAGAGTTACTATTAAAAGAAGCCTAGATGAGCTGCACATAGGATGCTCTGCTAAGTATATTTGTCAGCCAGGGCTGTTGTAGCAGCAGCAGCTTTCACTCCTCACTTACACACAGGTACGTTGGGCTGGAGGGTGTGGTGCTGACCCCGGGGAATGTAACGCCAACACTGCCCTGGCTCAGTCACCCAAGCCTGTCTGTTTCCATGTAAAACTGAATTGCAGAGATGTACAGTGGATGAAATCCAGGTGCCTGTAAGCATTTTGTGGCATGACAACCTGGCTCCTGGAATTTGTTGAGCCCTGTAAATTTTTATTTTTAGTTAAAGTACAGTATTCAATTTTTTACTGGTTGCTTGAGAGTTCTGGTTGCTCGAGTTCCAATTCACTCAGAGTCTACTGTACTAAGCTTACATTTCAACTGATTTAGTATATATTGTTAGTATACAGCTCCTGTTATTCCTAGGTGATCTCCCATTCAAGTACTGACCAGGCCCAACACATGGCTTTAGGTTGGTGTGACCTCTTGGTTCCCTTACTGGAATCGAACCCAGGTCGCAGAGGTAACAACTCTAGACCAGTAACATAGAAAACAGTAACATAGGAAATCTAAAATGATTGAACTTGATGGACTAAAAGTCTGTTTGTATGACATTTATTTTGTCTCAATAAACGGTATCAAAGATTTAAGTATGTTGGGCTATATATTGCACCATTAATTTCTGGACATATAAATGTTTTTAATTAATATATTTTTATTAGTCTTTTTTATTGCTACATTTGTTCATGTTAATTATTTTTATATGCTATCAATAAAGATTATTATTTTTTTAATACTCTAGTCGGTCCTCTGATTCTACCAATCCTCTATATCATGGATGCTATGCAATGGGAAAGTCTATGACCAGACAGAAAGGTGCCTTTCCTTTTTTCTCCTCCTTTTTTGTATCAACAATAACTGTGTTATCTAGCTTCTTTTTCCATTCTATTGTTGTTGTCCAGTCGATCAGTTGTGTCTGACTCTTCGTGACCCTATGGACCGCAGCATGCCAGGAACATCTGTCAAACACTGCCATTTTAGCTCCCTCAAACTCATGCTCATTGCTTCAATGAACCCATATATCCATCTTCTGCTCTGCCATCCCCTTCTTTTTATGTCTTCAATCTTTCCCAGCATTATATGTGATACTGATTGATTGATTTGATTTTCTTGCAATCCATGGGACTCCAGTCTTACAATTCAAATGTGTCAAATTGACGGCGCTCAGGATTCTTTATGTTCCAGCTCTCGCATCCGTATGTTACTATTGGGAATACTATAGTTCTAAATATGCAACCTTTTGTTGATATCAAAATATTGTTACTTTTTTTTAGCTTATCGAGATTTTCCATAGCTTTCCTTCCCAGATGCAAATGGTTTTTAATTTCATGATTGCCGGAACCATCTTCAGAGATTGTGGCACCCAGGAAGATAAAATTGGTCGCTGCCTCCATTTCTTCCCCATCTGTTTGCCAGGAACTGAGAACAGCCATCAGTTTACTATCATTTGCATAGCTGAGGTTGTTGGTATTTCTCCCAGCAATATTAACTACAGCTTTGGATTTGTCCAGGCTAGAGTTACTCATGATGTATATGGCATAAAAGTTGAATAAATAAGGTAACAATATACAACCTTATTGCACTGTTCTCCCTATCTTGACCATTCGGTTGTTCCATGTTCAGTTCTGACGATGGCTTCTTGAATCACAGATTACTCAGGAGATGTAAAAGATGGTCCCTTTATGCACTTGCCACCTTTTGTTGTGATCAGCAAAGGTTTTTGTGATCAATCAAAGGTTTTAGAATAGTCTAGACAGAGGTAAATGTTTTTCTGGAACTCTCTTGCTTTCCCTGTTATCCAGTGGACATTGGCAATTTGATCTCTTGTGCCTCTGAGAAACCATTTTGCACATCTGGCAGTTCTCGGTCCATATATTGTTGGAGCCAAGCTGGCAGGATCTTAAGCATTACCTTGCTGGCTTGTGAAATTAGTGAAATTGTCTGATAATTTAAGCACTCTTTTGAATGTCTCCTTGTCTCTTCTTGCTCGAATTCTGAATTCAGTTGAACAAATATTTTCCTTTCTCCACAACATTTCACTTTCTTTCCTGGACTATTTTCAAAGCTTCATCAGAGAGCCAATTTGCCTTCTTAGTTTTCTTTCTTTTAAGGATTTTCTTTGCTGCTGTTTTCTTGACAATGTTAGAAACTTCTCTCCAAAGTTCTTCAGGCATTCTAACTGCCATGGCCTCATCCAATTGCAAGACCGCAAGTTGTGGTATACAGGCTGTAAGTCTGCGGGCTTGAGATTTGTTACAATTATGGAGCAATTCAATAGAACAAGCCCGCAACTTATGGCCCGATATCCAAAAACTTAAACCATGCACTTGTATGTAGCATTTCAGAGCGGGAGCCAGATCAATTAAGATCAATTAAGCAAGGCCGTAACTCCTGAATCAGAAAGAGTTCATTGAAAATGAGACCGTCATCATAACAGAAGTATAAGATGGAGGTTACATGTCAATCAATTAGCATTTAGAGGTCCGATATGCAATCAGACCAGCAATCCCGCAAAATATGAAATAAAAAAAGGAATGCTAATACTGTTCTAGTCCATGTGGGTGGCCTGATATGTATTAACTCATTGATTCCCGAGATCGATATAACCCTGAAATGAAACATAAAAAAAATATTTCCTACTGTAGATTTCACTTTCCCCATCATTTACAGTGCAGTATTGATTTTTTATTTGTGTTAACAGTGCTACGGACATGTCTTTAACCCCTTTGCGGGTCCTCTCTAGTACTCAAAAGATTTTCTTCTACATTTGCTGTTAAAAAATTGTGGGCTTGAGGAATTGTAGCAATTGAATAGCGATCTGTGATTTTTAGTGATCTTAACTCTTGCGGACGTGAAAGATTAAAGGCTTAGATCGGGCATAAGTTACGGTTGTAAAACCGCAGGGATTTTCAACCTGTAACATGTAGATTGTTTGTGGATTGCAAAAAAGACGCCAATTGAAGAGCAAATTAGTTTACGGACTACAATAGCTCAATTGAATGGGGCTCCATGTCTAGTCCCTTAAATCTATTCTTTATTTCCACTGCATAGGAGATATTATTTATTTCAAACGCTTGTTCTGATGATTTTTCCCCTTTTAGCAGTTTAATTATGAACTTTGCAATAAGAATCTCATGATCTGAGCTGCAGCCAGCTCCAGGTCTGTTTTTTTGCTGAATTTATAGCGCTGATTTATCTTTGACTTCCAAGTCCTTTTTTCAGGAATGTTCAGCCCCTTAACATTCCGATTTGGAATTATTAAGTCTAGGCACTGCAGGCTGACTCATGTCTAATTCTCCAAGCTCACTCCAGAAGTCTAGTTGAGGGAGATAGAAAAAAAGTTAGAAAGACAAAATTAAATTCAATATGTTTTAACTACTATAAGGATGAACTCAACTATCGTTCACAACAAAATCTTAACTTCAACAAAGTTGGCAAGGTCTCGTCATCTCTAACAAAGAAGAATGCCAAGGAGGGAAGTCTTGAGAACAGTCAAGGAGTCCCTCATCCAGTATGCTAAGAAGTCTAGCTAAGAAGTGGTCCACATTACTGTATCAGAGTTTGATGGGTTCATAAACCTCTGCCTCTTGTAATAAATAACTG
The DNA here is from genome assembly GCA_027410445.1 of Discoglossus pictus. Lineage (NCBI taxonomy): Eukaryota > Metazoa > Chordata > Amphibia > Anura > Alytidae > Discoglossus > Discoglossus pictus. The sequence goes on from CM050164.1 coordinate 435,448,578, forward strand.
AGGCAGGCCAACCTCAAGGATATTAAAATGCAGCCGCTTAGGAGTAGTCAATATTTCCAAGAGCTTTTGTGATCACTATCCTTCAAGATCAAGCCTAGGAAAAATCCTGCTCAATTTTCTCTACTAAGACAGTCTCTAACTAACATGTATAAGTGAACAGAAGTAGTCAAGATTTCCCATCTCTTTCTGAGGGCAACATAGATTTTTCTTTCTGGGATGCAGCTTCTACTTGTACTGTAGGCTGATTGATCATTAGTGGACTCGTAGAACTATCCTAATGGCTAACCGCACATATTTGTACCTCTCGTATCTCAGTTATTTCGATGGTCTTGAGTTTCAATTACCCATGTCTCAGGATCTGTGAACATCTTGGATGTCATATTGATTAAAAGTTTTAACCCTGATGTGGGGCTATCTGGGTAAAACAGTTAATATCTCCTAGCAAACCTGATCTATATTGTATTCCCCTATTACAGAGCTGGCCTGTTATAGATTTGATTTCCCTCCTGTGTTGGAGACTCTGGAAGGAGAGGTCCTGGAATATTTGGATATGGAAGCCTGCATGAGTGATCTCCTTCATGTTTTTGCACGTTTCAACAGTTTCTCTTTTTCAGAGAAATTATGTAGAGAGACATTAATGTCCCTTGGGCGATCTGATGTGGCCCTTTATGGTCTTTGTACCCAGCGAGCCCTATTCAGCTTTACAATCTGTCTGATGACAGAAAAGAGTGTTTGAAAATTGGCAGGAATATTGAGGTCATTAATGGATCCAGGTGCTCCTTTGTTTCAAAGGTTATTCTTCCTCCCTATATTATCAAGATATTCCTGATGCATCTATAATACCTTGATTATTTCATCTTAAGCATGATCTTAAGCTTTAAGTGTTGTCATCTGTTCTTTGAGTTTGTTCTCAGAATTCTCGAGTGCTGCTAATGTGTATGCACCTTTCTTTTAATACCTGAGTTATCTTCCTTGATCACGTTTCATCGGCAAGAACATCTTTTGAGTGTACTCTATGGAGCATAATGATTTTAATTCATTTTCAGTCCTTATTTACGTCTACCCAATCTAGACAGGAAGAAAGGGTATATTAGACTGATCCAGAAAATAGTTCTCTCTTCTAGTTTTTGGAACCATCATTTTAGAAGGCCATATTATGATAAGCAGACCCTCTCAACCCAGTATCTGCTTAGATGGTCTTGATGGGAGTTTTGAGATTTAACCAACTCTAAAGCTGCACAAACTGACTGAAATCGAAAGTATAGAAAATGACTATTGGTTTCTGCTTTTGTTCCAGTGATATTGCGATATATGTGATATATAAGTCCCAACCAAACCTTTCAAGGAGCCTTACTAGAGGAAATGTGGCTTTATAAAGCAAATTGTGTCCCCTCTTGGTACATCACATAGGTGTGTGCCACGGAACCGGACTTCATTTTACTTACTGCGCACTCAGGAGGGCCTGTCTTCTTCAGAATTAGGGGAACTTTTTTCAAGGATAGAAGACTGCTTCAAGTTGAAGTTATTGTGCTAAAATTTAGTGTATACATATGCACCTAAATGTCCATATGAAGTATACCCGAAATAAATATATATACTCTCATGTGTCTACATATGCATGTGTGACAATCTTAGTATAAAAAATATGATACCAAATAGAGGGGCGTGCAGTAACTGGGGTGTGGTTTTTCCACAAATCGGAAAAAGCCTACAGCTGTATAAAAGATATATATTCCTCAGAATGATCTTGATCAACAGAAAAAATTAATGAATTAAATACAGTTCCTAAATTACCAGGGCCCTCATTCAATTGCGATTTGGCCAATTGAATAGTGCTCTAAATAAGCACATAGCATATTTTTTTCAATTAAGTTTTTAGTTAGTGAAAACCTTGCTTTTGGATAGATGCTTACTAACTAAAAACTTCTTTAAAAAAATATGTTATGTGCTTATTTAGACCCCTATTCAATTGGCCAAATTGCAATTGAATGAGGGCCCAGGTAATGTTGCAACAGGAAATAGTTGTCAGCTGCTCAGTATAAGATATTTGTAATAAAATATCTCATACCAAACCATTTCCCCTGCAGCTTACTAAACATGTATATGTACAACCTTGAGATGAACACATTTCTTGCAACTTTTACATTATATTACAAAACAGGAAGGATTCACATAGCAGAAAAAAAAGAACCTTAAAGGAAAATATATGTATTTACACTGTTGTTCAAAAATACCACATTTATTGAAGCTAAAGCAACATTATTATAAATACAAATACTCAATATTAAAAATGTTTCTTCGAAAAGTACTCCTTTGCATGCCACAATCCAGAATTGTTGTTTGTATACTAACCATTGTATCATGTGATATTACTGTATTCGGGGAACTGCTCATACTAGGCAGCTTGAGTATCATGTGGTATCCACTACAAGTTTTGAAATCTGCATATAATACTGAAAACTGTATGTAAAATAAGCACCATACTGTGAACTGGTTGAAAATAAAATTCAATATGACAACAGAAATGTTCATGCAACTGGGGAAGTCTTTCACTCGTTAATCAGTATGAAGTATAGTGTCGTAGAATGTAAACTGTGCGCTTGAAATTTGCTACATTTACAGAGCGATTCAATTGAAAAGCCCGCAATTTACAGGCCGAAAGCCCAAACTGTAAACCATGCAATCGTAGCATTTCAGAGCATGATCATGATCAATTAAGCAAGGCCGTAATTACCGATTTAGAAACAGCCAATAGAAAATGAGACCATCATCATGAAGTCAGTAAAACATGGAGGTTAAATATTCAATCAATTAGCGCTTAGAGATCCGATATGCAATGTACAAAGTAATAAAAGTGAATGGTGATATTGTTCTAGTCCATGTGGGTGGCCTGATATGAATGAACTCATTGATCCCCGAGATTGATATGAGATGGAAATGAAACGCAAAAAAATAAAATGTATTGCAGATTTGCGAGCTTGAGACTGTTGTGCAATTAATTATAATGTCTTTCATCACTTTCCCCGTCTTTGAAAGTGCAGTATTGATTTTTTATTTGCATTTACAGTACTACAAACAGGTGTTTAACTCCCTTCTGAGTCCTATCTGGTACTTGTAGGATTTTCTTCTACATTTGCCATTTACAGGTCTGAAATTGCGGGCTTGAGGAGTTGTAGCAATTGAATAGCGATTTGCGATTGTAAATTGAAACATTTACGGGCTTGAAAGATCAAAGGCTTAGTTACGTCAGAGTTTTTAACTTTTTTAATTTTAACAATCACAGGGATTTTCAGCTTCTAACCCCCAAATCGCTTGTGGGTAGCAAAAAAAAACCACATTAATTGAATAGCAAATTAGCCTATGGGCTCCATTGCGGGCAACAGTAGCTTACAATTGCTCAATTGAAAGGGGCCCTAGTTTTCTAATGTGGTTGTGTGATGGGGGTTATATAGAACACAGATTTGAAGCAAACTCTAATAATATGTTGAAAATTACCTGAAGGTTGGTTCATTGCTGGTTGTTCTTCAGCTTGAGAAAAATAGCTCCTTATTCAGGCTTTGTGCTTCCTACTCTGGCTAGCCATGAACAATGTGAAAGGATAGCAAAATATTCATATGAGGATCCTAAACAGCCACATTTGCCTTAAAGAAACACTGTAGCACCTAAATTAAAATTTTAAATATTATGTTTTTTTTTGACAAATGATTTTAAGTCAAGAGCGTTACCAATAAATCAACACACATATAGATAAAAGCAATATGTTTGGTACACCTAAGCTTTTCTTGTTATTTGTTTGATCTGTGGGTTAAGATCCATAGAAAAGAAGGTGATCTAACATAGACAAGACTAAGATAAAATTATATATCAGTAACTGGACATCCTGTAAATGGTTATGTATTAAATCCATACATGACACATTACATGAGAACATTTCTGAATTATTTCTGGTGTCATGATAATGAACATTCATTATTATGTGTTCCAGCATAATATCTATATGTGAAGTTTTGGGGAAACATCAGTATAAATGTGGTTTTTTTAATGGTGAATTTAACGTAACCACCACAATTTTTTATCTAGGTATGAATATAGTGTGTTTACAATTGTGGCAAAGTAGAAATATTTCATATATCAGTACAAATTATCCACTACAATAATTATTCTTACCAAACTGTAATATTGTTTACTATAAATTTCTACAAAGATACTTGGAATTTTACAGTCCTTTACATAATAAACAATAGATTTAATTTGTAATTTAGTTGGATTATATATTTCGACTAGAGTGATCTATAATTTAGGAATGGCAGCCTTCAATAGAGTTTGTTTACAAGAATTTCCAGTGTTGGTCTAAAGATGACTCTGAAAAAACATGTCTTATGGTATGTCTTAATCAAGGTAAAACCTCTCAATTAATCCATCAGTTAAAGGATGATATGAAAGTTTCTTAGTGAGAAGCCTTGCTTGGCTATAGTCCTACAGCAATTATATTAATTTAATGTTACAAACCATAGAAATCAAGAATAACTCACATAATGTTTTTATTTATGATTATGTGTGCTAATTACCCAAAAAAAATGAAAGCCTAAACTAACTAAGCAAACAACAGAACTTTGTCCAAATGTTGTTATGTTTCTGCATAGGGATAGAAATTTCCGATCTTGTATAATAAGGCACTGCAGATTCCCAGAGCACAAATATAGATAAGGCATTTGTCATGGTATTAATGTGTAGACCAAAACAGAATCATGACCATGTACTAATAATCTGTGTTTGAATATATATATATTTATTTTTCTCTTTCTTTGTTTCTCTTCAATTTATTTGTTTCCTTTCTATTATTCAAAACTCCTATTTTCCATTTTCTTCATTATTCTTTTTCCATTTTTAGTAAGGTTGAAACTTTTTACTGTTTTCTAGATTTCATCTCCACTACAGTTCCTTTTGTTCTCCAGTTATCAAAGTGCATTATCATGTTCATAGAATAAACTATTAAGGTTAGTTCATTATCTGATTGAGCACCTCTATTTTTGTTGTTGCTGATGCAAATGACCCATAGGGTTTAGTCTCCCTAAGGGTTATGGTGCTCCAGACATGGACTCCTTGCTTAAGGGAGTTCAGATACACCCTATTGACAAGACCAGCTAAGGCTGAAACAGATGTTTGTGGTTTGCTGTTTCTCCTGTTCAGGGTATAATTGCCTGGTATTTCAGGGCTGGGTCAGTCTAATGAGTGAGACCAGACTGATATTCTACAGAATATTGCTCCATTTGAAGGGAACAAATGAGCTAAAAAAGGCTCCTCTCAGGGTGGGGTTTTTATGCCGATATAACTAACCTATTAAGGTTAGTTTGTTCTCTGACTGAGCAACTCTATTTTTGGTGTTCTCCAGTAATGTTTCAAATCATCATGGGCACTCCCAATACAATTGCTGTTGGGCTAGCAATTATACAACTCCTGGTGGTGAAGAAAACACTCATCATAAATCATTGCATAAGCATTTCTCTGCAAAGCATCACCATGAAACTGCAACTATTGTACGTCCAGATGGGAAGAATGCCAGTGTCGCTATGCCGAAAAGACAATTGTACAAGGTGGGACTTTGTCTGTTGCTAAAAGACTGTGCACCACCGTGGGCCAATCAGGGCTTAACAGTACTCGTGGTACCATGTTTAGCTCTGAGTATATTCACTGTACTACAGTATAGAGTTGTCTGTTTTAATGTACTGTAATACTGAGAGCATTATATTTGTGGGTAACAGCTTGCTATAGTGATTATATTCTTGTTAAACAGGCCTGATATTTGTATGTATTCTTCTATAAATAATATTGTGGTAATTCAAGGTATATGGTGTGACCTGGTCTATGGATGTGTAATTAAATTATTAGTTGCAAAAGTAGATCTATGAGGTCCTTTCTAGAGCTGACACAATGCCTAAACTACCTTTTTAACAACGTGACAGTTTATCATTCAAAGCCTCATGTGGAGAGATGCAATTAACCAACTTACAAACAAGTCACATATTTTGCACCAGCTGAGTAGTTAGGTTAACTGTTGACCACGTGATCTTTATTATGCGATGGAGCCAATCAAAAAAGAAAATGTAAGCTTACTGAAACAGTGTTCATTGATAAAAGGGCACAAACCATACCTGGAGTGTACTTATATTGTAAATTGCCCTAGTCTCATTCAGATCCCCACCACACCTCAGTAACTACACCCTTCCCTTGCTAAAGCCTCCATTCTATTTCCCCTGAAAACCCCCCAAAAACCCTCTTTAGCATCTGTTCTGTGTGTCCTGTCAGGGTTCACTTGCAAATATTTCCATGTTCGCATATAAAGGATTTTACTGGTGGGACAAATTACTTTTGAGTACATATAACGGTTGAATCTTGTGATAACCCAATCAGTCTCCATGGGTTATTCAAAATTGTCTGACATCTACCGAAGAACCTCTTGTCATATTTATATGAAAATTAGATAGCCAGTGTCACCACAGAATGATTTCATTATTTTGATATAACACTGTATTTACAGTGGAAGAGCCATTGTTCTTTTATGGTATTTGTAAGTGCGTAAATCACTATGAGCCCTATTCTATTTGAGACAAGAAAACTAATTGTAAACGTAATTCTGGCTGTGGGAGCTTTTTTCAGTAATGTTAAACATTTACAGCCTTATTAAATTGCGATTCTGCAAATTTAAAAATGCTCTATTTAAGCACATAGCATTTTTTTTACAGAAGTTGTTAGTTAGTGAAAACCTTGATTTTGGATAGTTCACTAACTAAAAATTTCTGTAAAAAAATATGCTGTGTGCTTAAATAGAGCCCTTTTAAATTTGCCAAATTAATAAGGCTGCAATTCTGTAAAGTTCGCACATGTCATCCATAAACCCTTTCTTGTCAGTAAAACATTAAGTGTAGCATTACTTGTTAACTCATAATATTACACCAAAGCAGGCATTCTACTTAAATTACTGATGAAACACAGCTCAAGGAACCAATAGAGAACAAGAATGTTATGATATTGTATATATAAGTACAATGAGTGAGAATAGGCACCTATTAATGCAAGTAAGCATTTTGGAAATAGTTAAATAAATTTGTGGATAGGACTAGCCCTTCAAAAGACAATACATTAGACCATCGGTTTCTAGTCCATGTGGTTTACTGTAACCTCTTGAATCCTGTGTTCTGTGTTTCCTTGGATGTTTTAGGACATGAACGTGATAATAAAAATATCATATTTTTAAATTCCACAGATGTGCCTATAGCAATGTTGTGCGTCAAATTCTGATGCACTATCATGCTTTTTTTTTTATAATTTATTAGTGCCTTAGTATCTCTTTAATTGCTGCTGCAGCTCTCAGAAATGGTTTTAAAACCATTTGTGAGTGGTGTTTAGTACCTGTACATTTTTGATATTACGGGTTTGCCGTAATGTGCTCAGTAAAGTCTGATTTGAATAGGGATTGGGAGTAAAAGTAAGAAAGAGCCACTCAAATCTTGCTGTAATTTATGGCTCTGGAATGTGGGCATCATGTATATTCCAGGAAATCCTGCATTCACACTCAATATACACATGTTGACATCACTAACCACTTACAGATTAATAGAATTATGGTATTTGCGATTTCTGAACTGCATCTCATCCACCTTGGCAGGTCTTAATGCCGCATGTAAGCAGTCAATGGCACTGGGGCCATGAAGTAGATCTCTTAGAAGATAGAAATCTCCTCTAAACTTTCTGAACTCTTCTCTAGTGGTAGGGAAACCATGGACGGAGCCATTTCCCCCACAATGACTCCGTGGTCTGAAAGCTACCAGAGGCCAAAAGTGTATGACACCTAACTATTGTTTTTGCCTTTCCCAGGATAAAGCTGTTTCCATGGGAACAGGGCTCCAGTTCTGCCTATAGTACCTTAAAGAAGTCTATAAGACAGGCACAAGTTTGGATATAATACTCATATGCTTCACCATTGGTTAATGTACACCCTTGCTGCACAATGTATATTCTGGAGCTGGAGCTCTGCCTGCTGAGTTGGCTATTCCTTCCACAACTCAGTCTGACCCTTATAACAATTCTCACTCCCTGGTGTTGAGCATTCATCATTCTCTGGTGTCTTTCCAGGCTCAGTCTCCATCTTGTTGCAGCTCTCAAGATCCTAAATAACCAGCCTCCATGATGGCAATGACATTGTAGGAGGGAATACGCTTTTTAGAGGCCATGCACTACATTGCCTACATATTTCCATGTGGCTTTAATGATATTTGTTAACCTTCTTGTAACTTGTAATGGAATCAGGGTTACTATTTCAGTTTATATATGTGATGGTGACTCATGATGTTCAAACATGTATGCAGACTTCAAATATCGTACTAGCCTATATATGTTTGATAATGCCACATTTATGTTTATGATAATCTTTGATATGTTAGTCATACTTTCTTCCACTTTAATTGCTGATTTCAAGCAGCAGTAGCTCCTTAATTGACTTGGATTGTAGCAACCAAGGCATTTTTATGAGTTTAGTAGTGGTTGAAATTACCCGTCGACTTTTTGCAAATTATGAGCATTCTGAGCGACTTCCGAGTTAATTTCCGAGAGCTTGAACATCATTCCAGGAGACCAATAATAGCAATTTTGAATATATCTGTGGGATAGCCACTAGGGCATTATAGAAATGTCAGGCATTACGAGAACTCACATGGTATTTCTCTGAGGTTATATTATAGAGTGTGATGCAATTGGGTGGCATGGGACAGAGGCCTAGATCCTTATGCTATGAAAACCACAAACACACACATATACTGTATATATATATATATATATATATATATATATATATATATATATATAAATAAATAGATATATAAGCGGTATGCATGTTTATGTACTGTATACTATAGGTCATAATTTTTAGGTATACTTGTACACAGAATTTTCCCTGTATATGGATCTTTTTGCATATAAACACACTGTTCCATGGCACTACATTGGCATCTTAAGACAACTAGCTGCCCCCTAAAAATGTGTTTTCCTAGGACTTGCTGGCCCAGGATGTAATGCACCTCTGATTCATATAGCTTGTTATGTGCCTGGATCTGTTCGTAAACAATGAAATCAATACTTTGTAAATCCTAGTTTTTTCACATAAAAGTATTTCTTAAAAAACGGTTTGCCCTCCAGATATAACAATGAACAATGAACCTTTAGGCTCAGATTAAAGAATTACAGAAAGTTTTGTCAGAAATGTTCTCTGCCAGAGTAGACTTGTCTAAATAGTAAATACATCACAACCCCTTACTGGTTGTGATAGAAATTGCAAAATTACAACTTACCTGAGAAACATATATTTATTGTTTTGCTGATGCTGTAACTAGCTGCTACATGGTATTTCCAGGTAATACGATTATGCAAATTCAGATTAAACACGAGACTGCACAAGATACAGAATAGACTGGGATGCCATTAGCTGATCAAACAATATACAATTTCAACCTTAAGTTACTGTAAATAATGTTGCAATAGGAAATTGCTGCTGCATGCTCATTTGCAAACACTGTAATGTCTGTAAAACAATATAACTAATTCCTCATGGATTTATTAAAAGCAAACATACCAATATACTAGACAAATCTATGTGGTTTTGAAAAATAGATTTTTCTTAATTCATCTGCTGTCTACTCTATTTTAAAGAAAAACTATGTATTTTTCGGCCCATTTGCCCATTTTTTGTGAGTTTTTTATTTATTTTCTGTAATGTAGATTTTTTATTTTTTGTGACTTAGGTTTTTTTATTTTCTGTAAGGTAGATTTTTTTATTTTTTGTAACAGGCTTTTTTATTTTTTGTCATTAGAGTGATGGTGGGGGATTTATTAGGGGGTAGGTAGTGTAGGTAGGTAGTGTAGGTGTTAATAGATTAGTATAAAGGGGGGTTAGTTTAGATTTAGTGGTTTATTGGGGTATAGTGCAGTGTAGTGTTTGCAGTTAGTGTCATGAGGGTCATTGAGGACCGTCATGGCACTTACCGTATTGGTCCGAATATAAGCCGCACCCGCATATAAGCCGCACCCGTAAAGTTCAAGGGGAAAAAATACTAAAAAGATAGTACTCAAATATAAGCCACATCTGTAAAATTGGAGAGAAAAAGACTCTCAAAGCGATCAGCCATTGCAAGAAATAGGCATTCTAATTAGCACTGTAGCTTTTTTTGCCGGTTACAGGCTTTACAGGATGTTAGAATCACTAAAACCGTAAATCGATATTTAATACCGCAATCTAAAGCACGAAAATCGTCACCCTTAACTCGCATTGCGCAAATCGGCAGTAATTTTGCATTTGCGAATAGAAGTCGCACGCTTTACAAGCAAAGTTCGCAAATCGGCAATGATTTTTTTGACGGTCGTGAATATAAGCCGCACCCGTAACTCGCAAGCTCAAAAATCGGAAAAAAAGGTTTGGCTTATATTCGGACCAATAGGGTATGTAGTTAATGTTAGGGTTGTAACTGCCCCATAAGTGTCATAATGTACCCTTATGGGACTGATGGGGTTAAATAGAGGCTTATGGGGGTCTGCATTGACCCCCATGAGTTATAGGGTTAATTAAGGGCTTATGGGGGTCTGTATTGACCGCCCATAAGTGACAGGGTTAATTAAGGGCTTACGGGGTCTGTATTGACCCCATGAGTTATAGGGTTAATTAAGGGCTTATGGGGGTCTGCAAGACCCCCATGAGTTATAGGGTTAATTAAGTGCTTATGGGGGTCTGTCTTGACCCACATGAGTTATAGGGTTAATTAAGGGATTATGGGGGTCTGTATTGACCCCCATGAGTGACTGGGTTAATTAAGTGCTTATGGGGGTCTGTATTGACCCCCATGAGTTATAGGGTTAATTAGGGCTTATCGGGTCTGTATTGATCCCCATGAGTTATAGGGTTAATTAAGGGCTTTTGGGGGTCTGTCTTGACCCCCATGAGTTATAGGGTTAATTAAGGGCTTATGGGGGTCTGTACTCAGTCTGACCCTTATAACAATTCTCACTCCCTGGTGTTTAGCATTCAAGATTCTCTGGTGTCTTTCCAGGCTCAGTCTCCATCTTGTTGCAGCTCTCAAGAACCTAAAAAAAACAGCCACCATGGTGGCAATGACATTGTGGGAGGGAATACGCTTTTTAGAGGCCATGCACTACATTGCCTACATATTTCCATGTGGCTTTACTGATATTTGTTAACCTTCTTGTAACTTGTAATGAAATCAGGGTTACTATTTCAGTTTATATATGTGATGGTGACTCATGATGTTCAAACATGTATGCAGACTTCAAATATCGTACTAGCCTATATATGTTTGATAATGCCACATTTATGTTTATGATAATCTTTGATATGTTAGTCATACTTTCTTCCACTTTAATTGCTGATTTCAAGCAGCAGTAGCTCCTTAATTGACTTGGATTGTAGCAACCAAGGCATTTTTATGAGTTTAGTAGTGGTTGAAATTACCCGTCGACTTTTTGCAAATTATGAGCATTCTGAGCGACTTTCGAGTTAATTTCCGAGAGCTTGAACATCATTCCAGGAGACCTATAATAGCAATTTTGAATATATCTGTGGGATAGCCACTAGGGCATTATAGAAATGTCAGGCATTACGAGAACTCACATGGTATTTCTCTGAGGTTATATTATAGAGTGTGATGCAATTGGGTGGCATGGGACAGAGGCCTAGATCCTTATGCTATGAAAACCACAAACACACACATATACTGTATATATATATATATATATATATATATATATATATATATATATAAATAAATAGATATATAAGCGGTATGCATGTTTATGTACTGTATACTATAGGTCATAATTTTTAGGTATACTTGTACACAGAATTTTCCCTGTATATGGATCTTTTTGCATATAAACACACTGTTCCATGGCACTACATTGGCATCTTAAGACAACTAGCTGCCCCCTAAAAATGTGTTTTCCTAGGACTTGCTGGCCCAGGATGTAATGCACCTCTGATTCATATAGCTTGTTATGTGCCTGGATCTGTTCGTAAACAATGAAATCAATACTTTGTAAATCATAGTTTTTTCACATAAAAGTATTTCTTAAAAAACGGTTTGCCCTCCAGATATAACAATGAACAATGAACCTTTAGGCTCAGATTAAAGAATTACAGAAAGTTTTGTCAGAAATGTTCTCTGCCAGAGTAGACTTGTCTAAATAGTAAATACATCACAACCCCTTACTGGTTGTGATAGAAATTGCAAAATTACAACTTACCTGAGAAACATATATATATTGTTTTGCTGATGCTGTAACTAGCTGCTACATGGTATTTCCAGGTAATATGATTATGCAAATTCAGACTAAACAAAAGACTGCACAAGATACAGAATAGACTGGGATGCCATTAGCTAATCAAACAATATACAATTTCGACCTTAAGTTACTGTAAATAATGTTGCAATAGGAAATTGCTGCCGCATGCTCATTTGCAAACACTGTAATGTCTGTAAAACAATATAACTAATTCCACATGGATTTATTAAAAGCAAACATACCAATATACTAGTCAAATCTACTTAGTTTTGAAAAATAGATTTTTCTTAATTAATCTGATGTCTACTCTATTTTTAAAAAAAAATATGTATTTTTCGGCCCATTTGCTCTGCCCATTCTATGTACCTAAAAGGCTTGCTTTAGTTAATTCTTGTGGAAGCCTATTGTGTATTCGGAGAAGCCCATGCCATTACTGTGTTTGTCATAACCATTTTTCTTTATTTCTTTTTATTGAATCTGTAAGATAAATAAAAATCAAATGAGTAGAGTGAGATGGGATTAAACATGGTGGGAAGATACGAAGCATAGTACTCCATCTGAAGCCGTCTCAGAGGTAAACTAAGACATCTTCCCAGTGTACAAAGCCAGATGGCATTCTGCCTGGATATGGGAGTAAACCAGTGCCGGGAACATCCCCTCACATGGCAGTGGAACATCCTCTTAGCTAATGCCAGGGGCAGGTTAGCAAGCAGGTCCCTGACCCTGATGCCCATGGACCTCATAAGTGAGGGGAGAAATGCCACCAGAACTACAGGAGGAGCCCTCTCAAAAACTATGAGGGGCTGCAGTCTGGTGCAACTAAAATAGGTTATATGGACTCTCCCTTGCCACAAAATGAGAAGTGGATACAGTATTCTTAGTATTAGTGTCTCTTTTTTTCTGCAGATAGAATGCTTGTTGTATTAGAAAATAAACTGTCTGCTTTTTTGCAACTTATACTGGTGACCATCCTTCATCTGACTGTATTACATTAACCGTGACTTTCTACACACACACTCTCTTCATCTTTCTCCAACTCGTTCTATACAACTTTAATATGGTAATGCCATGCACATTAATGTGTCACACAATAAATTATAAAGGGACATAAAAACAAAATGTAATGTAAACACATAATGAATTATAGCTATAAAAATAATTATGAATAATGTCTGCTGAATAGGGTAATAGTGCAACAGTAAACATAGTGAAGGAGGTCATATAGGAAAGAGAAAGGCAATTTTCTTGGGCTCTGTGCCTAATGAAGCCCAAATTATGTATACTGTTTCATGTTCCTTCAAGAAAATGAAGGTTAATTACTAACACTATTGACGTAGCTTGAAAAAATATATATACAATAAACTAACTTTTATTCAAAACCAACAATAAACAGAGCCGCTCTCAAAACTGAGTAACACATATATAGTTGTGGATCTTCTGAATGTTGGTCACGTTTGCAATGTTGATCACGCACTTGCGAGGCTCGTGGGAGTTAGGCTGCAATGAGCACCAAAGGTGCTCATTGCAGGGCGCTCATTGTGAGGCCAGAGTTACTTTAAAACAGCCTAGACATGAGCACAGAAGGTGCTCATGTCGATGGCCGCGATCACCACAGAGCACTTTGCCGCTGATAGCGAGGCACGCAGTTTACTAATTTAACAGCTAAATTTGTTTCAACCGCGTAACTCCAAACACCGCAAACAAATAATAACAAAAAAAATTACACACTCACAAACAGCACAGGGGGAGAGCCAGGAAACCTGTGAATGAGGTTTCAAGTTCATTTGAGGCATATTTGGCGTTTTTTTTAGATCTAAAATCAGCTAAGCGAGAAAAAAAATGGAGTCTGAAAAAACTTAAACAGATGAAAAAGAGTCTGAAGACAGTAAAAACAAACCTGAAGACAGGAGCACTTAGCGCAAGAAAGTAAACACAATCACAAAGCCAGTAACACCTAGCTAAACAACGCAAGCAACAGCACTCATCGCGAGCCACACAAATCTGCAGCAAAGAGGAGAAAGACACAGGGGAGGGAGAGGGGGGAGCGGGTGGAAAGAGACATAGTGATAAGAGAAGGATGAAAATAGACACAGTGGTGGGGATTATGAAAAACAAAAGACACAGGGCAGAGAGAGAGGGGGAAACAAACACAGTAGGCAGATACTGGGAAGAGGCTCGCAATGAGCCCCGAAAGTGATCATTGAGAACCACAAAAGTTGTGGCCTGCCAAGGCCTGCAATAAGCGGTGAAGCCGAAGGCACTCGTTGTGAGCCACCTGATGAGCGTCGAAGGGGATAATTGTGAAGCAAGAAATTTTTGGGCTGCCAAGGTCTTCATAAAGTAGATGGGGTAGAGGCTCGCAATGAGCACTGAAAGTGCTCAGATTGTGTGGCCAACAGCATTGCCAGGTTTAAAATGTTATTCCCATTATTTTTGTCATCAGTGTGTTGTTTTGAACATTGTGATCTAACAGGACAACTTGTGTGAATACATAGCATTATAAAAATATGTCTAATTGCAAATGAGTGGGGCAACTATCTAGTGCATTGTATTACTGTGTATAAAACGTAGAGGTTGAGGAGAATGTGGATATCAGTTTCAACAAGGATTCTGGAGCAGATACTAATTTGAGTAAGAAACTCAACCATCTATTTCTGTGCTCATACCTTCTGCTGTTATGATATTTATTTGTATTTCAGTGATTAAAAGATAAGAATATTAGAAGAATGTCAGAGGAAATGTGACTAGCTATCTGGTTACAGCTTGTTGTAGATACTCCTTGAAATTGTGTATATAAGTGGGTTTCACTTAATTGAATCAAATCATCAATGAAACTCCTGCTATACAGTTCCATTTGAATTATTAGTAGTTGCAGATATTTTTGAAAATGTGTGGAAACAGCGTATGAGAACAATAATGATTGGGTATAAAAAATATATTGTTGCAGCTACGGGGGAGCTTGTGTGCTAAGAACAGCATAGTGCCATCTAGCTGCAGTATTGCTGCTGGTGCTTGATTAACACACAGGGTCTGGCACAGGGCATGGACAGCAGCCTCTGACCACACTCACCCCTCTGCAGCAGGCTAGCTAGCTCAGTCCTACTACAGATACAATGATCACACAGGCCCAGGACATGTACGGCAGCCTCTGCTCACATGTGGGATCAGTACTAGGACTGAGCTGCTCCAGAGGGGTGAGTGTGGGCAGAGGCTGCCGTACAAGCCCTGTGCCTGTGTGATCAGTACTAGGACTGAGCTGCTCCAGAGGGGTGAGTGTGGGCAGAGGCTGCCGTACAAGCCCTGTGCCTGTGTGATCAGTACTAGGATTGAGCTGCTCCAGAGGGGTGAGTGTGGGCAGAGGCTGCCGTACATGCCCTGTGCCTGTGTGATCAGTACTAGAACTGAGCGGCTCCAGAGGGGTGAGTGTGGGCAGAGGCTGCCGTACATGCCCTGTGCCTGTGTGATCAGTACTAGGACTGAGCTGCTCCAGAGGGGTGAGTGTGGGCAGAGGCTGCCATACATGCCCTGTGCCTGTGTGATCAGTACTAGGACTGAGCTGCTCCAGAGGGGTGAGTGTGGGCAGAGGCTGCCGTACATGCCCTGTGCCTGTGCGATCAGTACTAGGACTGAGCTGATCCTGAGGGGTGAGTGTGGTCATTGGCTGCCGTACATGCCCTGTGCCTGTGCGATCAGTACTAGGACTGAGCTGATCCAGAGGGGTGAGTGTGGGCAGAGGCTGCCGTACATGCACTTTGACTGTGTGATCAGTACTAGGACTGAGCTGCTCCAGAGGGGTGAGTGTGGGCAGAGGTTGCTGTACATGCCCTGTGCCAGTGTAATCAGTGCCTACTTACTTGTTAGTTGAGTCAGTCAGGCACAGTCTCAGAAGGACTGCAGGGATGACCAGCTTGAGAAAAGTGCGGGAACAGAGTGGGGAGGGAAGGGAAATCACGTGCTTTTGTAACTGTTTTTATTTTGTGTCAAACTTTTGAGGCTCCATTGACCTTTGGGGTTCAGAGGGGACGTCCGACAGCATTTTTACAGCTGCCTCATTTCCTCTTCATTCTATCAAGATTATGCTGCAGCTGATAGCGAGGCTCAATTCCACAGATAAGAGCAGAGTACACGTTAGAATTAGAAAAAAAAGTCTCAACTGCTGTGATGCCCAAATGGCAGCTGTGCTCCTATTTGGGACATTGATGCAAGCTGCTTTAACAGCAGAGGGGAGAAAGGCAAATACTATGGTTAATAATTTAAAGTGACAGTAGCTTTTTTTTTTTTCTATTAATGAATGTGATTTTTTTTTAATAAATGTAAAAATAAAAAATGAAGTCTGGGATGAAAAAAAAATTTGGAGGGCGGTTGACCCTATTGCCCCTATGCATCAGCCTCCACTGCGAGGCACCTATTTTACCACATAATACTGGGAAAACTTAATGACTTGAGTATAATCTGAGGGTGGGAAATGCGCTGCTCCTTGTGCCCCTCGTGTACCCTCTGTGACCCCCTCTTGTGTGCTCTTTGTGCCCTCCCCTGTGTCTCTTTCCCTCACTCTCCCTCGTGTCTCTTTCCCTTCCCCTCCCTTATCATCCTCCTCATCCTCCCTCCTCATCCTCCCTCCTCATCACTTTCCCCCTCTCCAAATACCCCCCTCTCCTTTTATCAGCTGCTCCTCTGCGCGTCTTTCGGCTATGTCGGGACCCGGCATATGCTAATGACGTGATGTCACATGTGCGTCACGTCATTAGCATATGCCGGGTCCCTCCTCATCCTCCCTCCTCATCCTCCCTCCTCATCACTTTCTCCCTCTCCCCTTCCCCTCTCCCCTTCCCCCTCTCTCCTTCCCCCTCTCCCTTTCCCCCTCTCCCTTTCCCCCTCTCCCTTTCCCCCTCTCTTACCATCCATCAGCTGCTCCTCTGCGCATCTTCGAGTTGTGTCAGGAACCCGGCATATGCTAATGACGTGACGCGCATGTGATGTCAAGTCATTAGCATCATTAGCATTAGGTCCAGACACAGCCAGAAGATGCGCAGAGGTGCAGCTGATGGAAGGTAAGAGAGGGGAAAGTGAGATGGAGGTAATTGGAGAGGGGGAAAGTGATGAGTAGAGAGAATGAGGAGGGAGGATGATAAGGGAGGGGGAGGGAAAGAGACACAGTGGAGGCAGGGGAGAAGAGACACAGGGGAGGGATGGGGGGGAGGAGACACAGAAGAGGGAGAGATCAGTAGGAGCAGGGAGCAGGGTGACTCGAGTATAAGCCGAGGGGGGCTTTTTCGGCATTAAAAAAAGGGCTGAAAAACTCGGCTTAAACTCCAGTATATATGATACATATGTATTCCAATGAAAGATTGGCAACCGAAAAACACAAGCCAATATTTTCTTTTCCTCTTAGTGATATATAAATAAAATAAAACAATTCACACCAATGTTTCAAATCTCAGCAAGGGAGATTTAAAGAACATAGTCATAGGAAAAATGATCCAAAATGAAAATAATAAAATATAGAACACACAAAATCAAACTTGATGAAGTTAAAATAGTCATACTCCAACAGAGTAAAATGTCCAAGCAACAAATCAGTTGTTAGAACTGGAATTGGACAAAATTTCAGATGTCATCCCCACATCTATCAGCTGCTCTGGTTAGTGACTGCGCATTTTTTCTCAAGTTCAGTTAAACAACAACATATAATGGCATTTTCTATGGTGGGGATACAATTTGGGATAACAATGGATAAGTCAGGATAAACATAGTCTCTGCAGCTATTATTAAAGTAGAAAACATAATGGAATGTATTCATATTATGTCAAAGCCATATCACTTCAATTAATGTTATTACTGAGATCTTGTATTTACCATAATGTTCTGCAGGCTTAAAGGTTTTGTATCACTAGTGAAATATTGGAATCATTTTGCCCTATGGTCACGACCTACATCAAAAGGAAAAAGTTTCACAAAATAGGGAAAATGCTAACGTGGAGAGGTTTACAGCTTTTCGGGAATAACATCCATATATAAATATTTCCCATTTTGTAGCAATCCATGACTTTGCAAACAGCTTTTAATTGAATCAACATTGTGAATGAGCATGGCCTGCGGTTAAAATATCTTAAGTTACTTATTTGTTTTATATTTGTCCAAGATTTCTATGACTAGGTTTATTCAATTACACATAATGTAAACAGACCTGAAAGCCCTGAGGATTTACAGTGTTGCATAAAAATAGTTACGGAAACCCTGACAAGTAGTTTGACATTATTCCAAAAAAACACAGCAAAACACTTGTTTGGAAAATCTGGTGGAAAATGTCTTCAAAACCACATAGCAATTCCGACAGACCAAACATTATATGAAAAGTTCCTTAAGGCAAAATCAGTGCACAAAGTTCATAATGGGGAAGTCCAGTGGAAATAAATGCCTGCAGCTACTTTAACGATTCATGCAATACTGTGATTATTAAATCACCTTGGGCAAGACTTGTTAGAGGGTGTCTAAAAAAATGTTTGAATCAATTACACCGCCCTGGTTTGTATCCAGGATTGAAGACTGGGGTCCTTAGAGATAATAGTTCTTAAGGGGGTGGATGTTTTTTTATTGGCCCCCATCTAGCCCAATAGAAGAAGGGCCAGGTAGGGGTTTCAATTAATAAGGTTTCCTCCCACCCCAATGTACAAGGAGATTAGGGAAAGGGGTTCACTAAGGTCTGTATAGTAAAAGAGGGTCTAATAGACCCGTGTTTATTACTAGAAATAAATCCCAAAGTACAAGGGTTTGGGGCAATGGAAGAGATCCACACAGTTTTAAAATAGCTGCCTAGAAATCAACAATTCTAAAAAATAAATGGCTTAATAGTTAAAGCCTGAATGTTATCTGGGAATTTCTTGTTGAAAAACTTTCAAAGCTATACATGCAATAATTAAAAATGACAATATTGAAGTCAAGTCTTGATTGATTTAAACAAATGTTAGCACACTTTCCACATCATGGTCCATCCTCGTATGGCGATTTTATGATGTTAGAGTATTTGAGGCCCTTTAAGTTATTCAATTATGTTAATCTACCTAGGTAGCAACAAGTGTAAAGAAACAAGGTGACATCTTTTTTCCATAGCCATCTTCTGGTTACATTGTGGCTATTTCCTGTTGCATCCACTTCACCCTACTTAGTGTATCTGGCTAGAGAAACTAGAAGCACTATTTTTTAAGGGTCAGTCCCGTAAAATGAGACCTGTGACCAGGGCAATATTTGCCCCCAAATAATTTTCTTGAGTCTGATATACAGATTAGGGATTAATTAAAGGTTCAATATAATATATCTTTGACAAGGGTTTAGGTTAGACAGCAAAAAGACTTGAGGTTTTCCAAAATGCATGCGGTTCCAGCATGCTTAATGCTATCAAAGTTATAATATTATGAAAGATTTTTTTTCTGTGAATTTAGCAAATACTAAATACTTCCATCCTTCTATCCTTGTATCTTTAAGTCTTTCTTTCCCCTTCACCATACTATATCTCACCATCCTCCTCCTCTTTGTCTAAAACACTAATCTGTTAATGTCATGCATAGGAAAGGCATAACGTGTCATATTTGTTGTAATGTTATTCTTTAAGTGACATAGGAGATCAAATAATCAAGAGAAAACAATGAGTTTGAAAGATTGAAGGTCCGTGATTAATATAATATACTAGCGTCTTGCCAGTCAAAAATTACGGCAATAAAATTTGAAGCCCGGTAATGCTGTTTGTCACACAATTCGATGTTCTGCCGTCTCTGAGCACCTTCAGCCTGACTTTGTTGGTGTAAGTGTTACTGTCTTTGCCGTTGTGTATTTTCTAAGTCCTGCGTGCCTGGCGTCGTTGGTGTAAGTGTTACTGTCTTTGCCGTTGTGTATTTTCTAAGTCCTGCGTGCCTGGCGTCATTGGTGTAAGTGTTACTGTCTTTGCCGTAGTGTATTTTCTAAGACCCGCGTGCCTGGCGTTGTTCGTCTGTCCCGCGTGCCTGGCGTCGTTGGTGTAAGTGTTACTGTCTTTGCCGTAGTGTATTTTCTAAGACCCGCGTGCCTGGCGTTGTTCGTCTGTCCCGCGTGCCTGGCGTCGTTGGTGTAAGTGTTACTGTCTTTGCCGTTGTGTATTCTCTAAGACCTGCATGCCTGGCATTGTTCGTCTGTGTCCCCATGCCTGATGTCGTTGGTGAAAGTGTTACTGTCTTTGCCGTTGTGTATTTTCTAAAAACACGTGCCTGGCGTTGTTCGTCTGTGTCTCATGTGCCTGGCGTCATTGGTGTAAGTGTTACTGTCTTTGCCTTGGTGTATTTTCTAAGACCTGCGTGCCTGCCATTGTTCGTCTGTGTCCCGCGTGCCTGGCATTGTTGGTGTAAGTGTTACTGTCTTTGCCGTTGTGTATTTTCTAAGTCCTGCGTGCCTGGCGTCGTTGGTGTAAGTGTTACTGTCTTTGCCGTTGTGTATTTTCTAAGTCCTGCGTGCCTGGCGTCATTGGTGTAAGTGTTACTGTCTTTGCCGTAGTGTATTTTCTAAGACCCGCGTGCCTGGCGTTGTTCGTCTGTCCCGCGTGCCTGGCGTCGTTGGTGTAAGTGTTACTGTCTTTGCCGTTGTGTATTCTCTAAGACCTGCATGCCTGGCATTGTTCGTCTGTGTCCCCATGCCTGATGTCGTTGGTGAAAGTGTTACTGTCTTTGCCGTTGTGTATTTTCTAAAAACACGTGCCTGGCGTTGTTCGTCTGTGTCTCATGTGCCTGGCGTCATTGGTGTAAGTGTTACTGTCTTTGCCTTGGTGTATTTTCTAAGACCTGCGTGCCTGCCATTGTTCGTCTGTGTCCCGCGTGCCTGGCATTGTTGGTGTAAGTGTTACTGTCTTTGTCATTGTGTATTTTCTAAGACCCGTGTGCCTGGTGTTGTTCATCTGTGGCCTGCGTGCCTGGAGTTGTTTCTGTTGCGTATTTTCTAAGTCCTGCGTGCCTGCGTAAGTCCCGCGTGCCTGGTGTTGTTGGTGTAAGTGTTACTGTCTTTTTGGCCACCATTTTTTACCCCGCTTTTGCGATTTCCGATCGTTCTAAAATACAAAATATGCTCTCCCCATGTGCTGTGTGTGAGTGTATAAGTGAATTTGAGCCATATTTGTGTGCTTTTGTCGTCTTTTCCAGTTTGGTGGTACAACCGTTAAAGTTGCATTTATAGCGAGCTTGTGCCTTAACGGCTTCAGAGGCTCGCAAGCGTGACGACTAGTGATGTCCCGAACAGTTCGCCGGAGAACTATTCGCTGTTTGCGTTTGCCGCGAACGGCGAACACATGCGCTTTTCAGTTCGCCCCCTATACTTTATCATTGAGGAAACTTTGAACATCATTTTTTTTTTTTTGTGTGTAATCTATGCCTGCCTGCCAGTGTGTGTGTGTGACAGGCCTAACAGCTTATATTGTGCTTATTTTCACTACTCATACCTGGTGGTGTAACATACATTGAAAACAACCATTTTTTTCCTGTAATCTAATTTCAGTTGCCTGCCTGTGTCAGGCTCACAGTTTATATTGTGCTCAGTGACATAAAACAACACTTTTTTTACTGTAATAGATTGAATAGCAATTGCCTGCCTACAGGCGTGTGTGTGAAGCCTATTGAATCTACTCTGCCAACTTTTGCCAGTGCACAGTGATACATCATATCTGGTGCAACCGTAGTGTACAGTGACATAAAACAACACTTTTTTGACTTAATAGATTGAATAGCAATTGCCTGCCTACAGGCATGTCTGTGAAGCCTATTGCATCTACTCTGTCAACTTTTGCCAGTGCACAGTGACACTCATATCTGGTGTCACAGTAGCTTGCATTCATAGTACCACTAATCAAAAAAAAATGACAGGCAGAGGCAAGCCACCCCGCAGGGGCCATCGTGGTCTTGGTGCTGTGATTCCCTTTGGCCCTAGAATAATGCCCAGTTTTCAGAGGCAACGTACCCTGAAATTGAAAAGTTCTGAGGACATGGTTGACTGGCTAACTCAGGACACCCAATCTTCTACAGCTTTCGCTCGGAACCTAGACGCACCATCCTCCTCCAGCTTAGCTTCGGACACCTCTCCAGTTACCACTCGCCCGCCTGCCGCCACCACCAACACTAGCACCACAGCCGCTTCACTTGATCCGTCAGCAGAGTTATTTACACATCCATTGGAAGAAATGAGTGATGCGCAAACATTAGTGCCAGAGGATGTAGATAACAGGGATATGTCCCAGTCAGGCAGCATTACACACATAAATGTACGGACTGATGATGATGATGTTGTACCCGGTGCTGCTTCCTTTGTTGAGTTGTCAGATACAAGTGAAGCGGTTGATGATGACGATGTGTCCGTGGATGTCACGTGGGTGCCCGCTATAAGAGAAGAAGAACAGGAGGAAAGTTCAGATGGGGAGACAGAGAGGAGGAGGAGACGAGTTGGAAGCAAGGGGAGGTCGTCGCAAGTAGCTAGTGGCACAGTCAGACAGCATGCATCGGCACCCGGGGTCAGCCAGACAGCACCCGAGTCAACGCATGCTGTTGCCACCACCAGAATGCCGTCATTGCAGAGCTCAGCAGTGTGGCAATTTTTTGGTGTGTCTGCATGTGACAACAGCGATGCCATTTGCAACTTGTGTGAAAAGAAACTGAATCGTGGGAAGTCCAACACCCACCTAGGTACAACCTCTTTGCGAAGGCACATGATGTCACATCACAAACGCCTATGGGATCAACACATCAGTACAAGCATCACACAAAGTCAAAGCCGCCATCCTCCTCCTGGTCCAGCATCTTCAGCCACGTCAACCACTGCTGCCCTGCTTGCCCCCTCTCAACCATCCGCTACTCCGTGTCTCGCCCTGAGCAGTCCCTGCTCATCTGCCCACAGTCAGGTGTCTGTCAAGGACATGTTTGAGCGTAAGAAGCCAATGTCACAAAGTCACCCACTTGCCCGGCAACTGACAGCTGGCTTGTCTGAACTCTTAGCCGGCCAGCTTTTACCATACAAGCTGGTGGAGTCTGAGGCGTTCAAAATTTTTTTAGCTATTGGGACACCGCAGTGGAAGGTACCTGGACGAAATTTCTTTGTACAAAAGGCAATCCCCAACCTGTACTCGATTGGGCAAAAGGAAGTAATGGCATCTCTGGCACACAGTGTTGGGGCAAGGGTCCATCTGACCACTGTTTCCTGGTCTGCAAAGCATGGTCAGGGCAGGTATATCACCTACACTGCGCATTGGGTAAACCTGGTAACGGCTGCCAGGCATGGAATATGCGACTCAAATTTGAAGTGGGAGGACCGACCAAGCATCTTTTTCCATCTCCCGCTTCCAAAAATCCATGCCATATACACGTCCCCTGATAGTGGACATAACAGGGATTAAACCGATAGGAATAGTACTACTTAACAGTACACACCTTATAATAACGCAGACAGAGGCAACGCGTATAATCTTCCATGCTGTGCAGTGGAAGCCCCCAGACTCTGACCTGTGTATAATCTTCCATGCTGGGCAGTGGAAGACCCCAGACTCTGACCTGTGTATAATCTTCCATGCTGTGCAGTGGAAGCCCTCAGACTCTGACCTGTGTATAATCTTCCATGCTGTGCAGTGGAAGCCCCCAGACTCTGACCTGTGTATAATCTTCCATGCTGGGCAGTGGAAGCCCCCAGACTCTGACCTGTGTATAATCTTCCATGCTGTGCAGTGGAAGCCCCCAGACTCTGACCTGTGTATAATCTTCCATGCTGTGCAGTGGAAGCCCCAGACTCTGACCTGTGTATAATCTTTCCTGCTGAGCAGTGGAAGCCCCCAGACTCTGGGAGTCTGAAGAAGAGGAGTCAGAGGAGGAAGGTGGCTTTGAGGAGGTGGAAGACCAAACACAGCAGGCGTCCCAGGGGGCTTGTTGTCACCATTCGGGGACCCTTGGTGGCTGGGTGGAGGAAGAGACCTTCAATGACATCAGTCAGGACAAGGAACGGGACATGGCTAGCTTGGTATTCAACCTTGTGCAAATGGGGAGTTTGCGTTTGTGGAAAGGGACTGTTTGCGGTTGTTTGCGGTGCATTAAACGGGGAGATTGTTCTGTTACTGTGAAGCGGGTGTAAGCCTTACACTACCTGATCGATACAACATCATACCTGATGTTTGAAAGCATGTTATTCCAAACAGTTTAGGAATGTTAGGTGATTTATGCCCTTTATGGATTAAAACCAGACTCTGCATCAACTATGTAATTTTCCGTGGGAGTTTTGCCATGGATCCCCCTCCGGCATGCCACAGTCCAGGTGTTAGTCCCCTTGAAACAACTTTCCCATCACTATTGTGGCCAGAAAGAGTCCCTGTTGAAAGAGTCCCTTTTGAAATTTGCCTGTCCATTGAAGTCTATGGGGTTCGCCGATGTTCGCCCATCCACGAACATTTGATGGAAGTTCGCGTTCGCTGTTCGCGAACCCAAAATTTGATGTTCGCGACATCACTAGTGACGACAACTCGTAGTTTGACAACTATTATATGTGATTATCCAGGTTATTTTTTTGGAACATGCATAAAGATATAAATGGGACTATTTTTCTGTGCCTCCATTGTAATATTTCTTCCTGTATTTGAATTTAATATAGCTTTAAAACGTCCTTTAGCATTGCAGACATTGGCAGATCTTCTTCTCTCTACTCACATTAGGAAGCAGAGGATTTCCTAAAATAAGTCTTTCCCTCCCTACTACTGCAAGTATGCAGACCAGTCTGCAGATCATTTTAAGACAACCACCAGGGCACAGTAATATATCAAAAATAGCATGTCTAAAGATACTTGAAGCAACACAAATTAATTATGTGTGAAATATTATTTTGAAAGCTCCTTTTATATACAAATAATAGAGGAGACATGAGAGTAATGCCTATCTACTTTTATATTTTGTCACATTTTTTACTCTGGGAAAAATATATTTACCGGATGTTGCTTGCTTATAATAAGACCTTTCTAACTATTTTTATAGAGCCTACCATTATATGCTTTAGTTAGTATGTTTATAAAACAGTAATAATTAGCCATTTAAGAGGTGTATAGTAAAGTACAGTTCTGCCACCAATTATCCGGCATCGGTTTATTCGGAACCTCTTTTAATCCAGACAAAATTCTGCACAGGATTTGGTTCATCACAGTATGTCTGAAGCCTGTTCTGAGCAAGTAGTAGAATCAGAGCCCCTTTTGACAAAATTCTGAGCTTATTTGACATTTTTAACCTATTCTGAGGACATTTTGAGCCTATTTATTCTTCTGAGCCTATTTGACCTCTTGACCAAAAAGCAAGGACAGTCTGAGCCTCTTTGAATTTACTACAATAAATAAAACTGCAGTATTCTTGCCAAAAAAACAGCACATTTTTTGAGAAACCGCCACTGGTCTGGCAAAATCAATTTTCCAAAGCCCCGGAAACGGCGATGCCGGATAAAACGGTGGGGGACCTGTATTATATGTTGTTGTTGTATGCAGTCATATTCATGAGAATCCTTCTAAAACTGTTTTAACCCCTTACATTACAAAAGTTATTTTTTTGCATGTAAAATACATTTTAAGTTTAAATGCTAATACTAACCACACAGTATTTATGGTCCAGAGCCTAGTTTATGATTCAGCATTACACGGACTTGTGGATTAAAACAAACCTGGGAGGAAACCTTATGAAATTATATTTAACAAAAATATCTGTGCTTGCTTTGCCAGTTCGGCATTCAGTACAACGCTAAAGAAAAAAAACCAATATCTATTCATGCTAAACAATTGTCTATTTTAATATTATTATAAGGACAGATATGCAAGAGACACATGGATAAGAACTCTGTGGAAAAGCAACCCCTAGTATTTCCAAATAAGACTGAGTCTGCTCTTAAACAAGAAATAATTCATATGAAAGGACAGTTTTGCCTACATGGTGAGCTTTGTTGGATTGGGGCCTTTAACCCCCGCATTTCCCAGAGATAGCTCACACACCGTATAATTGCAGGAATATATCTGCTCTCCACTTCCCAGCCACCTCCTCTATACAATTCTGAAAAGAGAACCTAGGAGTCCACAACAGATGCCTTATCTCCACTTGCAGGATCAGATAAAGGAATAAAAAGGACCATACATCTTATTTTATTATTCGAAACATGTAAATAATTATTAAAACTGGCGTTCCATAAGTGGTAAACACATAGTATGATTACTAGCCATTGTGTTCTGTGATGGAAGACAGTTATGTTTTCTGAAAACAACCCATAAGCTATTTGAGAATAATATTGATTTTTAAAGACTGGAATTAAAAAAAATCTTATTCCAAACGGATACAGAATTTGGACAATCTAAAAGTAAATTCTCCATTGTCTCTGTGTCATTACCTGTGTCTCTCGGCTCAACTCCTGTCCTCGATGTTTCTATATTTTAAGTTCTTTCTTACAAACATGTTCCCATGGAACAATAACTATGATAATTCCATTGTTTTGGGGGGTAATCTGGGGTCATTTAGCTGCTGTAAGACTTGACTATGATTAGACTCAGGACAGTACTTCAGGTCTAGTTTGGGTGATGCTCTGTCCAATACTAATGTATAAACTTGTTTTCTTGATAATTGTTCGATTTCCCTTTTTATGATTTTAAATTTCCTGACAATTTTAACTGTCTGTATCACACATGATGGTAAATATCTTAGATTTTGAGTAATCTTATTAATACCTCCACCACAAAACCATGGCTCGAATATTGATAACGAGTTTTAAAAGGAACCACATCACTTTGCCTGTGCTAGAAACATACCTTGAAAATTAAAACACAGAAATATCCAATTGAAAAATATCTCTGGATTTATGTTATTTAGACCGCCTTTATTTTCTGTCCAACATGTAATATTCCTGGTAACTAGATTTAACCTATTTCCCCAAAGTATCTGGAAGAAAGGGTTACTTAGGCTCATCACAGCTTTCTCAGGAGGTGGAAACACAAAACTTAGGTAGACAAAGATAGGCAACAGAAATGATTTAACAATCCTAACTCTGTTGTCAAAGGATAGCTTCCATTGCTTCCATCTCATGACCTTTGTTTTACATATATTTAGTTTTTCTTCCCAATTTAGTTCCCCTGAATCTGAATTACTAAATGTAATTCCCAGGATACTAACACTGTCAGTTTATATACCTGGGAGGAAGAACAAACTTTTTTTCCTGGTTCTCCATTCCAAAGGGCTACAGTTTTACTGTAATTTATTTGGGAATTCAAGATCTCGTAAAATTTTTCATACTCCAAAAGTAAATTATCAGCTGAATTTCTTGGATTCACATAAGCAATACACTTTATATGAATTATTGGAGCTTGCTAGATATTTTATTCATCCTCAGAAATGGATCAATAGAAAAAAACATACAATATGAGACTAAGGGGACACCCCTGACAGACCCCTGATCTTCTCCAATCCATCCATTTATAATTAATTTCCCCTCAGTATTTCTATAGATAACTTTAAGCCAGGACACACATTTCTCTGATATTTTTGGAAATAGTTTTCCATTCCTCCTCTTCACCATTGGATTTGCCTTCATCAGCACTTAGGTGCACACTTCCATTATCAGCAGATGTATAAGTTTGTAAAACCCTATTTGTCTCTTTCCTTGAGGTTGTCCCATTCTCATCTCTCATAGGAGTCGTATATCTCTGGCTTAGGTTCTCCTGAGGGTTCAGAACAGCTTGCCCATCTTGCTCTTTTGACATTTCTCTCCTATTGTGCTCTGCTTCAGGGCAATCCCTAAAAGAATGTCCACCTTCAGAGATTACAGACAATTTCTTTGTCACATTCAGAGCTGTGAGGTCCTATTTTACCACACTGAGAACATCAGATTTTATCACAAGCAGAACTCAGGTGTCTGGTGGAATCACATTTGAAGCACTTTTTTTGGCTGTCCCCAGTAGAAACATCTCCCACGATCTCTCCCAATATACACACAGTTTGGGAAGTGAAAGGCCACATTATTTCTGTACCACATATTTACTTTAAATTTGTAGCCTCCATTCCAGAATCCTTCTGAAACTATACATCTCTCTTGGCCGCTTTTCACTGCACGCTATGGCCCTCATTCCATTGCAATTTGGCCAATTGAATAGGGCTCTAAATAAGCACATAATATATTTTTTTTAAATAAGTTTTTAGTTGGTAAACATCTATCCAAAAGCAAGGTTTTCACTAACTAAAAACTTCTTTAAAAATATATGCTATGTGCTTATTTAGAGCCCTCTTCAATTGGCCAAATCGCAATTGAATGAGGCCCTATCTCTGTAGCCAGTAATATATATCTTCTCGTGCCACGCTTTCAATGTCAAAAGTTATAAAAACTTCAACAGTTCTGGGGCGAGACAACTGAAAGGCTCTGAAAGATTCCCATTCTGGGATACAGTTAGGGGTCTCTTTAAGTAAAGCAGGGAACAGGACAGTGTAGGTAAAGATCAGAGCAGTACATTCAATGGAAAAGATGGGTTGAATGCATTCTTCTTACTTCTATACACTATTAGAAGTGTGATTTAAATTTAAGTAGAAGCTAAGAATTAGTATAACATTTTATTTTTACATGATGTTAATGTTACGTTTAACACAGGGATTTAGCTATAAGGAGGCATATAGTTATTCCTTTTGTAAAGTACAGAAAAAGAAAAGAATTAACATATGGTATGTCAATAGCCTACCTCTTAAATAATGTTATAAGAGCTAATTAAATATTGGATTAATATTGTCATGTAGTCAGATCATGTGTTTGTCTGTGGATATCTACAGCAAATAGAAAAATGTTTCATAAAAGTAAAATCATCTTTAATTTCACATGCATTTAATTATCAGACAAAACACTCATTTGAGAAAGTTCATGGTTTTTCGTGAATATCATGCATAACATTTCCCATTTGTGTCACAATCCATGACTTAGCAGACTGTTTTTAATAAATCAACATTTTGAATGAGCATGTATTACAATTACACGCTATGTAATTTAAACTACTTTTTTTATTAGTTCAAGATTTCTATAACTGGACTTATATGATTACACAGAATGTAAACAGACGTTCAAGCCCTGTGTTGCATAAGAAATGCTGGAAATCAAGTACTTTGACATTATTCCAAGAAACCATATAGAAACAAAATTGCCTGGAAATCCTTGTGGAAAATTCACCCAAAACCACAAGACTGCAGTCCTGTAATTAGAATTGAGATGGATTTATTTCTGTGAACAGTTGCCTAAAACAACACCAGAACAAAAATCCCTAATGTAGAAGTCTAGTGGCTCAAAATCCCTGCTGCTGCTGTCATAATGGACACAATAATGTGATTGGTAAATAACAAGGGTCTAGATGTATTAAGGGGTGAAGTGGAAGGGAACTATCCAAGAGAAAATCCACCGAAGCCCTTTCAGTACATTTGACTGAATTAATAATTAAAGAACACGCATGTATGCTGTCATATCTTTTTGTATATACATATAACTATGAAATGGGTGTATGGTTACTTATAGAACTGAGGTAAAATTGTTTCAGGAACTAGTTGTTAGTTCAAACATTAAAATATAAAAATAACATATTCTAATTATCATTTATTTTAAATTGCCAATGCAGTGGCATAGCTGGAGGGGGCGCAGCGCCCTGGGCGTCAGCTCCTTGGGGGCGGCACTCATATGCCTTCCCCCAGGCTCCCTCCTACCACCTTGTCTCTCCCCTTCTCCCTAGTCTCTCTCCCCCTCTTGTCTCTCTATCCTCACCCCCTTGTTTCTCTCCGCTGTCTCTTACCTCTGTGTATAAGCTTGGGTGATGGTTCCTGCCCCTGACCCAGAGGAGGAAGAGCCGGTGGGGGAGGAGCAATCACTGAAGCTTATACACAGAGATAAGAGATTGGGCAGAGAGAATTAAGGGGAAGAGAGAGAAGGGAAAGGCAAAGAGAGGGGGAGAGGGAGAAAGTGAAGGGAGAGACTTTACATTGACTCTTACAGGCACAGGCTGCACTTTGGTTCTTACAGGCACAGGCTAAACTTTGGTCCTTTCAGGCACATGCTGCACCTTGATCCTTTCAGGCACAGACTGCTCTCCATTACCCAGAGAGACAGGATTGCCGAGTGTCGCAAGCGACTTGAGTTCCAAGCCAATTTTTCAAAATTAAGTGATGTGTGTCGAGTACCGAAAACAACGAAAACTTGAGCTGGCGGGTACAGAGGTACCACTGGGCGGCAAAAGCTCTCGCTATGGCACTGTGCCAATATATTCCTTAGTGCTAAGAACAGGGCATACAGTGAATGCATAAGAGAAATATGACAAAAGTATACATTCTGATACAGAAGGTGTTGAGAGTTTTACTTTTATAAGAGTTTACAGTGAAATAGGGTTCAGGGTAATAAAATCCAAAGGGTAAGGCAGTAGGGCCCATGCACTTGATGAGTTTTATGTTAATATCTGATATTATGAACAAGGGCCACAATCCAATCTGTTAATTTGATTATTTAAGAGTCAAGTTGTCTTATAAATCACTATCTAACTATTCCAAACCAGAGAAAAATAGCTCTACCAGAAGTGTACATAGAATAGGTTAAAAAGTGCAAAACATGAGACTCACTTGTAGCTGTCCCATTTAAATTTCCTCTCAAGCCATTCCATTTAAAAATCCTGGTGAAACACGTTGCCCTCTAAGGGTCCGTAAATCCTCATAATATTACATCAATTCTACGTATACTGAGACTCACCTGTAGAGGCATATCATTGCCTCTGAGAAGCAAACAAGTCAAATCTGATGGTATTGTCAGCCTAACACTTTAATTGTTATGCTTGATTTCTCATATCTCTCTACAATAAATAACCCTGGGGAAATCATGGATCCCACTAAAACTCCAACCCCCAATGAGCCCAGGGAACCCCGAGATTCCCTCCTTCAATGTGCTAACCACCAATCCCAACCAGGCCCTCCGTGACAACTAAAAATTAACCTACCTCCATTGGGGTTCTGTAAGGACCCTTGCGGCTCCTATATCCCATCCTATGCCACAACATTGGACCCTCATGTAAACTATCCCCCATTTGGGTCCAAAAGGACTCCAATAGCCCAATCTCTATAAGTATTAAAAAATACTACATAAAATAAAAATATAATCAATTCAAAATTAAAAAATACATAAATCAATTAAATCAATTAAATAATAACAGAATAGACATAAAATAAAAATACGTTTAAATCTATTAGGGTTAAAATATATACTTACCTACCTTTTAATGCCCTCCAGCGACATTCCACAATGCTCTTTTCCTAAAAAATGTTGCCCATGATAAGTATGCTATCCATATTAGGGACTTTTGGGGGTCCTTATGCACCATTATGAATGTAGCTAACATGGGACCCCAATATGGACTCTTGTCGAGTTAGAAGGGTGCTAAGGAGTCCTTACAGGACCTCCATGGAATAAGAGTTAATTGCAAATGACATGGTGTTCTTTGTGGGATTTTAAAGTAGGAGAGCTACACATGGATTGCAATTATTGGACTTTTTACACTATTTAGCATGCACTTCTAGTAGGGACAGTTTTTTGTGTCATGTACTTGCTAGATAGTGATTTGCGAGTAAACTTTTCAGCAAATATTTCAACATAAAATTCTCTTAGAGTTGATCCTTTGTTTGGTTATAGCCAAAGTGTGAACACTTAGATAATAGATATTTTTTTATCTGTTTCCCTGAAATAGAAAAGGAATGTCTTAATACTTATGCACAATCACAAAGGGAAAATGAGCAAGTAAAAGGGAAATTAAAAATACCTAGTAAATTTACTCCACATTTCAACTTAAATAATAGAGAATTACATGCTCTCAAAGTATTGCAAGAGAATGACAAAATTACCATAAAACCTTGAGATAAAGGAGAGAATGTGGTAATATTAGATACTACAGAATATGTAAAAATGATTCAAACACTATTAGATGATAAACAATGCTATTTGAAGCTAAAATCAGACCCAACAGAGGAATGTATAGCATCATTGCGAAAACTAGTAGACGAAGCAAAAGAGCTAAGATTTATATAAAAAATGGAATCAACATTTTTAGTACACAAGAATCCAACAATTCCAACTTTTTACACAATACCCAAAATACACAAAGACACAAAAAAACCTCCAGGAAGACCTATTGTGTCAGGGATAGAAAGTGTAACTCACAATCCTAGCATATACATAGATTAAATTCTGAAACAATATGTGGTAACTTTACCATCCTACATAAAAGATACCAAAGACACTCTATGTAGGATTGATGGAATAACAACAACAAAAACCACACTGCTAGTAACAATGGATGTCGAATCTCTCTATACTAGCATTAAACATGAACAAGGTCTAATAGCAGTTAAATCATATTTGGATACAAAGGCATCAGACTATGAACAATATAACATATTTATAATGAAATTATTGGATTTTATCCTTGAAAATAATTATTTCCTTTTCAATAAACAACTATACAAACAAAAGAGGGGTACAGCAATGGGAACACCAGGTGCCCCAAATTATGCACATTTATATTTGGGGCACTGGGAACCTACAAAGGTGTTCTCAGAAGTAAATGAATTCTATACACAAAAGATAGCATTATGGATACGTTTCATAGATGACGTACTGGTCCTATGGTCTGGTACAGAAAAAGAACTAAAGGAATTTGTAAAACTCTTAAACATAAACCACAATAATTTAAGATTGACGGTTGAATCCAACAAGGAAAAGATAACATTCCTTGATTTAAGTATTGAAATCAATGAAAAACAAGAAGTTGAGACTAAGACACACAGAAAAACAACCGCAACCAATTCCTTATTACACTGTTAAAGTCATCAGCCAACATCAACTAAAAAAGCAATACCAATAGGCCAGTACATTGCAGTAACATAAATGATTTCAAAACACAAGCAAAAGAATTACAGGAAAGATTTATTCAAAGAGGATATTCCAAGAAAATATTAAAAACTGCGTACCATATAGCATTAGCTGAAGAAAGAAATTATCTTTTATGTGATAGACAAAGGACCAAAAACAACTGCCGATCCGGTTTATCACAAATTTTTCAAATCAGTCCCAACAAATAAAAGCCATAATGCAAAAGCACTGGGACATTTTAAAATTAGATAAAGAACTCAGCAAAGTTATTACAACAGTGGGTATGACAACACACAGAAGAGCAAAAAATCTTAGGAATCATTGTTCATAGTCATTATGAAGAGAAAAAAAGCCAAAGAAAGTGGCTAACAGAAGAACAAAAAGGCTCATACTCATGTGGCAAATGTAAAGCCTGCCCCTTTGTATCTCGTAAGAAAGAATTCTATAATGCAACTACTACTAAAAGTTACACAATTAGACATAGTATAAATTGCCAGACAGAAGGGATAATATATCAAATAGTTTGCTCATGTAATAAAAAATATACAGGAAAAACTAAGAGACAATTCAGACGATGTATATTAGAACACTTCAATTATGTCTTAAATAAAACGAATACATCTATTGCCAGACATGTTAGACATGAACATCACAATAACCCATACTGTTTACAATTTATTGGCATAGACCATATCCCTCAAACTATCAGGAAAGGGAATTGGGATAAACGTCTACTGTGCTGTGAGGCTAAATGGATTTTTCAGTTAGATACAATATTTGTAAAACACTAATATCACCTGCTACATTCACTTAGCAGCTATATATAAATTGTAAAAATCTTAAGGGACAAAAATATATTGTTTATAAGCCGTTTTTAAAAATAAAAAATATATCACATTATATCTAAACCAATTACTGTAGTGACGTCATTCTATTCTCTGGAGAATAAATTCAGAAATCTGTTTGTATATATTGTTTTAAACGATCAGATTTTAATTATAAAAAATATTTTAAGTAATTTTCATTAAAGATTGTTTTTTTAAATTTAGTATGGGGCAATTCATAACATATTTAAGCACATAAAAATATTTCAACATGGGTCATGTATTATAGCCCTTAATCTACTTTTGCTGGAGGTCGAGTTTACACAAGGATTTGAGGCAAAAAGGTCCCGCAAGGCTCTTACTTACAAATCGGAGCTACAATTAAGCACATAAAAAAGTCATCCTGTACTTTGATGAGACGTGAAAGTGATTGTAGGTGTTAGAATTCATAGCACAACATTCCCCAACACTCAAATCTGAAAATCATTTTTATTGTAATTCCTGTTCAATTTCCGTGTCCAGAGTCACACGGGCTTGGAGCACATCAGACCCGCAACGGCTGCGGGATTAGCCTCCGTCAAGTCTGTATATGGGTAAAATAGACCCACAGGTCGCAAAGGGCTTACTTACAAATCGTAGCACTAATTAAGCAAATAGAAAAGCCATCCTGTATTTTTATTAAAAGTGAAAGTGATGTTTGCTCTTAAACTTAATAGCTCAACATTCTCCTACTATTAAATCTGCAAATAAAGAAATTGAATTTCATGTTCAATCTTTGTGTTCTATCTATCATGCAAGCCCACACGGGTTTGAATAACGAGCTACGGGCTTGGAAGACATTCACCCTCCAAGCCCGCACAGGCTTGAATAACGAGCTATGGGCTTGGAGGACATTCACCCTCAAAGCCCGCACAGGCTTGAATAACGAGCTATAGGCTTGGTCACTGAAGCCCATGGGACTTGGATGGATTTTAAACCTAAAATCAAAGATTATAATTTTGCGATGTGAAAGCTTGAGAATATTTTGCTATTAATCCTCATGTCCCCCATTGTGTTCCCCGTCATTTACAGTGCTTTGCAGTGCTGTATTGAATATATATTGGCTTCTACAATGCTTTGAGTTTGCGGACTTCAACCTCCGAACCCATACTGGTTTTAACAACGACTAGCCCGCGGGCCTTGGGACGGAAAATAAACCGGAAATGAAATATTGGAGTGCAAGCTTGAGAGGGTGTTGCTATTAATTCTCGTGTCCCCCATTATGTTGCCTTTACATTTACAGTGCTTTACAGTGCTATCTTGAATTTATATTTGCATTTACAGTTTTCCGACTTTGCGACCTTGAAACATGATTTATGGGCGAGCGGGAAATACTTGAGACTCATTGCATAATGTGCACTTAAAGAAACTCATTAATGACTGGGAGTAGCATATCCACAATTTATTAAATATTATCACCATGACTGTCTAATTCCCAGAAAAATTAAGAAACTCTGGCTCTATTTTTCTTGGTCAACCAATCTAATACATATCTACTAAGTGCTGCCAGATTGTAGCAATCAATTGTCTGACATCCATAATTTTCAAGAGAAACTCTGGGCTTACCATTCTGCCATATAAATCTCATTACGAGCATATGAATCACTTAAATATCTCTTCTTCGAATCAGGCAAGGCAGCAATTGAATAGGATAGAAATGTTTTAATAAGCTTGAGAGGATTAATCCTGCCCGACACTGAGAGAGGAAAATTCAAAGTGGCCTCTGAAGATCCTTGACAATTCTGAAGTGGTCCTTCATGCAAAAAAAGTTTGAGAACCATTGTTCCATAATATTTAGATTAGTATGATATTGGTGCTTACAATGGTCAATGCAAAATCAGTAGTATTCTCAAGAAATGATTACCATTCTACATAGTGGACAATAAACATGTTTAG
Source organism: Discoglossus pictus (assembly GCA_027410445.1). NCBI lineage: Eukaryota > Metazoa > Chordata > Amphibia > Anura > Alytidae > Discoglossus > Discoglossus pictus. The sequence continues at coordinate 435,484,604 of CM050164.1, forward strand.
TACAATGCTTCCCCTACCTGTGTTCTGTGGATGAATAATGGTCCATTTGTTTATTTTTTCTTTTTCTGCAGAAGAACATGTACAGTAGGCTCTGGGGCATGGTGGCACCATTTACAGGGTTTGTGGAGTCTTTGGTGGGTAATTAAGCCCTCAGACATGACCTCTAGCGAGTTTTTTTTGATCTGGTTAACAGAGGAGGACTCTTTAGAAGATAGATGGCAGTATTGTTCTGTCGATGATATAGAAATACAAATATTTAATATGGTAAATATGAATGTGTATTTATTAGTATATTGTTTATTAATATTGTTTTACATAATATTTATTTGTGAAAATATCTGTAGTAAGTATTACAATTTGCCAATTAAAGCAGAAGTATGCTTAGTGTTTGGCATGAAACATTATTGTGAGTGCAAATAACCTGGTGAACATAGTTATAGTTAATATAATACAGTGATATATGATATGAAATGTCATGTAAAATAAAAAGTAAGAAAAAAGAATCAGAAAAAAAAATTGAAAATGAAAAAGAAAAGAAAAAACATGAAAAGAATTAAAAATAAATGTTTTTTTTTTCTGGACAAACTAGTATTTACATTTATAAAGTCTCTGCATCCCAACAGCCAAGTCCACCATGCTGTGACCTACAGCCCCAGTCTATATTCCATGTATTCGGATATTGGTGGAAGCAACAGTTTAACTTGAATGATTGGAAGATTAAACTGCATAAACAACAATTACAGGCACTCTTTTGGGATGATGAGTGTTAATTTCATTCCCATGTTGTCTGTGTATGTACTGTGTGTGAGACTCAGCTGTGATTTTACCAAGTTAGAGGTTGGAACTCACTTAAAGAAACTCATTAATGGCTGGGAGTAAAATATCCAAACTTTATTAAATATTATCACTCTGAAGCCCCTTTCATCTTTTTTCTTGACACTAGCAATTGTATATTAAAATGTTTATTGAACTATAATATTTTTGCATGTCAAAGGTTATTGTATAGTGGATTTGTCTCCTCATTTTAAGCAGCACTTTATTAACTTTGTCCCTTATGGCCATAAACTAAAATAGTAAAGCAAATCTCCTTTCGTGATAATTGTCATCTAATAAATAAAACTGTGCGTTAAAGTGTGAACAATAAAGTAACAATTTATACCAATTTAACAGTGTATAACGTTTTTGCTTTTTGTTCATAAAACCATTGTTTAGAAATCTTGAGAGACATTTCAAAGCCTGGACCCAGAGTTAAATGGCCAGTTTCCCTATGTGCTCTGCACTGTTAGATAGAAGGTGAAAAGCAACTGTTTTGGCTTTTTTTAAATACATATTGAAAACTCTTTGTCAACACATTTCAGCTAGTTTGTGTGTGAATGTATCTAATATCACATATATATATATATATATATAGTTGTAAGCATGCGAGTTGTTGCTAATGCTTGCGGGCTCGCGCAGCGAGCCCGCAAGAACTGCGTCCCTCACTGTGCGAGGGACGCAGCTCCCCGCAAATGCGGGTCCTCGCAAAGCGAGGGGCCGCATTTGCGGTGGTGGAGCATCCCAACGTCCCCGCAAATGCGGATCCTCGCGAAGCGAAGGTCCGCATTTACGGAGGTGGAGGCTCCAACGTCGGCTGTGTTAACACAAACACACCACACACACAACTTTTTAACAAAAAAATCCAACCTCCCAGCCAAAAAAAAACAACGTCCCCGCAAATGCAGATCCAATCTATCTAGATAACAGGTAAGTATAATGTAGATTGTGTTTATTTAACTTTGCTTTATTCTTACTAATGTAATGTTTTTTTTTACAGGAGTACCGCCGGACAAGACGCAAAGATGGCCGACAGAACATGGCGGACGGAACATGGAGGACGTGACATGCTGGAAAGGTGAGTATAATATTTACAATATTTAGAATATTTAGAATGTTTAGAATGTTTAGAATGTTTAGGTATTTCATGTAAACGTGTTGTATTAATTTTTGGAATCTTTTATACCGTAGGTTGCTGATCTGAAGAAACATCTCAAAGGTAAGTGGTCTAAAATTATTTTATTGTAGCTTACAATTAGGGTATCTATATATATATATATATATGGGGCCTCATTCTATTAGCGGCCGTAAATCGGCCGTAAGGCTGCGATTCCTTGCGGGGGTTCAGTTAACTCGCGATTCTATTATACGGCCCCGCAAGGATCTCCTTTTACGGCCGGCCGCATATCTTGGAACCGGCCGTAAGCTGTGAAATCTAAAAACTCAAAAATAAATTCAAGCCTGCACTGTACAGCTCTGTAAATGCTAGGGATCATATTGGGGGACTTGAGGATTAAAAAGAACCCACTCTCAAGCTTGCACATCAGCCCAAACCCGAGTTCGAATTAACTGTTTATTTTCCGGCTGCGGCGTGGGTGTGTCTGAGGTGCTCCAAGCACTCTGGACTTTTTACATGGATATTTTACGGATATTAAAAATAAAATATTTTACGGATTTGAGTATAGGGTAATTATGTGCTATTTTTTCTAACACCGAATATCACTTTATAGTCTTCTCAAAGTGCAGGATGGCTTTATTTGAGCTATTTTATGTGCTTAATTGGTGCTAGCGGGACCTCTTTCCTGCAAGTAAGCAGCGGCTCGCTTTTAGCCTTGCAGAGAGGTTTACCGGAGCAATTGAATTGCAAATAGGAATTTCTTACGGCCGAAACTCTTGTGCCCGTTTTAGATCAAAGGCTTTCCTTTGGCGCGAGCGGCCGCAAGAGATAGCAAGGCACCGGCCGCAAGCCTGCCGGAGCCTCCGGCCGTAAGGGAATAGAATAGCAGAATAGCTTGCGGCCGGTCCTTGCGGCCCCGCAACGGCTGCGGCCGCTAATAGAATGAGGCCCATAGATAGCATGTATTGTATATTACATAGATAGGGGGATGTATTATTAGATAGTATTTTATATTACATAGTGGGATGTATATTACATTATATAGTGGCATGTATATTAGATAGTGGCATGTATATTAGATAGTGGCATGTATATTACATAGGGTTGTATTGTATTTTATTTCATTGTATTGTATTTTATTTCATTGTGTTGTATTGTATTATATGTATGTATTATATGTATTTCATTTTCAGGTGTGTAATTTTTTTTAAAATTTTGTAGTGACGGGAGGTTGTAATGTATTTTTTTATTTTCTGTAATGTTCCTTTTTTATTTTTGGTCACTTAGGTTTCTTTTTTTTGTTCTGTAATGTACATTTTTTATTTTTGGTGATTTTAGTTTTTCTTATTTTATGTAATGTAGATTTCTGCTTTTTGAGGAATTTAGTTACTTGAGGCAAACAGTACACTCACATTGTGTGACAAACAGCATTTCAACACTTTCTTTTATTGGCCGTCATTTTTTGACGGGCAAGTCGCTAGTCTAACTTATAAAACTATGGTAGATACGTTTTATAGGGCCTGTGTGAATGGCATCTCAGGTAGGACTTTTCAATATAGTTTTTACTCATATTATGCTGCTGTGTGATTGCAAATATCTCTGTATTCATTTGGGTACAATCTGTTTTTTGTGGTTTGTGGTATATCATGAATGTAGACATTCTATTTGTACTGCTGTTTGACAATGTTAGATTGTGGTTTGTGGCTTCTCATGAGTGAGGACACTCTTTTGGTTTTCCTCTTTCATGATATATCCAGCTTTCTTCCGTAAATACCTTGGTTGATCAAGTTATCAGTTTGCTACAATACCCACAGAGATATCCAGGGAGGGAGCTACAAGTGGTGCAGTGCATCAGGGCCCTCCTCTCTTTTTGCTTGCATTTATTTTTTCTGTAGTATAGGCCCCCCTGGGGCCCCCAACCCAGCCCCCCAGCAGTCCCTTGCCCCCCCCCCCCCCCCCCGTGCCTCCTTGGCCACTAACCCCACTCAGATGGAAACTGGTGTGTGCTCCACACTCCAAGAGTTGGCAGTGTGGAGCACTTCAGCATGCTAGGAATGTGTATCAGGGAAGAACCTAAGAGGGTTGCAAAGTGACAGCAAAGTACAGTGGGATGAGTTCTGTGAAGGGGGAGCAAAGGAGAAAGGGATGGGTGCTATGTGAGGTGAGTGCTGAGAGGCGTTAGGTGCTGTGTGGGGATGGATGCTGACAGGGAATGGCTGCTGACAAGGATTGAGTGTTATGTAAGGATGGATGCCGAAAGGAGTGAGTTTTGTGTTGTGGTGGATAATGAGAGGGATTAGGTTCTATGCAGGTAGACTATGTAGAGATAGTATATGTATATATGTGTATAGAGAATGTTGCCGGAAAGTGGAGTGCACGTGTCCTCCACAGGCAGGAGGTAAGGGTAATGGAGGAGCTATGGAAAGGGGTCTTGGGGGGAGCAGCAATGGGAAAGGGTCTTGGGCAGCAGTGCTGTTATGGGAAAGGGTCTAAGAGAGGGGAGCTGTTATGGGAAGGGGTCTTGGAGAAGGGCGAACTTCTATCCAAAAGTGAACTTCTTTTCAAAAGAAAGGTCTTCACTAACTAAAAACTTCTGTAAAAAAAATATGCTATGTGCTTATATAGAGCCCTTTTCAATTGGCCGAATCACAATTTAATAAGGCTTTTGGGGTACTAAGTGAATTGGCCAAATTTTATTTTATTTTTTTTGCTTCAGGGCTCTCCATTCCCTAGCTCTGCCACTGGTATAGATTACAAATGATTCAAAGTAAAGATAACTAGTATTATCTGTGAAAGTGTATGGAGTAATATTAATCATTAAAAATATATTATTAAAATATCTTAAGCTACATATTGTGCAATATTGTGAAGAATATTTTGAGGAAATTTAATTCTGTAGGATAGATAATGGGGGACAGGCAATGACTGTTTTAAACTTTTTTTAAACACTTCCTTTTTCCTTAGTCAAACATTTATTTTTATAATACATTATCATATAAAACTTTTTAGACATATGAGCTTTTATAACATCTTTTATACTTATTCATTGTCCGGGACCCCCTTGGTACCTCTCTGCTTAGTCCTGATCCATCTCCATGCTGCTTACCTTTTGAGAGGTTTTCTGTTCCTTAAGGCACATGCATATGTAACCATATGAGATTTTAAGGGTCGATGCATCATTTACAGCTGGCCTGCTTATTTGCCGAATTAGCAACAAGGTTTTTTTAAAAACAACCTGTCTGTTGTCTATACATGCTGGCCCTGTGTGGAGCTCCTGACATTTTGTTACTGTTTTCATGGCTTCCTTTCATACTGGTTGTGCTACCTTGTTACCTGTATAGCTTTCAATAGTTCTGCTGTGTTTCTGGCTACCGTGACACCTGTCTTAAGTCTTACTGAGTGTTATCTGGATTTGCTGTGACATCTATCCAGTTTGGATTATCAAGAGCTCTTCTCCTACTTCCAGTACTGATAGTACTATGGATACTAGCATATTAGTTGCACCAGCCCTAGAGCGGTCTCTTGGACTTATCCTTAGGTTTGTTCTGCTAAGCCGTTGTCTGATTCTAGAACACTTTAGTGACTTGTATCCGGTGATGAGCCTAGTCCTAGAGTGCAGTCTTGGATTTTTACTTAATTTTGGTCTGCTAAGCCTGCTTTTGTCTGATTCAAAACCACTGTCTGGCATGTAGCAATGGTGACCCCAGTCCTAGAAGGTGTCAAACTTTTTCCTGGGAACTACTATACCACCATACCACTTTACAATTGATCAGGTATTTTTTCACAGGTTTAACAGAGCTTTCTAGTGGTGTGTGTTGGTTGTACATTATATATCCTCACCTTTTGGAGGTGAACATATGAGGCTAAAACTGTTTCTTTGTTTTTAGCAGTATGAATGTACATATGTTTTTTTAAAATATTTTTCTTAGTTGTTTCTGGACAATGGAGTGTCATAGTCATAGTACTTAGTTGGCCTGATGATTGTGTAGTTATAGGGCTACAGATACTGTAGTTGTTGGGGCACACCATAGCCTCTCAGGATCCTTTAAGACAAAGCATTCTGTATCTCCCTATTTCATTATAGAGGCCACTATTAGGGTTACCAGTGAGTTTGTGGATATCACCTTGCCTCTTCACTGAGAAAATTGGGCATATTATTGTAAGAAGTTGAATAGGTCTCCACATTGTATTATAACATAACTCTTATAATCAGGCTTAGCTGGTGTGGTTTGGATCATCTGAGGACTGTATGAGTCAAAAACTTCCCCTCACATACCTGATTCAAATAGGGGAGAGTTATATGGCATTGCACAGAAGCAGCTATTAATGTTAATATAGCATTTTGGGGATTTTTAATAAATTGTAAGTAAAGTTCCTAATTTTTATTTAGTGTGTATCTCTTCCATCTCTACTTTATCTGACCTGCCTCTGTAAAGTCCTTACCATTTTTGCCTTTTATAACTCACACTTTTGTATGAAGAGATCTCTTAACTTTCCTATTCTGTTATCTTCTACCATCTTTTTTCATTGTAGAATATATCCTTGTCCCTTCCTGCTGTCCTCTGGATTTCTGTGTTCTGTATGTCACCACCACCCTAGTCTGCACTTCCATATCCTTTCCAAATCAGATGTTCAGATCACTATATATATATATATATATATATATATATATATATATATATATATATATATATATATATACACATCCACACATGTGTGTGTACAAAGTATTGAAAGTTCAGTGTATGTAATGGAAATACTCCAAAGAGAAAACGTGGCTATAGCCTGTATACAGGAAACACATTGAAAACTTGATCGAGAACCGAACTTGCCCAATAGAACATTTGACATTATGATAAATTCTAAAATCTAGAGGAGTTTCAATTTGGTTTAAAAAAAATGTGGGCCTAGATAAAGATTTTAAAGAACAATATTTGGAAGGCAGACATATTATATGGATAGGCTCAGTAAATGGAGACTTACAGTATATACCATAATGAATTTATATTCCCCAAATACAAAACAAAATGCATTCTTAAATAGAAAGATAAACCATGTAAATAAACTAAAGAAGGGGTCTTTGGTTATCTGCAGGGATTTAAATATGTATCATGACTATGAGTTAGATAGAAACTCATCTGTTAAACCAATTCCTGATATACAAGCTAGAAGTCGATAGGATAATTTTCATAAATGTTTAATTAGTTTTGACATATTTGACACTTGGAGAGCTTACCATAATAATGAAAGGGACTATACCTATTTTTCTTATAGACATAAAGCATACTCTAGGCTAGACTACTTCTTAGTAGATGTGACTATTATAGATAGTAATGAATCCATAGAAATTAAACCTTCAAATTGTTCAGACCATGCAATGATTATTATGCAAACAGATGAAAAACAAAGACTTAAAACTTCTGTAAGGAAAATTGTTCTATCCTTCCTAAAAAAATAAAAATAAAGAGACGTTAATAATTGATTGCTTTCTTTGAAATAAATTAACAATCCGTAGATTCTAATGTATTGGTTTGGAACACCCATAAAGCCTCTGCAAGAGGTGTACTGACAGTTTGGAAAATTCAATCAATTAAAAATGCAGGACAATCTCTTAGAGAACTCAATATTAAATTAATAAATACTGATAGTTTGAATAAGTTACATCCGTGCCAAGAATATGTGAATGAAATAATATCTATTCGATCACAAATAAAAAAGATTAATCAACTTTTGGGGACAAAGCTATCTGGAACTTTCAAAGTAAGCACTACCATTTAGGAAATAAAATTGTTAAATTCCTCAGAGTAGAATAGAAAAATTGGTAAAAATCTTCCTCAGAGTAGAATAGAAAAAATAAGAGGTGAGAGAGGAATATTACAAAACAAATCAGAGGAAATATGCCATTTTTTTAACTACTATAAAAATCTATACAATCTTGTAGAAACTGGAAAAGTTATCAGAGCTATGAGAAAAGAAATACAATCACTTTTGGATTCTATAAACTTACCCAAAGTATCTGAAGAACAGCTGAAAGATCTTGATAGAGATATTACTTAAAAAGAGATTGAAGTGGGGATAAAACATCTCATCTTAAAAATGATAAGGCCCCTGGACCAGATGGGTTTTTCAACCAATATTACAAACTTTTTTCTTCTATCTTGATAGATAAATTAAACAAGACATTTAACGTGATTAAAAGAATGGGATTAGATCCCTCTGAAATGTTGGAAATATAATTACATTACCTAAAAAGGGAAACAATGTATCTAACTGCACTAACTATAGACCCATTTCATTGCTAAATACTGATATTAAGTTGCATTGTAAGATTCTAGTCTCCAGGTTGAATCTGCTAATGCCTGAACTTATTAACATAGATCAGACAGATTTCATAAAGAACAGACAAACATCAGACAACTCAAATAAATTTATAAACATCCTAGCCTATGCCAAACAAAATAATATTCACATATGGTTTTGCAAAATATACTATGAAAGCTCTATATGTCAATCCTTCTGCACATATTGGAATTGGCTTTAAAACAAATGAATTTAAGATTCATAATGGAACACGTCAAGGATGACCTATTTCCCCGCTCATCTTTGCCTTGGTCATGGAACCACTGGCAGAGGCTATCAGGATGATTAAGAAAATAAAGGATATCATGGAACACACAAATAAAATAATGTTGTTTGCCAATGATGTTTTAATTACAATATCAGAACCACAATCTTCATTATGCTCATTGTATGAGAAATTAGATCTCTTTAGCAAAGTTTCTTATTAATAAATAAACTTAGATAAAACAGAAGTAATGTGGTTGAATTTAAATTTAAAACAATGTGAATTGTTAAGAAAGCAATATTAAATTGATTGGTCTAACAACAACATTGAATATTTGGGCATAAAGTTTACCCCTTCCCTAAAGAATATAATAATTAATAATTATCACTGTTTATACCAGAATATTAGAGATACTCTTCACAAGTGGGAGAACTTAAAGCTTTGCCGGTCAGTAAGAATAGCAGCAACTAAAATTACAATTCTTCCAAAGATTATATATTTAATGAGAATGATTCCTCTAAATGTCCCTAAATTGACTTTGAAAAAAATACAAAGACTTCTGTACATTTATATATATCCAAAAATGAAATGTTGAATAAACACTAATATAATGAAAAAGCAATTTCACAAAGGAGGTTTGGCCATACCATGGACCTCATTCAATTGCAATGTAGCCAATTGAATAGCGCTCCAAATAAGCACACAACATATATTTTTTTAAGAAGTTTTTAGTTAATAAACATCTATTCAAAAGCAAGTTTTTCACTAACTAAAACTTTTTAAAAATAAATATGCTATGTGCTTATTTAGAGCCCTATTAAATTGGCCAAATCGCAATTGAATGAGGCCCCATGTATTTCAGATTACTATGACGCGGTTAGGCTAACGCAGTTATAAGAATGGCCTTTCGGGAAACATTTAACTAAGTGGAGTAATATAGAGAAATCCTTAATATAAAAAATAAATACATTTGGAAAACTGACTTTGGTACTTTCAAGATCAACTTACACTTGAAAAGATGCAGACAGTAATTAAACTCGGTATGAAGGCTTGGTATAAAAAATAAAAAAAATGGAAATTTATAGAATACCCGTCACCTTTGACCACTATTAAATTCATATTAAATTATGAGAAACAGAGGTATGAAGGTGATTGGAAAAATGTGGAATTATATCCTTAGGTGATCTTTATGAAAAATATAGGATTAATCAATTTAAAGAAGTAAATCAGGAATTTAACCTAACGCATTATAAATGGCTGGATTACATTTTTCTGACTAAAGCAATAAATCAATCCAATTTTTGATTAACTCAAGAGAGAGGGTTAACAAAATTTTAAAAAATGTATCTCAATAGACATATGAAATGTAATATCTAAAAATGTTATAAATTACCGGGCGTCCATTTCCAGTTAGAGAAAACCTTGAGTATGAATAAATGGGAAGAGGATCTTAATCTAAATTGCAATGTGTCCAAATTCATATAAAAATGTACCCTGGTAAAGTGTCTGGGAAATGTTGTAGAAGATGTGAGTCCCAAGGCACATATATTCAAATTATGTGGGAATGCCCACACGTTTAAGCCTTGTGGTCCTTTTGTATTAAGCAAATTACTAAAATTATTAAAAGCCCAATTACAATGTCCCCTAAATAGGTTTTGTTCCTTATTTTCCCTAAAGCGTTAAAAAAATCATTAAAAATGGTTAATTGTTCAAATATTACTGATAGTCAAATGGCTATTAGTGAAATATTGGAAACATGATGGAATACCAACATGGAGCGAGATAAATTGTACAATAGAAAGAACTTATCAGATAAAAAAAGATTTTCAATCAATAACAGATAAACCATTTGTTGATAAATTTTTGTTGAAATGGGGAGCATGGGAACAATATGTAAATCAACAGAAAATGCTTGCCAACTCCATCTCATAAGAAATGTTATGTGTGTAAATTGTTGGAATTGAATTAATGACAGAAAAAATGTGGAATTTGCAATTTTTAATGTCAAAGTTGTTTTCATTTTTTTTCCTATATATATATAAAAAAGAAAAGATTAGTGTACGTGGATCTGTGGAGGATTTTTTTCTATCCCTATTTACTAATTTCTCCTGAAAGAAAACTCGGAGTGCCAGTTCTTAATATATTTGCATGGAGCACTGTGCACACACTAAGCTTGTGTATACCTTAAATAGAATTTACAAAGCACATGCAATGATATCAAAACCACCTAAGAGATCATATTTTTTAGGGGTGTATGTGTCCCTCAATAGTTATTTGAAATATTGGGACATATGATACTGCAAATTCCTAGTAACATTAATTAACGTGACAGTGCATTCATTTAATTTTGATAAATTATCTACAATCTATATATTCCATGACAAAACATAATTAAGTATTTCTGAAATAAGACATTCAAACATATTTTTCAAGGGTTTCATATTTTTCAGTGAAGATATATTGTAGTAAACTACCTGTCTATCAAATGTGTCTTGAACAATATGCTTCATAGATGTTAAAGGTACACTTTAATACAGGTTTCTTTATACTGTATCATAATAAGCATGTGCAGATATGAATAATACAAAACGGCATTTAAATAATTTATTTAAATGTTTCACTTAATTTTTTCCTAATAACCTCTAATTACCTCTAGATGTGTTTCCTAGGACTTTTGTGCCTATTCTCTTTTTTGGCTTTTTGGCAAGCACAAATGCTCGCTAGGAACTATCTGCTGCCTGACTCACACTGAGCACATTGACCCAAGGAAATAGAATACTTTCTGCCTGCTGCTTGCAGGCAGCCCAGCCCTCTTGTGTACACTGTAGGGAGATTAGAGGACACACATAAATATCCCATGAAATGGATCACCCCTAGAAAATGCGAAAAGGTGAAAAAGTTATTAGAAAAAAATAAGTATAATTTGCCTCTGTGGTCAATGTGTGCTTATTATACATATGATTTAAATATTAATGTCACAACATAACTTATAATGTATACTTAACTAATCCAAAGTGATATATTTAATTGCATTTTAAAGCATTTTCTGTCAATGCAGGTGACTGCATGTAGCACTGAGTACAGGTGAATGAATATAGCACTGCAAATATAAAAGCAACGCAATGCATTTTTCACATACTGTACATTAGATTGTTTAAAATAATGCAGAATGTTGTTTTTGGCAATCCTTGCAGAATATGCTATTCATTTGACAGGTGTAAATCTTTAAAAAAATTATGAAAAATAAAATCATACCTTGAAAATGCCTCAATATGTCTTTTAATGTATGATATAACGTGACACAGCAAAGGTCCTATACAGTAAGATATAGCAGGGGTTTGTTTCTGCCAAGTCCTACAAGGCTGAGCCCTGGGCAGTATATTTTCTGTGGCAGCAGGTGAAGGGGCCCAGTGACTATGTAACACCAAAGGATACATGAAAAAGGAGCAGTGCTCTTTCATTTTTGCTTTTTGTGCTATCATCCTTGCTAGCAGGCTCATCTTCAGGTTCCACAGTGAGCATTCGTAAAAGCCTGGTCCTCTGGGCATCCAATGGGGGTGGATCAACCATTTACAGGTCTTATCTCCTTTACATATGCCTGTACCATTTCCTTGGTAGTAAGCTGAGTGTTTTATGGGACCAAACAATTTGAGTTTAAGTATATTTTTAGCAGAATTTTTCTGACAGTGAAGGTAGGTGCAATAAAACTGTTTGACAAGTTTCATTAATGGAGCATGTCATATTAAAGCATGGATTTAACATTAGTTAGATAGGCTAGTGCCTAGAAACGTCTGCCTGCAGGGGGTGCCATGCTTAACACTTAAAAAGCAATAAAACTTCGAACAAACATTGTACTTTGCACATATATCCTTGCAGGGCAACTTTCCTTTTAGCTGACCTCCAGCAGTGGCAGCCATCGCCCCCTAGGTGGTGCAGTTGAGATTTTAGTACATTTCCTAGCTTTAGGGTTACGGTTCTAGATTTGAGTTTAGGGGTTAAGTGTTAGGGTTAGGTTTTAGGGGTTAGGTTTAGGGGTTAGGGTTAGGGTTATGGATTAAGGTTAGGGGTTAGGGTACTGGCTAGAGATGTCGCGGACAGTTCACCCGCGGACTATTCGCGGCGATTTTGCAGCGGACGGCGAACACATGCGCTTTTCGGTTCGCCCCTTATACTTTATCATAGAGGAAACTTTGACCCTGCACCTCACAGTCAGCAGACACATTCCAGCCAATCAGCAGCATACACTCCCTTCCAGAGCCTTCCATCTGAAGGACAGCATACATTTTAGAATCATTCTGAAGCTGCATTCGTTGTAAGAGGACAGATAGTGTAGCTGCTGGAGATTTAATAGGGAAATAGATAGCCAGGCTGTGTATTTAGCTTTCATTACAGACCTGAAGGACTCATCTGATATCTGCTGCAAGGACAGCAACCCAAAAAGCCCTTTTTAGGGCTAGAACATAATTTATTTTATTTTATCATTTTTTTCTGTGTAATATAATTGCATATGCCTGCCTGCCAGCGTGTGTGTGTGACAGGCTAACACCTAACAGCTTATATTGTGCTTATTTTCACTACTCATACCTGGTGGTGTACCATACATTGAAAACAACATTTTTTTTCCTGTAATCTAATTTCAGTTGCCTGCCTGTGTCAGGCTCACAGCTTATATTGTGCTCAGTGAAATAAAACAACACTTTTTTGACTGTAATAGATTGAATAGCAATTGCCTGCCTACAGGCGTGTGTGTGAAGCCTATTGCATCTACTCTGCCAACTTTTGCCAGTGCACAGTGATACGTCATATCTGGTGCAATCGTAGAGTACAGTGACATAAAACAACACTTTTTTGACTGTAATCGATTGAATATCAGTTGCCTGCCTACAGGCGTGTGTGTGAGGCCTAAAGCGTCTACTCTGCCAACTTTTGCCAGTGCACAGTGACACTCATATCTGGTGCAACCTAGTGTACAGTGAAATAAAAGAACCCTTTTTTTACTGTAATCGATTGAATATCAGTTGCCTGCCTACATGCGTGTGTGTGAGTCCTACAGCGTCTACTCTGCCAACTTTTGCCATGAACAGTGACACTCATATCTGGTGGCACCTTAGATTGCACGCGCAGTGCCCCAAATTTGAAGTGGGAGGACCGACCAAGCATCTTTTTCCATCTCCCGCTTCCAAAAATCCATGCCATATAAACGTCCCCTGATAGGTGACGTAACAGGTATCAAACTGATTGGAATAAATAGTACAACTTAATACACTACTCCTATCTGGTGGCACCTTAGATTGCACGTGCAGTGCCCCAAATTTGAAGTAGGAGGTCCGACCAAGCATCTTTTTCCATCTCCCTGTTCCAAAAATCAATGACATATGCACGTCCCCTAATAGTGGACGTAACAGGGATTAAACCGATAGGAATAGTACTACTTAACAGTACACACCTTATAATAACGCAGACAGAGGCAACGCAGAGAGAGGAGTCTGAAGAAGAGGAGTCAGAGGAGGAAGGTGGCTTTGAGGAGGTGGAAGACCAAACACAGCAGGCGTCCCAGGGGGCTTGTTGTCACCTTTCGGGGACCCTTGGTGGCTAGGTGGAGGAAGAGACCTTCAATGACCTTCAATCAGTGAGGACAAGGAACGGGACATGGCTAGCTTTGTATCCAACCTTGTGCAAATGGGGAGTTTGCGGTTGTGCAAATGGACTGTTTGCGGTTGTTTGCGGTGCATTAAACAGGGAGATTGGTCTGTTACTGTGAAGCGGGTATAACCCTTACACTACCTGATCGATACAACATCATACCTGATGTTTTAAAGCATGTTATTCCAAACAATTTAGGAATGTTAGGTGATTTATGCCCTTTATGGCTTAAAACCAACTATGTAATTTTCCGTGGGAGTTTTGCCATGGATCCCCCTCCGGCATGCCACAGTCCAGGTGTTAGTCCCCTTGAAACAACTTTCCCATCACTATTGTGGCCAGAAAGAGTCCCTGTGGGTTCCTTCTCTGCTTGACCATCTCTTTTCTTTTTTTTCTTTATTCAAATGACCATTAGGGATTTGTCTCCCTAAGAGTGACAGGGGACTCCAGACATGGACCCTTTGCTCACTATGCCTTAGGGGATTATGAGCTGCACCTCACTGACAAGGCTCAATGAAGGCCAAAAAGTATGTCTGGGGTTTGTTGTTTCTCCTGTTCCGATAGAATTGCCTGGTATTTCGGGACTAGATTACTCTATTGAGTGAGACCAGACTGATATACTACAGGATATTTCTCCCTGTGAAGGGCATAAGTGAGCTAAAAGAGATTGCTCTCAGAGTGGGTTATCATATCCATAGAACTAACCTATCAAAGTTAGGTTGTTCTCTGATTGAGCACCTCTATTCTATTTTTTCACCATGGTCTGAATTCTGATTGCCCGAACGTAACGTAAGATTTAAAAAAAATGGTGAATAATATAGCAAACAAAAAATGCTCAGTGTCATTAAAAACTATGAAGCAAAGTGTCAAAGTGTGTATGTTAACTTTTTATATATTTATGAAGTTATCCCTTCAAGTTCTTCCTTTAAGGCCTTTCTAACTCCTGTAAAATGTTATATAGCTATATAAACAATATATACAGTATATATATATATATATATATATATATATATATATATATATATATATATATATTCTCTGATCTCTGGGAACAGTTTTCTCTTCCCATTTGCCCTGTGGGCACATGGGTCAGTGGCATATTAGCAAGGTGGTAGCCAAGAGCTACAAAGAAAGGTGTTCTTTGGGAAGAGTTGTTCATGGTATTATTGTAACAGAACTCTACCAATGGAAGTAGAACTGTTGAGTTATCCTCGTCAGTTGTCATAAAATATCGTAGCTGTGGCTCCAGTTCCTGGTTGATTTTTTTCTGTGACCTCGTTGGTTTGTGGGTGGTATCTGGAAGAACAAGAGATATCCCCAACCATGTTGCGAAGACACTCCAGAATCAGGATACAATTCGGACCCCACAATCCAAGACAATCTCTTTTGGGATACCATGGTGGCGATCAATCTCTCATAGAAAAGGATCCACAAACTCACAAGCAGTAGGTAGATTAGGTAGCGGTAGATGAGCCTGGCAGCTGAAGCTGTAAACAATGACCCATTACACAGTATTGCCCTTGGAGTAAGGATGGTCAATAATTAAGTGCACTGTTGACATGAAGGACATTGTGGATATCCAAGGTCTAAAGCCCCCCAAAAGGTAAAGCCTGAGGTACCCTTTTTCCAGGCAAAGATCACACATGCAGTTACAATGCCCTTAACATCTCTGACATAATGGGGTCACCAGTAAACACGTGAGAGTAACTCAGTAGTCATCTGTATACCAGGATGTCCTGATGACAAAGATGCATGTGACCACCAGAGAATGTCTGATCGAAAGAACTTGGAGCTTTGAAGGAGGTGCTGGAAGCTCATTATAATGAGATGCTTTAGCCTCATGGATTTCTGCAAAACAAGTGTGGTTAGAATTGCAAGGTAGCAGGTAGATGGTAGGATTTTTCTTGTTGGAATCTCTAGGCCTGGTTCCTGCTCAAAGACTCAGGAGAAAGTAGCAGTCTTGAATCCAGGGTGGTAGGAAATCACAAATCTGAAACAAGTGAAAAAAATGAGACCATCTAGTCTGCATTACATTTAATCTCTCAGCTGATTAAAAATATAAGGTTGTTGTGGTCTATGAAGACTGGAATTGAATATCTAACTCCTTCCAGTAGATGTCTCTAGTCTTTAAATGCTATATCAATGCTAGCAATTCCTTTTTGCAAATGTCATATTTTCTTTCCGCACCGGTGAACTTTTTTGAAAAAAAAGGCACAGGGTGCATGGGACAACTTGGAGACTAATGTTGGGAGATTATCCTCTTTCTTGGTGAGCAGCATTATGGGTGCAATAATAGTGCTAAACCCTGTTGTGAACCTCCTATGGAAATTCTTAACAGTAAAAATAACTTTGCCAGGTCAATGGAAAGCCCCTGGACAGAGATTTTGAATTTGAAGACAGGCATTAAAGTACATTCAAAGAAACACTTATCTAGCCTGGCGTAGAGACTATGAGACCTAAGACGTTGGAACACTTCCTAGACATGGTGTTTATGGGTCCCAAGATCCGGTGAAAAGATGAAGATGTTGTCTAGGTATATAACCACATACTGATGCAGTATATCCCCAAAGATGTCATGCACATACATTTGGAACATGGCTGAATGTTGAATGTTGACTTTCATTCATCACCTCTCGTATTCTGATGAGATTGTAGGCCCTGCAGAGATTAAGCTTGTTGAATATCATTAATCCCTTCAGGCAATCCATCAGATCAGAAATAAGAGGCAATGGCTACTAGTCTATTACTGTGACCTTGCTTAGATCTCTCAAGTCTATACATGGCCTAATTTCTCCATCTTGTTTGCTGAAAAGAAAAAATAGCTGTGTCAGGCAGGGCCCTGGCTACTCAGTCCCAGGTTCAGGATTTGTCCATGGCCTCTCCTGGGAGGATCAGACCAGACAATAAATGTGTATATATATATGCAATATGAAATATAAATCTGGTATCACCAAGACCATATATAATATATTACATATTGTTCTTGGATCGCTATTCCAATTTATATTTAAATTTTACTATTTCATATTCATAATATGGTGCTTGTTAAGTTTAAAGAAGCAAGGCTCTGCATGTAACTTGTATATAGTACTATAATCCATATGTGCCACAGTAATAAGTCTTATTCACTGTATGCTAAGTGAATGGCCAGGTATATATACACCCTATTTGCCACACTCATTTCTCCTCTATGTTGAGTTAAATGCATTTAATACTTTTAGTAAGTCAAAGTCATCATTTATTAAACTACACATATAGCTTAATTATTATTCTGTTTTCCGTTTTCCCCATTGGTTAATGACTAGCGACATGCCCGTCAAAAATGACGGCAAAAAAATGTGAAGCCTCACAATGCTGTTTGCCACACAATGCAAGCCCCCCCCCCCAACTGCAATTTGCAGGCCTTGCGATGAGCGTGCTCATTGCAAGCCTATCCCCCCTGGAATTTAATAGCTCTGTGTTTATATTTGCATTTACAGTGCTAATGATAGGACTTTGACCCCCTAGTGGGTCCTCTCTTGTATTCTTTGGCTTTTTGGCTCTATTTACCGTTTTTGGCATTGAACGCCAGTGAATTCGTTGCAATTTAAAACCGTGATTAGAACGTAACAGTTACAGGTTTGACAGAATAAAGGATATGCGGCCGCTGAGTTCAATTTTCGACATCCCGTAGGGTTTTTTCACCCCTACCCCGCAAGTCATTGACGGATTGCTTTACAGGGCATTTAATAAGGCTGTGTGAGTACTTGCAGAGCCTTATGGGAGTTCAGTAGTCATAGCATGTGGGGCAGTTCAAAGGTGTGAGATTTGTGTTTGCCTAAAAAAGTGGCCCATTGGTGACTGGTTTAAGAACTGTATAAAATTGTGCACTGAGAAATAAAGATTATGCTCTATTTGGGACACATATGCCTGGTGTGTTTCATTTAGAGGGACGGCATTTATTTTTTAATCAAAAATTATTTTCTGCAACTTGTCCTGAAACCCAGTAAATTGTCCTGAAACTCTACAACTTGATCTGAGAAACAGAAACTTGTCCTAGTCTCTAGTTAACTTAAACAACCTGAGCGTAGGATTTCTCAAGCCGGTTTTTAAACTTAATACAAACTGTAATGTTAAGTATGTGTGTATGGTGTGAAGTGGCATCTGAGGTGCCTGCCTAGGAGCGCCTCAGGTGTAAATACAGTCTTAGTCATATTGCAAAGAAGGGACGCATCTTGCGAAATCACCCACTTACAAAACATCTGTGTGCGTCTGTCAACAAAGTTTTGATGCATATTGTATTAAATATCTAGAAAAAAAATTACAGTAATTTTGAGAAAATGCTTACAGTACTTAAAACTCATAAAGTACTGTATTTGAATTGGAATACATTCCCTGTACACTTAAAGTCCTAAGCACTGTTCTTCACATCAGATCTAAATATGTAATACACCTTCTAACTAGATAGTGTGCCTGCCATTGAAAAACAAAACACTCTTGTTACTTCTTTAAGTTATTTATTTGTTTGATAGATTTTTATTAGATTATTAATGTTTATCGTACC
Source organism: Discoglossus pictus (assembly GCA_027410445.1). NCBI lineage: Eukaryota > Metazoa > Chordata > Amphibia > Anura > Alytidae > Discoglossus > Discoglossus pictus. The sequence goes on from CM050164.1 coordinate 435,503,285, forward strand.
TTATTGGAAAGTTCCAAGAAACAATCTAAGTTTACACTGAAACCATATAAATTAAAAATCTTATTTTTATGTTAATATTTATTATTGGATGTATTGTGATAGTGAATACAATGTAAAATTAGGGTTAAGTGAGGTTAAGTGGAAGTTAAAACTGAAAATATTTCAAGTTCCAATATATCCATCCAAGGATAAAGTTTTCCCAATTCCATAAATGGGCTAGAGAGAAAAGTAATTTAGTGGGCATATTAATTTCTATATTTGTAACATCTCTAATTTCCACATTGCAAAATTTACCGCAAACTATGGAATCACTTTGTATACAATCTCAAATGCACAGAGTCCCACTGTATTCACTGATACACTTCAGCCAGCTCTCATGTATTTGTTATTGTTAAAAAAGCATACTTAAAAAATACTTGGGTTCTCTTATTGTAATGGCAGCTCTGCATTTAGGGAAAAGAGAAGTCAGTTTAAATAATCGTTCCTTCACACTCATTCTTCTTGAAAACTCTCTCACTCACTTAAATATTTTCTGTCTGCCAAAAACTGATATTTGTGACCATCACTCTCAGATTTATGTATATGCAAATTCATATTCCAATAAATACAATCGAATAAACAAATTTGTATTTTATAAACCAGTCATGCAATTGAGATTAGTGAAGGAATGCATGGACTGCATCTAGAAAGAAGAAACCAGAATACCTCCCACAATCTCAGTATATAGCTATTGTAACAAATTTGGGTGTCTCACTATCAGCATAAAAAAGACACAGCTCATCTATCCATTCCAAACCTATTTGACAAAACACATGCAATTATGACCTATATTCTCAGTGTGGTGTATGTTATTGTGACTCTCCTGGAAACAAGTAAGTCTTTCCAACTTTATCTTGTATGGATACTAACAAATTATTTACTGAAAACAATGTGACCTTTTCATTTTTTTTCATTTTTGTTTGTGTATATGGTAAATAATTGGGCCCTCATTCAATTGCAATTTGCCCAATTGAATAGGGCTCTAAATAAGAACATACATTTTTTTTTAAAGAAGTTTTTAGTTAGTAAAAATCTATCCAAAAGAAAGTTTTTCACTGACTAAAAACTTCTTTAAAAAAATATGCTATGTTCTTATTTGGGGCACGATTCAATTAGCCAAATCGCAATTGAATGAGGCCCTTGGTAATTAGGCTGGTATTGCTAAAATTGACTTGTAGCATTGAAAGGTACCTTGTGATTTAGTACCAAAGGATTATAATTTAAGTGGTAGGGGAATGAAAGAGTAGATAGTATTAGTCCGGTAGGTTGCGGGCTGGGAGCCTATAGAAGCCATCAATGGCTAGTTGGCTCTAGGGTTGACCTAGTTAGGTATAATTTGACTGTGATGAACGAGGGGGGAAGTAGACCAACTAGTACATTATAATATGAACCTATTAGTAAACTGGGCATGTCACATGATTACAATGAGACATGATAGGCAGCAGTCTTTTTTGGCACATCTCATCTGGTCTTAATAAATACCCCCCACTGTCTGAATGTAAATATAATCTGAGTATATTATACAATATTTAACTAATTGTAAAAATGAAGTGAGTTAAAACACTAAAATAAATGAGCTATAAATAATGAATATTTAAGAAAAAATGCAAATGAGAGAGAAAATAAATTGTGGTCTATTAGAAAACATTTAGTGTTTACATGCTTTATACCAATAGTGGGCAGAAAGCCACACGAGGGCCACATGCGGCCCTCAGCCACTTCACATGTGGCAGACAGTGCGCTCTCTGAAGTGGGAGAGCATGCCCTTATTCAACAATACACAACAATATTCTTTAACCATATCAGTCCATTACATCTCTATAAAATTAGCCAATAATACCCAACTGAGCCCTGAGTAGTTCTCCTAATTATCTATATCTCTATTTTCAATTAATTCCTTTCAGTGATTTTACAATGTTGCTTCTGGTGAAATACAAAGGTTTGGACAGTGAGTCCTCAGGGGCATACATGAGGCACTTCAAGTAAAGCCGGTTGCCCAACATTGCTTTAGAGTTTATAAAATTCAAAACAGGAAAATCGACTTGCCCCTAACCATCTCTCACTGATCAGCATTATTAAATGTGTCAAGAACCATTTTCAGGATCTTGCTAACAAAATACTATGATAATGAAATCCTGTAAAAATGTAGATCCATTAATTTTTCTGTTAGTAAGTAAATATTACATAGATATTACTTTACAAATAGGAGGTTTACAAAAAAATCTAAATTATTTGTGTATTTAAGGCAAATCTCAGTTCTAGCTGTTTATTAGTCAGAGGACTGTATTTGAAGATAAACACTGATCTGTATAAAGTATGCTAAACTATTTTTCATAATGTAATTCATTTATTGTATCTCAATTAAACTATTTGTGGACTTTTAATAGGTCTGGAGACCATGTAGACATCTTTGTAAGGCTGTCTGCTACAATAAATACATGTTGTTCAATCCAACAAGTCATTTGACAATTTTAATTTCTTCTAGATTCCTTATGGAATAACCATAATGCAGTTTAATGATATTGTATTAGAAGATACAGCTTTGGCATTTGGTCAGATAAAAAAACTGAATTATTAGAAGTCATACTTGTACATAAAGAATAAAAATATCTGACCAAATGCCAAAGCTATTTCTGCCTAACATAGTGGTGATTTTTTGATAAACCATTTGGTCAATAGGGCTAATCTTGGGCCATATTAAATTCCAGCTTCTCAACTCCAACGTTTAGCACATAAGGGGTGAATGCTTCAAATTTAGCCGAGTTAGGTGGCGATTAAATTAGAAAGGGCTGCGAGCTACGAGCGATAGATGCTATTTTGTAAACCAGTTCGCGGCCACAATCTCATAGTTACGGTTCAGATGGAGCCAATGGAAAGAGAGACCGCAATCGTTACTTCCCTGAAAAAGGGGAGGGTGGATTTTCAAGTCCTACGTGCTTCGAATCCAGTTTGCAATCGGTCCATGCAAAATTAATAAATCCGTAAATATGATATTCTATTACATGTGTGTTACAGTATGTTGCAACACATTGAATGCAGGGATCGATATTACACACAAAATAATCATGAAATAAAGTATTTTTCTGGGCCGACTTGCAGGCTTGATAATGTTATGCTATTAATTCTAAGACCTAACATCACTTTGCCATATAATATATGTACAGTAGAGTGATTTTATTTACAGGACAAGTGCTAGGTGTTGTACTTTACCCCCTTTGCGGGTGCTCTCGAGCACACATTGGCCTTTGGGCTCCATTTGTGTGTTACAGGCTTGCGAGTGACCAGGTTCCACTTTAAGAGCTGAATTAAACAATTAGCGGTTATGGGCATGACAGATCAATGGATTTACGTGCACAAAGTTCAACGTAGCTCTCCACGTAGCCTATTCTTGGCCATCCTGCAAGCAACGTTATGAAGATGACAGTTACAAGCTATTTGTTAACACGTAGCTCCAATTTAATGAGGCTGTATGTTGCTTTATACATTTAAGTCTGAGAGAAATGTATTTATTTTTGAGAGAAGATTGGTTGAACCAGAATGAGGTTTTGCTGTATATAATTCTATATACATTTTTGCAAATTTATCAGTAATGACTATTGGTTGATTTGTATAAAATCCTCCTTCAGTTTTTTTTTAGAAAGATGATTTAGAAAGAATCTACTTTTTTGTTGTCTAGGTTTACAGGCTAGCATTGAATCAGGTTTATTAGAGAAAGTGAAAAAGTTTGATTAAGTGCATTGAATTATTGTTATAGCTTTTTTCGTAATATCTCATTTAATTTGAGTTTAAATTTAAGAATTTCTTAATGCATTTTTTTAGATTTTTTTGGTTTGAAATTATTTTTGTAATTTTTTTGTTTAATTAATTTTTTTTTGATTGCAGTTGGATGCAAATTCCTCGCTTAATGGGCTGCTCAGACTCCTATTTGGTGTATCTCTCCCTACCATTAAATTGAAAGTTTGGATGTAATGTTTCCTCCAATATTTGGAAATTGATTTTTTAAAATGTGTTTCTTGTATATGTATATATGATATCAGCTTTTAGTAAAATAAAAAAACAAGATAAAGAAAAATATTTTTTATAACTGTTGTTAATTAAGCTTAAACATGGTCTAGTCACATTATTATGACCCTAATATCCCGGATAATGGCTCTGTGCAGCACAGGCAGCAGCTATACAGAGTGGTAGGGAGTCAATAAAATACTGTAAAGTTGGCAAGGGTATATTGAGCCATGCAGACTGCAGTGCATCCGACAGCTGCTGAAGGGTTCATGGTGGAGTATCCATACAGCGAACATGGTGGTCCTACAAGTGCTCCACTGGTTTCAAGTCAGAGGAATTTGGAGGACTTGGAAGTCTTCATCATGCTCCTCCAACAACCCCCAGACAATTCTGGCCATAATGACATGTTGCATTGTCCCGCTAGAAGATGCCATCCACTCCAGAGAAGACAGTCAATATGTATGAGTGTACTTGATTTATAACTTTGGATAAATAACCCAAACATTCCCCAGACCATAACGCTGGTACCATCAGCTTGTGTTCTTCCAACAATGGTTGCAGAGTTTTTGTTTTCAGTGGTTTCGCTTATGACATGCCAACATCAGAAGACGTGACTCATCAGAGAAGGCAACCCTTTTAAAATCAGAAGAGGTCCATTTCCAGTACTGTCGTGCAAACTGAAGCCGTTTTGGACAATGAACCCTTGATGTCCAAGCAGTCTCAGATCAGATGATGTGAAGAAGTTTGATGTTGATCTGCCCTTTCTCCTCTTTTCTCTTCACAAATCAAGCCCCCAGTTGTCATCCAAATTTTTACTACCTATATTTGAAATTATAATCTATAAATAGTGTATTGGGGAAAATTGAAGCAAGATAACTATCAAAATATTATGGAGTTACAGTTCTCTGCTGCTTCTTCTCAACAGCAACAGTTTTAAACAGTAATTTTCATTCATTGTAATTGTATTCTATTCATAATATAACTATTTAATCATTTGATTTTTCTTTTGTTCATTTACCAATAGGTAATTGCTTACAATGTGTGCACTGTCAAGCGTACACATTTGAATGTTCAGGTTCAATGAAAAATTGCACAGAAAACAATGCTGTATGTTCCTCTCTCTTCACACAGTATTCAGGTATGGTCCATAATGAACAACTAATGAAACTATATGAAAATATTTAAATATTATAGTCATGCATTTATGAATAAGATGTTAAAAAGAGCGAACATTTTAAGAAGCTAAAGGGACATGAAATTCATAATTACTGCTTACATCATAAAACAAATGGAGTCAAAAAGGAATACTATTTTAATTTTCAAAATTGATTTGTACTTGCATTGATTTATAAGAGTTCTTATATCACCCACATACAAGTCATGTTGCCTTCTTCTGCTTTCTTCAGTTGTTAGGATGTTTCTGCTTTCTTCACTCTTTAGGATGTGAAAGGACCAACAATAACACACAGCAGTTGATTTTTTTTATCTTTGCTGCAATAAAAACAAAACAAAACATTTGGAACCCCTGTATAGTGCTACGTAATATGTAGACGCGCTACAAATAAAGATAATAATAATTAAGATATTATATAAACATTTCAAGGGAACATATAATTTATGGTTCTTTAAGGACCTTTGAGAACTTCCCAAGAAACTCGATAAATTGTGCAATTTAAGCTAGACTTCTGCAGACTCAATGTAAACAAGCAGTTTGGGTGCTATAAAAGCTAACAGCACAGACCTTTTGAAACAATTCTAAAACAATGAAAAGAGTTTCAAATGAAAAAAGTATTTACATATTATCAACTTGATGTTGGTTGCTCTATAAGTTCTAGGCTACAGCTCTTTAGGATACAACCATTTCCTCTGCATTCCATGATGCTTCTTGTTAAATTCAAAAACCTAAATAATAAATGCAATATGCTGTAACATATAAATATTCACATTATGTTTTGTGCCTTTATTGCCTGTAATAATAAAAATCCACAACACATTTTTACACTAATTTAAAGGTATATCTAAGTTTCCCATGCTGCTTATATCAGACACATACTACATTGAGTCATTCTATACACATACAGATTCATTTTATTTAAAAATAAAACAGGTTTTCCACACCCCCAGAGCTGCCTACATAGGCACCTGGTACCTACCAATAGAAACACTGCATTCAAATATATATTTTAATCCTTTACTAACTTTCAAACTAGCAGCAGCTCAATGCAGATATCTCCTGGTCAGTGTCTCACTCTTCATATTTCCTTCTATAGGGAGACTACACATCCCACGATTCCTTCCTGCACAAACTGCCATCGCATTATATTAAAATGTATTAGTTACCTGTGATTGGCCATTGATTGAATTTTATACTAATTTTATCAGAGATTTTCAAGGAAGTCAACTCAAGAGATTTAGCAAACATCAGGGTGGGTTTGTTAATGTTTATTTTGGAATTTTTTAATGCAAAAAATGTTTGCATGTACTACTGATTCTCTTCTATCAGATGCTTTCATAATCCATGAAACTTAACTATGCCTTTAAGCGTCTCCTACCACAACCATTTCAAAACTATTCCAACAGCAAAATATATACCTGAATGATGAAGAGTTATTCCAGCTAGTACATATTATGTCATTTTCACTAAACCATTGCCATGCTATTATGATTCCTATTGCTGATTGGTATATTGTTGAAAGAGATGAGTAACCGTGTTGCTTCCTTTTTCAGACGGTATGTTGAGTGTGGAAAGAGGTTGTGCATTACCAACGTCCTGTAACCAATCATTCACAATGATGTTGGGAAATGTAAAAAGAAAACTATCCTCCAGTTGCTGTAGTACCACTGGATGTACTCCTACAGCTCCTAATAAAAACAGTATGTACAGTTAATATATTGTATATGTTAATTTTGGCCATTATTGTTTTTTGGTTTTGTGAGTATCTGTCGAGTTCATATACATGAAAAAAAAAATAGAAACGATTATGAGTTCTTACACCTGTTGCATCTCATATAGTGTACAACAAAATGAGGAATCCATACTAACATTTTGAGTGCAAATGCATCCATTTAAGGAATAATTAAGCACTGTAGAAAAGTAATGTAAGTTTTTGTTAATAATATTAAAACGGACAAATAAATAATCTAGAGACTCAGAAAACTACGCTACTGCCTTTATATTTTTAACTTTTATAAATAATTATTCTTTACTGCAGAAATGTCCTTGAAAAGTAATGAACTTTGCATTAGTCATAATGAAAGCACTGGCAGATTTAGCTGACATATTTCCATTTGCATATATTATTAGCTTCCTCTCTGCATTTGAAGTATCCCCTCAGTTCATTAAATGAATCACTGGAAACTAAGACCCCCATTAAATTGCTACTGCTATTAAATTGGCCTCTTTCAGCTACCCGCAAATGATTTGTGGGTTACAGGTGGAAAAACTTTACAGGCCGTCAAAATCTGAACTCCGTCCCAGCTAAGCCTTTGATCTGTCAAGCCCGTAAATGTTACAGTCACAAATCGCTATTAAATTGCTACAAATCCCTAAGGACGCACTGGCGTTCAAACCCGTAAACGGCAAATGGAGCCAGAAATCCTACAGGGAGTAGAGAGGGCCCGCAAGGGGGTTAAAGTCCTGTCCGTAACACTGTAAATGCAAATTGTAACACAATATTGTATTTTAAATTATAGGGAAATTGATGTAAGGTATTAATATGAATAGCACATTATTGTCAAGCCCGCAAATCATCAATAAAAAATGTATGTTTAATTTCAGTGTTATTTCGATCCCAGCAATCAATGTGTTAATACATATAATAGAACTCGAATTGACTAGAATATTATATTTATTGATTATTTCATATTGCGTTATTTCTGGTATGCAGGTCCGATCGCCACTCGGACTACAACACTGTAGGTGATTGAAATTTAAACTCCATGTTTTAGTGACGTAATGATGACGGTCTCTTTTACTATTTGCTCCATCTAAACCCGTAACCACGGGTTTGACTAATTGATCATGTTCACGGCTGCAAATGCAACGTGCGGAAGCATGGTTTACAGATTTGGATGTCGGCCACGTCTTTTGCGGGCTTGTCTAATTTAATCGGTCTGAAACTCCGCCAGATTTCAAGCTGCGGGCTTGGCTAATTTAATCGCTCTTTTACTCTGCCAGATTTCAATTTGATAGGGCCCTATGAGCCTCATTTAAGTAAATTAGTTTTATACTTAACTTCTGCAGTGGAAGCTTTTTTCAGTAATGTTATACATGTATTCAATGCTCCTCAGCATTAATCTTACTGATGCCACCCGCAACTCATAAAGCCATGCCTGGTCAGTAAAGCACAAGGCATGGGATTAAGCAAAATGCGGAGATTGAGAAACATTACGTTGCTCAATCTCCACTTCCACGAATGAGAAGCCCCGGGAATTTTTTGAGGCCTTATATAGCAGCCTGTCTACTATAAAGTTGTTTACCATTTCTTATTTCTACATGTATGCTATTTTAAGCTGAGAGTGTATGTTACCATTTTTGATCCCTTTGAATTTGATACGAATCGAGGGATGCAGTTTGCTCCGCAAATGCGGACCCCCCGCTCCGCAAATGCGGATTCTCGGAAGGTGGAGGTTCCAACGTCGGCTGTGTTTGTCCACAAATGCGGACCCTCGCGAAGTGAGGGGCCGCATTTGCGGAAGGTGGAGGCTCCAACGTCGGCTGTGTTTGTCCGCAAATGCGGACCCTCGCTAGGTGTGGGGCCGCATTTGCGGAAGTTGGAGGCTCCAACATTGGCTGTGTTTCGCGAGGGTCCGCATTTGCGGAGGTGGAGGCTCAAAGGCGCCTCACACGTTAAAAACACACACGCACAACTTAGGGAAAAAAAAAACGACCTCGGAACCAACCTTAACGTAACAAACACCCACACGCACGAAAAATGGCAGAACCGCACGCACCTAAAAACAGTCAAAACACACCAAATACTCACAAAATATACATAAAAAGCTTACCCATAGCAAGGGGCGGCATCCAGGACCTCTGATAGTGAAGTTACACCTCCATTTAAGTCCAAATTCCCGAGTTCAGGCACACGAAAAGCCCCTAAGCAAGAGAAAAAATGGCCACAGAAAAAAACGAATACGAAGCTCAAAGCCCAGGACTGCCCAGCCACACACACATGACCTCGGAACCAACCTTAACGGAACAAACACCCACACGCACGAAAAATACGACCATAACGCCCACCTAAAAACAGTCAAAACACACAAAATACTCACAAAAAATACATAAAAAGCTTACCCATAGCAAGGGGGGGCACCCAGGACCTCTGAAAGTAAAGTTACACCTCCATTTAAGTCCAAATTCCCGAGTTCAGACACACGAAAATCCCCTAAGCGAGAGAAAAAATGGCCGCCGAAAAAAACGAAAACGTGGTTCAAAGACCCAGGACCGCCCAGCCACCTACAACTTACTCAAGAAGGGATCCGAGATAAGCTCGGAAACCCGCATTAATCCCACGGGATCCGAGATAAGCTCGGAGACCTGCATTAACCCCACATTAACCATCGCAGAGGGGGTCCCGATTGCACGCGATCGGGGACCCCCGCTGCAATGAAAATTCTAAATTCCCGTGTTACGGGTCCTTAAAGAACCGTAAAGGTCCTTAAAAAACCTGTAATAAAATATAAAACATACACTATCACCCTGTCACTCATGGGGGTCAATATAGACCCCCATAAGTCCTACATTAACCCTGTCCCTCATGGGGGTCAATACAGACCCCCATAAACCCCTAATTAACCCTGTCACTCATGGGGGTCAAAAAAGACCCCCATAAGCACTTAATTAACCTTGTCACTCATGGGGGTCAATACAGACCCCCATAAGCCTTTCATTAACCCAGTCACTCATGGGGGTCAATACAGGCCCCCATAAGCACTTGATTAACCCTTTCATTCATGGGGGTCAATATAGACCCCCATAAGCCATTCATTAACCTTGTCACTCATGGGGGTCAATACTGACCCCCATAAGCCCTTCATTAACCCTATCACTCATGGGGGTCAATACAGACCCCCATAAGCACTTCATTAACTGCGTCACTCATGGGGGTCAATACAGACCCACATAAACCCCTAATTAACCCTGTCACTCATGGAGGTCAATATAGACCCCCATAAACCTTCATTAACCCTGTCACTCTTGGGGGTCAATACAGACCCCCATAAGCACTTCATTAACCCCCTCACTCATGGGGGTCAATATAGACCCCCATAAGCCCTTCATTAACCCTGTCACTCATGGGGGGGCAATACAGACCCCCATAAACCTTCTTTAACCCTATCACTCATGGGGGTCAATACAGAACCCCTAAACGCCTAATTATCCCTGTCATTCATGAGGGTCAATACAGACCCCCATAAGCACTTAATTAACCCCCTCACTCATGTGGGTCAATACAGACCCCCATTAACCCCTCATTAACCCTGTCATTCATGGGGGTCAATATAGACCCCCATAAACCTTTATTAACCCCCTCACTCATGGGGGTCAATATAGACCCCCATAAGCCCTTCATTAACCCTATCACTCATGGGGGTCAATACAGACCCCCATAAGCACTTAATTAACCCCTCACTCATGGGGGTCAATCCAGATCCCCATAAACCCCTAATTAACCCTGTCATTCATGGGGGTCAATATAGACCCCCATAAACCTTCATTAACCCCCTCACTCCTGGGGCTCAATATAGAACCCCAAAAGCCCTTCATTAACCCTGTCACTAATGGGGGTCAAAACAGACCCCCATAAGCACTTAATTAACCCCCTCACTCATGGGGGTCAATACAGACCCCCATAAACCCATAATTAAGCCTGTCATTCATGGGGGTCAATATAGACCCCATAAGCACTTAATTAACCCTCTCACTCATGGGGGGCAATATAGACCCCCATAAGCCCTTCATTAACCCTGTCACTTATGGGGGTCAATACAGACCCCCCTAAAACCCCTAATTAACCCTGTCACTCATGGGGGTCAATATAGACCCCCATAAGCCCTTCATTAACCCTGTCACTCATGGGGGTCAATACAGACCCCCATAAACCTTCATTAACCCTGTCAGTCATGGGGGTCAATACAGACCCCCATAAGCACTTCATTAACCCCCTCACTCATGAGGGTCAAGTTAGACCCCCATAAGCCCTTCATTAACCCTGTCACTCATGAGGGCAATACAGACCCCATAAGCACTTGATTAACCCCCTCACTCATGGGTATCAATACAGACCCCCATAATCCCCTAATTAACCCTGTCGCTCATGGGGGTCAATATAGATCCCCATAAGCCCTTCATTAACCCTGTCACTCATGGGGGTCAAAACAGACCCCCATAAGCACTTAATTAACCCACTCACTCATGGGGGTCAATCCAGACCCCCATAAACCCCTAATTAACCCTGTCATTCATGGGGGTCAATATAGACCCCCATAAGCACTTCATTAACCCTTTCATTCATGGTAGTCAATATAGACCCCCATAAGCCATTCATTAACCCTGTCACTCATGGGGGTCAAAACAGACCCCCATAAGCACTTAATTAACCCCCTCACTCATGGGGGTCAATAAGACCCCCATAAACCCATAATTAAGCCTGTCATTCATGGGGGTCAATATAGACCCCCATAAGCACTTGATTAACCCTCTCACTCATGGGGGTCAATATAGACACCCATAAGCCGTTCATTAACCCTGTCACTTATGGGGGTCAATACAGACCCCCATAAACCCCTAATTAACCCTGTCATTTATGGGGGTCAATATAGACCCCCATAGGCCCTTCATTAACCCTGTCACTCATGGGGGTCAATATAGACCCCCATAAGCCATTCATTAACCCTGTCACTCATGGGGGTCAAAACAGACCCCCATAAGTACTTAATTAACCCCCTCACTCATGGGGGTCAATAAGACCCCCATAAACCCATAATTAAGCCTGTCATTCATGGGGGTCAATGTAGACCCTATAAGCACTTAATTAACACTCTCACTCATGGGGGTCAATATAGACCCCCATAAGCCCTTCATTAACCCTGTCACTTATGGGGGTCAATACAGACTGCCATAAACCCCTAATTAACCTTGTCATTTAGGGGGGTCAATATAGACCCCCATAAGCCCTTCATTAACCCTGTCACTCATGGGCGTCAATACAGACCCCCATAAACACTTAATTAACCCCCTCACTCATGAGGGTCAATACAGACCCCCATAAACCCCTAATTAACCCTGTCATTCATGGGGGTCAATATAGACCCCCATTAACCTTCATTAACCCCCTCACTCCTGGGAGTCAATATAGACCCCCATAAGCCCTTCATTAACCCTGTCACTAATGGAGGTCAAAACAGACCCCCATAAGCACTTAATAACCCCCTCACTCATGGGGGTCAATACAGACCCCCATAAACCCATAATTAAACCTGTCATTCATGGGGGTCAATATAGACCCCCATAAGGCACTTCATTAACCCTTTCATTCATGGGGGTCAATATAGACCCCCATAAGCCCTTCATTAACCCTGTCACTAATGGGGGTCAAAACAGACCCCCATAAGCACTTAATTAACCCTCTCACTCATGGGGGTCAATACAGACCCCCATAAACCCATAATTAACCCTGTCATTCATGGGGGTCAATATAGACCCCCATAAACCTTCATTAACCCCCTCACTCCTGGGGGTCAATATAGAACCCCAAAAGCCCTTCATTAACCCTGTCACTAATGGGGGTCAAAACAGACCGCCATAAGCACTTAATTAACCCCCTCACTCATGGGGGTCAATACAGACCCCCATAAACCCATAATTAAGCCTGTCATTCATGGGGGTCAATATAGACCCCATAAGCACTTAATTAACCCTCTCACTCATGGGGGGCAATATAGACCCCCATAAGCCCTTCATTAACCCTGTCACTTATGGGGGTCAATACAGACCCCCCTAAAACCCCTAATTAACCCTGTCACTCATGGGGGTCAATATAGACCCCCATAAGCCCTTCATTAACCCTGTCACTCATGGGGGTCAATACAGACCCCCATAAACCTTCATTAACCCTGTCAGTCATGGGGGTCAATACAGACCCCCATAAGCACTTCATTAACCCCCTCACTCATGAGGGTCAAGTTAGACCCCCATAAGCCCTTCATTAACCCTGTCACTCATGAGGGCAATACAGACCCCATAAGCATTTGATTAACCCCCTCACTCATGGGTATCAATACAGACCCCCATAAACCCCTAATTAACCCTGTCACTCATGGGGGTCAATATAGATCCCCATAAGCCCTTCATTAACCCTGTCACTCATGGGGGTCAAAACAGACCCCCATAAGCACTTAATTAACCCCCTCACTCATGGGGGGTCAATAAGACCCCCATAAACCCATAATTAAGCCTGTCATTCATGGGGGTCAATATAGACCCCCATAAGCACTTGATTAACCCTCTCACTCATGGGGGTCAATATAGACCCCCATAAGCCCTTCATTAACCCTGTCACTTATGGGGGTCAATACAGACCCCCATAAACCCCTAATTAACCCTGTCATTTATGGGGGTCAATATAGACCCCCATAGGCCCTTCATTAACCCTGTCACTCATGGGGGTCAATATAGACCCCCATAAGCCATTCATTAACCCTGTCACTCATGGGGGTCAAAACAGACCCCCATAAGCACTTAATTAACCCCCTCACTCATGGGGGTCAATAAGACCCCCATAAACCCATAATTAAGCCTGTCATGCATGGGGGTCAATGTAGACCCCTATAAGCACTTAATTAACCCTCTCACTCATGGGGGTCAATATAGACCCCCATAAGCCCTTCATTAACCCTGTCACTTATGGGGGTCAATACCGACTGCCATAAACCCATAATTAACCTTGTCATTTATGGGGGTCAATATAGACCCCCATAAGCCCTTCATAACCCTGTCACTCATGGGCGTCAATACAGACCCCCATAAACACTTAATTAACCCCCTCACTCATGAGGGTCAATACAGACCCCCATAAACCCCTAATTAACCCTGTCATTCATGGGGGTCAATATAGACCCCCATTAACCTTCATTAACCCCCTCACTCCTGGGAGTCAATATAGACCCCCATAAGCCCTTCATTAACCCTGTCACTAATGGAGGTCAAAACAGACCCGCATAAGCACTTAATAACCCCCTCACTCATGGGGGTCAATACAGACCCCCATAAACCCATAATTAAACCTGTCATTCATGGGGGTCAATATAGACCCCCATAAGCACTTCATTAACCCTTTCATTCATGGGGGTCAATATAGACCCCCATAAGCCCTTCATTAACTCTGTCACTAATGGGGGTCAAAACAGACCCCCATAAGCACTTAATTAACCCTCTCACTCATGGGGGTCAATACAGACCCCCATAAACCCATAATTAACCCTCTCACTCATGGGGGTCAATACAGACCCCCATAAACCCCTAATTAACCCTGTCACTCATGGGGGTCAATATAGACCCCCATAAGCCCTTCCTTAACCCTGTCACTCATGGGGGTCAATATAGACCCCCATAAACCTTCATTAACCCTTTCAGTCATGGGGGTCAATACAGACCCCCATAAGCACTTCATTAACCCCCTCACTCATGGGGTCAATATAGACCCCCATAAGCCCTTCATTAACCCTGTCACTCATGGGGGGCAATACAGACCCCATAAGCACTTGATTAACCCCCTCACTCATGTGTATCAATACAGACCCCCATAAACCCCTAATTAACCCTGTCGCTCATGGCGGTCAATATAGACCCCCATAAGCCCTTCATTAACCCTGTCACTCATGGGGGTCAAAATAGACCCCCATAAGCCCTTCATTAACCCTGTCACTCATGGGGGTCAAAACAGACCCCCATAAGCACTTAATTAACCCCCTCACTCATGTAGGTCAATCCAAACCCCCATAAACCCCTAATTAACCCTGTCATTCATGGGGGTCAATATAGACCCCCATAAGCACTTCATTAACCCTTTCATTCATGGGGGTCAATATAGACCCCCATAAGCCATTCATTAACCCTGTCACTCATGGGGGTCAAAACAGACCCCCATAAGCACTTAATTAACCCCCTCACTCATGGGGGTCAATAAGACCCCCATAAACCCATAATTAAGCCTGTCATTCATGGGGGTCAATATAGACCCCATAAGCACTTAATTAATCCTCTCACTCATGGGGGTCAATATAGACCCCCATAAGCCCTTCATTAACCCTGTCACTTATGGGGGTCAATACAGACCCCCATAAACCCCTAATTAACCCTGTCATTTATGGGGGTCAATATAGACCCCCATAAGCCCTTCATTAACCCTGTCACTCATGGGGGTCAATAGAGACCCCCATAAACCTTCATTAACCCTGTCACTCATGGGGGTCAATACAGACCCCCATAAGCACTTCATTATCCCCCTCACTCATGGGGGTCAATATAGACCCCCATAAGCCCTTCATTAACCCTGGCACTCATGGGGGGCAATACAGACCCCCATAAGCACTTGATTAACCCCCTCACTCATGGGTATCAATACAGACCCCATAAACCCCTAATTAACCCTGTCGCTCATGGGGGTCAATATAGACTCCATAAGCCCTTCATTAACCCTGTCACTCATGGGGGTCAATGCAGACCCCCATAAACCTTCTTTAACCCTATCACTCATGGGGGTCAATACAGACCCCCCTAAACCCCTAATTATCCCTGTCATTCATGGGGGTCAATACAGACCCCCATAAGCACTTAATTAACCCCCTCACTCATGGGGGTCAAAACAGACCCCCATAAACCCATAATTAACCCTGTCATTCATGGGGGTCAATATAGACCCCCCATAAACCTTCATTAACCCCCTCACTCATGGGGGTCAATATAGACCCCCATAAACCCTTCATTAATCCTGTCACTCATGGGGGTCAATACAGACCCCCATAAGCACTTAATTAACCCCTCACTCATGGGGGTCAATCCCCGGATTTGCTCTTGCTCCCTTTTTAAATCACATCACATCTGCTTTTCTCCAGTTCCCTCAGTACCTGTGGATGTATTCCATCAGGACTCGGGGCTTTATTAACATTTATTTTTTCCAACCTCTTTCGGATTGCTTCCTGTGTTAACCAATTATTTGGCAAAGGTAGTGTAGCCCCATTATTTTGCAGTGTCCCAACCACTGGTACCTCCTTTGCGTATATCGAAGAAAATAACCTATTTAGCTCATCCGCCTTTTCCTAGTCACAAATTTTCAGATGGCCTGTTCCACATTGTAATGTTCCTATAGCTTCCTTCCTCACCTTCTTCCCATTAAGACCCCCATAAGCCCTTCATTAACCCTGTCACTCATGGGGGGCAATACAGACCCCATAAGCACTTGATTAACCCCCTCACTCATGTGTATCAATACAGACCCCCATAAACCCCTAATTAACCCTGTCGCTCATGGGGGTCAATATAGACCCCCATAAGCCCTTCATTAACCCTGTCACTCATGGGGGTCAAAACAGACCCCCATAAGCACTTAATTAACCCCCTCACTCATGTAGGTCAATCCAAACCCCCATAAACCCCTAATTAACCCTGTCATTCATGGGGGTCAATATAGACCCCCATAAGCACTTCATTAACCCTTTCATTCATGGGGGTCAATATAGACCCCCAAAAGCCATTCATTAACCCTGTCACTCATGGGGGTCAAAACAGACCCCCATAAGCACTTAATTAACCCCCTCACTCATGGGGGTCAATAAGACCCCCATAAACCCATAATTAAGCCTGTCATTCATGGGGGTCAATATAGACCCCATAAGCACTTAATTAATCCTCTCACTCATGGGGGTCAATATAGACCCCCATAAGCCCTTCATTAACCCTGTCACTTATGGGGGTCAATACAGACCCCCATAAACCCCTAATTAACCCTGTCATTTATGGGGGTCAATATAGACCCCCATAAGCCCTTCATTAACCCTGTCACTCATGGGGGTCAATAGAGACCCCCATAAACCTTCATTAACCCTGTCACTCATGGGGGTCAATACAGACCCCCATAAGCACTTCATTATCCCCCTCACTCATGGGGGTCAATATAGACCCCCATAAGCCCTTCATTAACCCTGGCACTCATGGGGGGCAATACAGACCCCCATAAGCACTTGATTAACCCCCTCACTCATGGGTATCAATACAGACCCCATAAACCCCTAATTAACCCTGTCGCTCATGGGGGTCAATATAGACCCCATAAGCCCTTCATTAACCCTGTCACTCATGGGGGTCAATGCAGACCCCCATAAACCTTCTTTAACCCTATCACTCATGGGGGTCAATACAGACCCCCCTAAACTCCTAATTATCCCTGTCATTCATGGGGGTCAATACAGACCCCCATAAGCACTTAATTAACCCCCTCACTCATGGGGGTCAAAACAGACCCCCATAAACCCCTAATTAACCCTGTCATTCATGGGGGTCAATATAGACCCCCCATAAACCTTCATTAACCCCCTCACTCATGGGGGTCAATATAGACCCCCATAAACCCTTCATTAATCCTGTCACTCATGGGGGTCAATACAGACCCCCATAAGCACTTAATTAACCCCCTCACTCATGGGGGTCAATCCCCGGATTTGCTCTTGCTCCCTTTTTAAATCACATCACATCTGCTTTTCTCCAGTTCCCTCAGTACCTGTGGATGTATTCCATCAGGACTCGGGGCTTTATTAACATTTATTTTTTCCAACCTCTTTCGGATTGCTTCCTGTGTTAACCAATTATTTGGCAAAGGTAGTGTAGCCCCATTATTTTGCAGTGTCCCAACCACTGGTACCTCCTTTGTGTATATCGAAGAAAATAACCTATTTAGCTCATCCGCCTTTTCCGAGTCACAAATTTTCAGATGGCCTGTTCCACATTGTAATGTTCCTATAGCTTCCTTCCTCACCTTCTTTCCCATTAATATACTTAAAAAATATTTTAGGGTTAGTCTTACTCTCTTTTGAAATTAATTTTTCATTTTCTATGTTAGTCAGTCTAATAGCGCCTTGTTGATTTCCTTGTACTCCCGTACAGCAGTCTCTGTCCCCTCTTGTTTGTATAATTTAAATGCCTGTTTTTTACTCCCTATGTTGATCTTTAAATCATTGTTAAGCCACATTGGATGGGATTTACTCCTTTTACTTTTATTCCCACATGGTATATGCCGATGTGTATGTATATTTAGTAAGGATTTAAATGTAGACCATTTCTGTTCAGTGTTTTACCTATCAGTTCTCTGTCCCAGTCTATACTTTGTATTGCTGCCCTTAGACCGTTAAAATCTGCCCTTTTAAAATTAAGAGTTTTTGTTGCCCCCTTAAAATTTTGTTTTTTTAATTCAATCTCAAATGAGACTGTGTTGTGATCACTGTTTCCCAAAGGTTGCCCTATTCCAACATTTGATTCTATATCAATATTATTTGTGATGACTAAATCTAAGATAGCTTTGTTTCTAGTAGGCTCTTGTATAACCTGGGCCAGATAATGATCCCTGAGTGTACTCAAGAACCTGCTCCCATTATTAGAACTTGCCCATGCTTAGCTGCATTTCCAATCTGTAACAATAATTGTATTTCCTCACTTTCAGCTATATTTGGGTGTTTATAGCCTGCTCCTACTAATATTCTTTTGGAATTTGCTGCTCCGCTATTTAACTCTACCCACAAACATTAAACTTTATCACTAGGTCCACCATAAATATCTTCTCTGACTATAGGCTTAAATTCAGGCTTAACATACAGACAAATCCCTTCTCCTCTTTTATCATTGCCTCTATCTTTCTTAAATAGGTTATAACCATCCAGATTAACAGTCCAGTCATGAGATTCATCCCACCACGTTTCGGTAATGCCTATTAAATCCAATTTTTCATTAATTGCTAATAATTCTAGCTCTCTCATTTTTCCTGGCAAGCTTCTGGCATTAGCAAGAATACACCTTATGTTATGAGTCTGTGGTTCTGAAGTGCCTGCCACTGTACTTGAGTTACTTAGTACTACCTCCCTATTGAATATACTACCCCTCCCCCCATCTCCTCCCCTATGAGTTGTTATCTCATCCCTTATACCCTCAACACTTTGTAAAGAGATTTACATAAAATTGAGGAATGGGCATCTAAATGGCAGATAAGATTTAATATGAATAAATGTAAAGTTATGCATCTGGGAAGGAAAAATAGTCATGCAATTTATATTCTTAATAGAGTAAATCTAGTGTATCTGATATTGAAAGGGATTTGGGAGTGCTTGTGGACAACCACCTAGGTAACAGTGCTCAAAGCCAAGCAGCAGCTGCAAAGGCAAATAAAATATTAGCATGTATTAAGAAGGGTATAATTCTGCCACTATACAAATCTCTTGTACGCCCTCATTTGGAATATGGAGTACAATTTTGGGCACCACTTCATAAAAAGGAAATTGTAGAGCTGGAAAAGGTACAGAGGAGGGCAACAAAACTAATAAGGGGAATGGAGGGGCTAAGTTATGAAGAAAGACTAACTAAATTAAACTTATTTTCTCTAGAAAAAAGGCGTCTAAGAGGAGATATGATTATCTTATACAAATACATCCAGGGTCAGTATAAAGATTTGTCAAGGGAGCTTTTTGTGCCAAGAGGTTTTCAACTGACAAGAGGACATCCCTTGAGGTTGGAAGGAAAAAGATTCATTGTTGGGTGGTTAATCTGTGGAATTCTCTACCAGAGGAGGTGGTGACAGCGGATTCGATAGATAACTTTAAAAGGGGACTGGATTTATTTCTAATTAAAAATGGAATTCAGGGTTATCATGTATAATTAGAGAGACAGTATTGATCCATGGAGAAATCCGATTGCCAGTATCTGGGGTCAGGAAGGAATTAAGTTTTTTTACCCCTTTGAGACGATTGTCTCACTTGTTTTTTTTTCCTGTTTGCCTTCCTCTGGATTAATTAATTAAAAATAAAATAAAAAATAAAAAATTCAATAATTGATTAATAATTATTTAACAACTAATTAATATTTAATCCATATATTGCAGATCAGAGGAGATCTTAAATGGTTTTATGTATTTCATGTATTAGTTATGTAGTTTTAATTCATATTACTATTTTTTTTGCACAATCTATTTAATGCCAGTATGGTCTATAATATTATAGTCTAATTGGAAAGCTCTGATATCAAGATAAATAGCACTCATTTTTTTCTCTCTCATGGCTCATCTCTTTTGCTTTGTTCTAGTGATCAGCAATGGCATTACATGTCCATCCTGCTATATTGAAGGTTTCAACCTGTGTCTCCAAGTAGATGATATTGAATGTAGTGGAAATGAGAGCAAGTGTTTTACATACACTTTATCAACAGGTATGTATTCTGTCAAAATAATATGGGCCTCATTCTATTATCGGGCGTAAAATGGCCGCAAGGCTGCGATTCCTTGCTGGGGTTCCATTACCTCGCAATTCTATTAAACGGCCCTGCAAGGATCTCCTCTTACGGCCGGCCGTATATCTTGCAACCGGCCGTAAGCTCAGAAATCTTTAAAGTAAAAAATAAATTCAAGACAGCACTGTAAAGCTCTGTAAATGCTAGGGATCATATTGGGGGACATGAGGATTAATAGTAACCCACTCTCAAGCTTGCACATCAGCCCAAATCCGAGTTTACATTAACTGTTTATTTTCCGGCCGCAGCGTGGCCGGGTCTGAGGTGCTCCAAGCACTCTGGACTTTTTACATGGATTTTTGACATAAATTAAAAAATTGCTTTGCGTGTAGGGGAATGTTGTGCTATTTTTGCTAACACCTACAATCACTTTTTAGTCTCCTCAGAGTGTAGGATGGCTTTATTTTGGCTTTATAATGTGCTTAATTGGTGCTAGCGGGACCTTTTTCCTGCAAGTAAGCTGCGGCTCGCTTTTAGCCTTGCAGAGATGGTTCCCGGAGCAATAGAATAGCAACCGGGCTTTTCTTGCGGCCAAAACTCTTGCGGCCGTTTTAGATGAAAGGCTTTCCTGCGGCGCGTGCGGCCGCAAGGGATAGCAAGGCGCCGGCCGCAAGCCTGCCGGAATACACCACCGGAGGGGAATAGAATAGCAGAATAGCTTGCGGCCGGTCCTTGCGGCCCCACATCTCCTACGGCCGATAATAGAATGAGGCCCTATGTATTTAAGGGTGGCACGTCCTTTGTGCCCTGGAGAACAGTGTGCCTTCATCAGCACGCCAACCAATACGCGCGCCCACATCTTCCGCGCCATAACAGAGCGAGGCCGACAAATGCGCGCCACCATTCATCCCATCTGCCAGAAAGACTGCAACTGCAGATTAGAAGGCAGAAGGGCAGATAGGGAGTAGAGTGCAGGGGAAAGAGAGACAGGATGGATGCAGGGGACAGTGTTGAGATGGGGTGCAGGAAAGAGGGGATGGGGTAAGGAGAGAGGCAGAGGGTGGGTGCAGAAGAGAGAGAGAGGATGGTTGCAGGGGAGAGAAGGGATGAGGAGACAAAGTGAGGGGTTGGGGTGTGGGAGAGGATGGGTGCAGGGGACAGAGAGAGAGGATGGGTGCAGTAGACAGAGTGTGGAGATGGGGTGCAGAAGAGGAGAGTTGATGCCTTCTAACCTGCAGTCTCTCGCGCAGATGGGATGCAGGGTGGGGCGCAGTTGTCGGGCGAGCACTTTTCTGGCGCACAGATGTAGGTGTGTGCATTTGTCGGCGAGCTGTTCTCCACAGCGCAAAGGTTGGGGTGCCGTATTTAAGTGGGGTGCCGTACTAATATTAATTTGATTACATTTTTCCTGAAGAAGCAGAGCACTATTGTGATATGTCCATAAATAACCTCAAGTTTTATTGTTATCAAAATGAAACCTTCTCCATTTGAAATAGTTATATGTGTAACATCAAATAAACTAAATTTATATTTTGTCCAATTTTGTAGATTTAAAGATACATGTCAGTTCCTTGTGAACTTAAAGAAAGGTTTGTATTAAAGAAGGAACGTTGATATGATGCATGTAACGTCACATTGTGCAGCATGCAAAAACAGCCTTTGTAAACACAATACATGGTTGTGATTGCAATGATATAGCAGTATTATGGGATCTCTATTATAAACATAATGAGAAATACTGTGTTCAGTAAGATCTTAGGGATGTGATAATCTATTGCTCAGTATTTCCTTTGTTTGTGTCCTTGTCCCCATTCGACAAAGATATGGGCTGGCAGTAATTTATATTATTTGCTACCTGATTATTTTTAATATTTATCTAAGATTGAAAAAAATAGAACATGTCTTGTTTCATCCCCACCAGCAGTGGTGCTGCAACAAGATTTGTAATTTTTTTTGTCAGGTTTAAGGTTAGGGTTAGGTTTAGCATTAGGCTTAGGGTTTAGGTTAAGGGTTGTGTAAAGTTTATCATCTGCCACTACCCTAACCCCTAATCCTAAACCTTATATCGAACCCTCACTTTTCAGAACAAATTGAATAAAGTCTTGGCTTGCCATGGTTGCGCCACCTAGTGTTGACAGGGACGGAACAGAAAAGATCCAAAAAATATATTGTTCTCAGACAATATCATTTTCATAACAGCACTGAATTAAGTAGCACATTTTTTACCAGGATTTTCCATCTGAGACGCTTGCTCCCACATCTACCAATTTTATCTTTCTAGTTTCTCAATTAAACAGATTGCATACAAATATTAGCCTATCTAATGGAGAGCACATCTCAAAGCAACTAACAAGAAAGCAGTAAGAAGTTATGCTCAGATTGCTGAATTGATATACTGTAAGGGTCTGAGTGGAGATAGAGACAATTTAAATGTTTCGCTGCTCTTTAACTAATCAAACAGATTTGCTCAGCTGTTTAGATACTTGCAGCTGGGATTAAATATATACAGAACAGTGACAAGAGCTGTATAGATGTATAGATGAATTATAATCAACATTTTACTATGCAACTCCTTGTGCTAGTTTTCAGTGAACATATTTATATGTACATATAGAAAATGATACCTTGTTTTTCCCCGCTCACTGCCTGATCGCCCCTTCTTCTCTCAAACCCCGGCCCCAATCACCCCATCTACATAACCGTGGATGTCTATACAAACCTCATGGCACCTAACATGTTAACCCCTGCAAGGTAGCCCTTAAAGGACCCACCTGGCAACTATAAGTTAACTCCCTACCACCCTAATCAATTACTCCCTCAGCACCTAAATAGTTAATCCCTGTGCTGAGGGAGTCCATCAAGTACCTCCTCAGCACTTAAATAGTTAATCCCTATGCTGAGGGGGTCGATCAAGGACATGGATGAGTTTGGATGGCTTAACAGGTTAGGGGCAAGTCTTATACACCACTCAAACTTGGGAAACACTATTGATATAGGATTTGTAGTAGTCACTACTGGAATTAAAGCACACAAGTGTTTGTTAGACTGGACAGAACCAGTGGAAAAGCAATCTTAGGGCACAGAAGGACAAGTGGAGTAAACTTTACAGCAACACAGACATCTGGACAACAGGAGAGGTGTATTATGTAGTTGGGTAATTCACAGAAAGTGAAATGCTGCAGGAGGCCAGGTAAACAGAAACATGGCTATACAGATTAACGATCATTGCTGGAGAAGTGATTTGAGTCAAGAAAGGAAGAGCTGGAAACAGGCCAGTAGTTTGCAAGGGGATATAAGGAACTCTCAGGAAATTATGGCTGGATACCCACACAGGGTGGACAGATACCCATACAAAGTGTCACACAGGGCACTTGTCATAGTTGATATTCCTATTTTCTATGGAAAGTGAATACAGAAAACCTCACTTTTCCATTGAACATAGGCATTATTGCTGTTTTACATAAACTCCCAGCAGTGCTGTAAATATTCACAAAGACACACACATATTTATAAGAGTGATTGCTTGACTAAATATGGAGAAATAACAAGTATTTATTCTCTGCAGGATCCATGCGACCAATATTTGCACGTGGCTGTGCAACTGAACAACTCTGTTCTAGCACTGTTGGCACTATTGTTCCCTCTAATATGCAAGGTGGAAATTTACAGTGTACTGAAGGCTGCACCGGTAAAGTTCATAGCATGCTCCAGCTTTAATGTGTTAATCAACTTGTATTAACCAAAAGTGTATGTTTATTTAAGTTTCTCAAATTTTGTTACCATACAATATATAATAATATATTATTATTATTCTAATGAGAATATTAGTAACTGATTTTTATCTTTCTAATAAGACAAGGAGAACATTACAAATATTACACAATTACTTGATTTTATTTAATTTACATTATCTGTGGTAGCATTGCAATGTATGCTAACATTTTAATGTTGAACCATTTTAATATGCCATGGTAATTGAGTTAGAAAAATCCAGTCTTGCATGTCTCACCTTGTCTTCATTTCAGAGCTTAAAGGACCACTTTAATTCCACACAAGAAGAACTATTTGTTTTAAAGTTATATATAAGTGAGCTGGATTTCAAATGTTTCCTAATAAACAGCTACTGATTAGTAGAATAATATGTATTGAAAAGTTGAATGTACTTACATATCTATATGCTAGATACTGATATCTGGATGTGCACACCCCTAGGAAGCTTACATAAAGTGTACCCTGCAGGGTACAGTATGTGACCTCTAAATGAAATGATGGTTTCTGGGGTCACAGCTGAAATTGCCCATAAGGAGACAGCAACTGCCAGGTTGTGATACAAATGTTTCAGACTTTAGTTCCTCCTGACTGGCCAAAACTATTTTTCAAATTGCATACCAATTTAGCCTGGGTTTGGAGGGGGTTTGGAGGGGGTTAACAGTTTCAATTGACAGAATTTAAAAGATATTTTGCTAACTTCAAGGTAAGTGTTTAAAAGCTTATTTATCAAAAGGGTAATGGTGATTTGACTGAGAGATAGGTCAGAGGCAAAAAATCATCCATAGGCTGCCACTACAACAAAAGCTTGTCACCAAGGGAAAACACTTCAACACAGCAGGCTACCAGAAAATCTTGTGCCTGAAATTCTACCAGCTACTTGCTAGATAAAACTCTTCCCTCTTTTGACCTTACAGTGGGTGGAGGCTTTGAAAATGAGTTTATTGTTGAATAAAACATTTTAAATCATTGACTATGAATTTTATTAATGAACAATGCCATTAAATCATCTATCTCCTTTTGTTACTGCACTACCATGGTCCTTTAATGAATATAGGCCTACATAATCTCATTGTACATTAGTTAATCCTACTTTTTATTTTATCGGTAGGTAGTTGCTTACGTTGTATTCATTGTCTAAAGAACAGTTCCGAATGCTCAGGTTCACTATCCTCTTGCACAGAAAGCAATGCTGTATGCGCATCCCGTTTTATGCAATTTTCAGGTATGTATCACAATAACAAATAAAATAAAAAATAGGCGTGAGAAAGTTTACAAAAACATAGTGATATATGAAAACCCACAACAGTGTTAACAAAGAGATAATACTTCCAACCGGCATCTAAGAAATAATGACTCTCGAAAAGCTTACAATAGTATATTTAATACAAACATTTACATTATACCAACAAACTACATAGAACTTGGTAAGTATCCTATAATTATAATGGTGAGATACGGATTCATATCCCTTATGGGCATGTTTATAACAGCAATACTGGGTTTTACATTATTTTTAGGTTTTACATGGTTTAAATAGGTACTGGTTTGTGATGATGTATTTATGTACATGTGTGGCTTACACTGAATAATAATAAAATAAAGCAAAACATTCACATCCTATTCTTTTTTTAGCTATTAGCTATTTGCAATTTTAACTGCATGCTAAGCTGTGCTAAGACTACACGGTCTGCCGGTCCATGTGGGTTAGCCATGTGAAGAATGCAGGAAAATGCGCCTTGTGAGCTTATTATTCTAAACTCTTAAGTCATATATACTTCCTTTTTGCACAGACACATTGTTTGCTATCCTAGATCATGGCTAGAAATTGGGTGCCCATCACATGGTTGACCCACTGGTGCAGACAGCCTGGGTAGGCATGTACAGCATATCATGCAGTTAAAATTGATAATCTGGTGCTCTAACTTAGGGGAAGGTAGTAGACAATTTGTGGGAGTTCTAAATTGTACACTATTTCAAATTACAGCACTCCGCTCAGATCCATTAATCCTGCTCTGTTGCCTGCACAATATAACTGTACAGGGAGCAGCTAAACCAAGCTTTACAGATGAGACGGCCCTAGGAGCCAGTAGGCAATACGAACGTCATAAATCGTATAATGAGGGGGAAGTGCAGGAACATCTACCCGTAACTGGCTACAGCAAGGGAATAGAGAGATATTTATAAATTAATTGTTTTTTTATTTATTAATATATTTTGATATTAAAAAGATGTGACAATTGTATTTATAGGTTCAATAAATGAAGATGTGTTTATTTTATGGTAAAATCTGATATTTATAGACAATGCATTAGGGTTTTTGTTTCTAGGCAACGTAGTTTTGTGATGTGTATTAACCCCTTAAGTACTGGGCTGGTGTTACCCTGGATTTTGTATCATAAAACAGCTTAATAATAACATATCATATTCTTTAATTAGACATTTGTTTATATCGGATTGTTAAGTGTCAAATAATGGTGAAATGTCATCATTTTGTAGTGCTTTTTGTGCTATACTGTCACTTTAAATGCTTCTTGGAGACTCAGCAAAGATTTTATTAGCATTTGCAAGTGGTGTTTGGTACACTTAAATCTTTTATTATTAACTTTCATTTGTAATGCGCCAACATATTCCGCATCTATCTTCTGTTTTTTTAATTACGGCACTACCCTGCTTTGTGTTCCTTATTAGCATAGGGTTTGGGTGTCAGGGAGTAACTCATAATTTATTGTCAGTGCAAAACTCAATGGAGATTTATACCCTGTTTTTCGTTTTGTGAAGTTCACTCGGAGCAGTGACCCATAGCAGTTTGCTTTCAGTGTGTTAGGGATGGGTGATTAGCATGGCTATGTAAGTTTTACTCTGTAGTTAGGGCACTCACAATTGCTTTTTCAAGGATTAGCATAGGGCCCTTAGTATCAGGTGCTTCTTTCTGTAGCTTATACACTTTTACACTGTTTATTGAGAGGTGTCATTTAAATTAATAATGTGTGCTCGATGTTGTGGTTACAAATTAGAGTAATAATTCATTAGAGCTGGTTATCCCTCAGTTGCCAGTATCTTTGGGAGATTTGGGTACTAAATATAGGTTTTGGGCTGCAATCCTATTAGAGTTGGAACCTGCTCCCCTTGAATAGTTCACAGGAGAACATCACCCTATCATTTCAAATTTGAACTTGAAACATAGTATCCCCATCTGATCATAATATCTGTACATAGGAAGTTATGAAATGTTGTTATTGTAGCTACATTGAATCCAAACATTGATTCCAAAATTTTCCTTCTATGGTTGCTACATTCTTTGGGCCTCATTCAAATGTGATTTGACCAATTGAATAGGGCTCTACATAAGCACATAGCATATTTGTTTACAGAAGTTTTTACTTAGTGAAGACCTTGGGCCTCATTCAATTGCGATTTGGCCAATTGAATAGGGCTCTATATAAGCACAAAGCATATTTTTAACAGAAGTTTTTAGTTAGTGAACATCTATCCAAAGGCAAAGTCTTCGCTACCTAAAATCTTCTGTAAAAAAATATGCTCCGTGCTTATATAGAGCCCTATTCCCATGGCCAAATTGCAATATGTTGCAACTTCAACATATTTAAAAGCAAATTCTTCCTCATGGTTAAAAAAAATATATATATCTTTCCCCTCCACGTCATCCTGTATGTGGAATGATATGACCAAATCCATGTATCCACGTTTTGTTAGAAGAAAAGCAAAGTAACCTTACATAATTCACTTTATAATGACAACATATTCTACTTCATCAGAGGTCTGCATAGAAGAAATGTGTATCTAGATGCTTGGCAATAAAGTCGAACTGAAATCAACCAATTTATTTTTATGCAAATTCAAGCTTTTCCTACCACAAACATGTAACCAGCAATAAAATATGGGTTACAGAGTTATATAAATTGATATAGAACATATAATTTCCAACTAAATCACTATTATATTTGTTCTGGCCCCTTAAAGTAATTGGTAAAATGTTTTAAATGGACGGAAATGTATATTTGTTTTTCAGATGACATGACTTTTGTGGAAAGAGGCTGCGCAGTTCCAACATATTGTAACCAATCATTGACGGTGCCTTCAGCTAATATCAAAATATCATCCAGCTGCTGTAACACAGAGGGCTGTACTCCCACAGTTCCCAGTAGTAAGTTCTACTGTATTATACATTCTACTATATTATTAAGTAATGGGCCTTTTTAATGTCTTTATTTAAAGGTGCTCCAAATTAAAGTTATAATGTTGATAATCATGATATTGATCATGAACATTTTCTGGGTCTCAAACATGATTTATATAGTGCAAGTAGGTAAACTAGTAGAGATGGAGATAATGAAGATGTTATCGAAAAATGTTTAACGCAACTGCTAAAGTTGTTTGTTATATACTTTAAAAGCATATAAAGTGTTTCCTAAATGGCTGTGTCAGTGCCCCAAGTGTTAAATCGGTACACTTGGGGGTGCTGACGTGGAAAGACCGCCTTGTTCCTCCCCCTGCGTTGCCTACGCACGCATGGAAGGGAACCCAGAAGATGGATCCAGAGCATGGCTCGGGGTTGCCGCTTTACGTAATGAACATTACCCCCCGAGCCACGTTCGGGATTACCGCTAAGGCGGTTAAACAAGAAATGCACTTGAGGTATCTTCCTGCATTAATACACCTGACAGAAATCTCTGAATAGAAATTATAACATTTACATATAGTTTTCATAGAAGAGAAAATACATTGAAAGGCTGATGTACTTTTAAAGCAACCTTTAAACAAGTGCTAGTTTTAATTACAATATAAACTAGTCAGTTATTATACAAAGGATATTCTTTTTCTCTGGTATAGTTATAGCTATTCCCCTTTTGATAAAAAAAAATCTGAGACCACATTATTGCCATATATTTTAAAGTGAATTGTAGTTTAATGCATATTGTCTGTACTTGTCTAAGATAATTTAAGATCCATTATAAGAGAGAGTGCTGCTTAAAAGACATGCAAACATATTTGAGAAATCTCCAAGATCATTTTCTAGTCTTAAAATGAATTAATACAGTTTAAAATAAATAAAAATAAGAATAAAACTCACATTTTCAAACCTCTTTACAAGTTATAGCTGTATGTGAAATGTAAAATAACCTCCATCACTCTGTAAAATCTCTCATGGCATAGTATCAACATAAGTATTAGTGATTGAATCACTAAATAGACTATTTAAAATGATGTCATTTCAAATTATTACAGTGTATATACATCCTCACCATGTAACATTTTATTACAGGAAAGAAAATAGGTCAATAATATGTACTGTATATAAATATCACATTTTCAGAGGTGAATTTCAATGGTGTGAACCTTTAGAGAAATACCCAATACATTGTAATTATTTCTCCCTTGTAACTGATCAAATCAATAAAAGGAAAAAAAATACCTATTTATTTCTTTATTCACCATAAAGAACATACCTATACATAAAAGTTCTCAACTGTATTTTTTTTTTTTTTTGTTAAAGCTATGCGGTATTATTATGTGGGGCTTGATATCTTTGCAATACCATTCTGAATTGCCTTGCTGTCAAAGGGAATCTACTTGCCAGTTTATGTGAACCTTATATAATATACAAGGCTTTAAAAAAAGGTTAAATCCATGTATTCATTTCATGCTATTTATGTGCTTTGCGTAGTGATATCCAATTAGTTTTAAATGGCCAAACTCTAACATTATTAAAATTAATAGGAAGAATTCATAGTCAGCAAACAGACTAAACTATTGTTAAAAAGCAAATCATATATATAGTTGGAGGGAGATGGGGGAAGAGATACAGGGGAGGGAGAAGAGACACAGGGGAGGGAGAAGAGACACAGGGGAGGGAGAAGAGACACAGGGGAGGGAGAAGAGACACAGGGGAGGGGGAAGAGACACAGGGGAGGTAGAGTGGGGAGAAGAGACCAAGGGGAGGGAGATGGGGGAAGAGACCAAGGGGAGGGAGATGGGGGAAGAGACCAAGGGGAGGGAGATGGGGGAAGAGACCAAGGGGAGGGAGATGGGGGAAGAGACCAAGGGGAGGGCGATGGGGAAGAGACCAAGGGGAGGGCGATGGGGAAGAGACCAAGGGGAGGGAGATGGGGGAAGAGACCAAGGGGAGGGTGATGGGGAAGAGACCAAGGGGAAAGAGAGCGGGGGGAAGAGACACAGGGGAGGGAGACACAGGGGAGAGGGGAAGAAACAGGAAGGGAGGGGAAGGAGACACAGGGGAGGGAGAGGGACGGAAGAAACATAGGGTAGAGACGGGGAGGGAGACACAGGGGAGAGGGGAAGAAACAGGAAGGGAGGGGAAGGAGACACAGGGGAGGGAGAGGGACAGAAGAAACATAGGGGAGAGAGGGGGGAACAGACACAGGGGAGGGAGACACAGGGGAGGAAGACACAGGGGAGGGTGAAAGAGACACAGGACTAGGGAGAGGGGAAGAGTCATAGGGGAGGGAGAGGAGGGGAACAGACACTGTGGAGGTAGAGGAGGGGAACAGACACAAGGGAGGGAGATGGGGGGTAAAGAGAGGGGAAAGAGACACATGGGAGGGGGAAAGAGACACAGGAGAGGGGGGAAGGAGAGGGGGAAAGGAGGCACATGAGAGGGCAAAAGGAGACACAGGGATGAGAGGGGGAAAGAGATGGGAGGGGGGAGAAACACAGGGGAGGGAGAGCGGGGAAGAGACACAGGAAAGTGAGAGCAGGGGGAAGAGACACAGGGGAGGGAGAAGAGACACAGGGGAGGGGGAAGGGGGAAGAGATTAAGGGGAGGGAGATGGGGGAAGAGACACAGGAAAGGGTGATGGGGAAGAGACACAGGGGAGGGAGAGCGGGGGGAAGAGACACAGGGGAGGTAGAGTGGGGAGAAGAGACCAGGGGGAGGGAGATGGGGGAAGAGACACAGGGGAGGTAGAGTGGGAGAAGAGACCAGGGGGAGGGAGATGGGGGAAGAGACACAGGGGAGGGAGAGTGGGGGGAAGAGACACAGGGGAGGGAGACACAGGGGAGGGGGGAAGAAACAGGAAGGGAGGGGAAGGAGACACATGGGAGGGAGAGGGATGGAAGAAACATAGGGGGAGAGGGGGGAACAGACACAGGGGAGGGAGATGGGGGAGAGACACAGGGGAGGGTGATGAGGGTACAGACACAGGGGATGGAGGGTGGGGTGGAAGAGACACAGGGGAGGGAGACACAGGGGAGGGGGAAAGAGACACAGGACAAGGGAGAGGGGAAGAGACATAGGGGAGGGAGATGAGGGGAACAGACACAGGGGAGGGAGATTGGGGGAAAGAGACACTGGGGAGGGAGAGGGACGGAAGAAACATAGGGTAGAGACGGGGAGGGAGACACAGGGGAGAGGGGAAGAAACAGGAAGGGAGGGGAAGGAGACACAGGGGAGGGAGAGGGACAGAAGAAACATAGGGGAGAGAGGGGGGAACAGACACAGGGGAGGGAGACACAGGGGAGGAAGACACAGGGGAGGGTGAAAGAGACACAGGACTAGGGAGAGGGGAAGAGTCATAGGGGAGGGAGAGGAGGGGAACAGACACTGTGGAGGTAGAGGAGGGGAACAGACACAAGGGAGGGAGATGGGGGTAAAGAGAGGGGAAAGAGACACATGGGAGGGGGAAAGAGACACAGGAGAGGGGGGAAGGAGAGGGGGAAAGGAGGCACATGAGAGGGCAAAAGGAGACACAGGGATGAGAGGGGGAAAGAGATGGGAGGGGGGAGAAACACAGGGGAGGGAGAGGGGGGAAGAGACACAGGAAAGTGAGAGCAGGGGGAAGAGACACAGGGGAGGGAGAAGAGACACAGGGGAGGGGGAAGGGGGAAGAGATTAAGGGGAGGGAGATGGGGGAAGAGACACAGGAAAGGGTGATGGGGAAGAGACACAGGGGAGGGAGAGCGGGGGGAAGAGACACAGGGGAGGTAGAGTGGGGAGAAGAGACCAGGGGGAGGGAGATGGGGGAAGAGACACAGGGGAGGTAGAGTGGGAGAAGAGACCAGGGGGAGGGAGATGGGGGAAGAGACACAGGGGAGGGAGAGTGGGGGGAAGAGACACAGGGGAGGGAGACACAGGGGAGGGGGGAAGAAACAGGAAGGGAGGGGAAGGAGACACATGGGAGGGAGAGGGATGGAAGAAACATAGGGGGAGAGGGGGGAACAGACACAGGGGAGGGAGATGGGGGAGAGACACAGGGGAGGGTGATGAGGGTACAGACACAGGGGATGGAGGGTGGGGTGGAAGAGACACAGGGGAGGGAGACACAGGGGAGGGGGAAAGAGACACAGGACAAGGGAGAGGGGAAGAGACATAGGGGAGGGAGATGAGGGGAACAGACACAGGGGAGGGAGATTGGGGGAAAGAGACACTGGGGAGGGAGAGGGACGGAAGAAACATAGGGTAGAGACGGGGAGGGAGACACAGGGGAGAGGGGAAGAAACAGGAAGGGAGGGGAAGGAGACACAGGGGAGGGAGAGGGACAGAAGAAACATAGGGGAGAGAGGGGGGAACAGACACAGGGGAGGGAGACACAGGGGAGGAAGACACAGGGGAGGGTGAAAGAGACACAGGACTAGGGAGAGGGGAAGAGTCATAGGGGAGGGAGAGGAGGGGAACAGACACTGTGGAGGTAGAGGAGGGGAACAGACACAAGGGAGGGAGATGGGGGTAAAGAGAGGGGAAAGAGACACATGGGAGGGGGAAAGAGACACAGGAGAGGGGGGAAGGAGAGGGGGAAAGGAGGCACATGAGAGGGCAAAAGGAGACACAGGGATGAGAGGGGGAAAGAGATGGGAGGGGGGAGAAACACAGGGGAGGGAGAGGGGGGAAGAGACACAGGAAAGTGAGAGCAGGGGGAAGAGACACAGGGGAGGGAGAAGAGACACAGGGGAGGGGGAAGGGGGAAGAGATTAAGGGGAGGGAGATGGGGGAAGAGACACAGGAAAGGGTGATGGGGAAGAGACACAGGGGAGGGAGAGCGGGGGGAAGAGACACAGGGGAGGTAGAGTGGGGAGAAGAGACCAGGGGGAGGGAGATGGGGGAAGAGACACAGGGGAGGTAGAGTGGGAGAAGAGACCAGGGGGAGGGAGATGGGGGAAGAGACACAGGGGAGGGAGAGTGGGGGGAAGAGACACAGGGGAGGGAGACACAGGGGAGGGGGGAAGAAACAGGAAGGGAGGGGAAGGAGACACATGGGAGGGAGAGGGATGGAAGAAACATAGGGGGAGAGGGGGGAACAGACACAGGGGAGGGAGATGGGGGAGAGACACAGGGGAGGGTGATGAGGGTACAGACACAGGGGATGGAGGGTGGGGTGGAAGAGACACAGGGGAGGGAGACACAGGGGAGGGGGAAAGAGACACAGGACAAGGGAGAGGGGAAGAGACATAGGGGAGGGAGATGAGGGGAACAGACACAGGGGAGGGAGATTGGGGGAAAGAGACACTGGGGAGGGAGAGGAGGGGAACAGAGACAGGGGAGGGAGATTGGGGAAAGAGACACTGGGGAGGGAGAGGAGGGGAACAGACACAGGGGAGGTAGATTGGGGAAAGAGACACTGGGGAGGGAGACGGGGGAAAAGAGAGGGGGAAAGAGACACATGGGAGGGAGAAAGAGACACAGGAGAGGAGGGAAGGAGAGGGGGAAGGAGGCACATGAGAGGGCAAAAGGAGACACACGGATGAGAGGGGGAAAGAGATGGGAGGGGGGAGAAACACAGGGTAGGGAGAGGGGGAAGAGACACAGGGCAGGGGGGAAAAGATACAGACTGAAAACACAATGTATAACACTATATCATGCTGTCATTTTTGACAAGCAAGTCGCTAATAGATATATAAAGTATAAAAAATGTAGCAAGGAGAAATGTTTCATTCATCCCATTGTAATCAAAACGGCATATAATACATAAGCTAATTCACTTAACCAATTGTAGGACACTGGCATATATTGGATGAGAATAACCAGTGCCCTTTAAAGTTACTGCCACGCTGTGCTTGTGCATGACTTATACCAGTAAACAACGAGTAATCTGAACAACAACAAGCTAAACAATCTAATTGATAAACCATTTTTGAAAATTTTAATGCAGGAGCACGACACCCATTTTGGCAAGTCTCCAAGACAAATGTTCAAAATACTAGTTTGGTCTGTGACCTTAGCAGATACTGGTTTAATGCAATCATGAGTAGAGTAGATACTTCAGCAGCAGTGTCTACTGTTCGTTCGCCTTTGCCCATGTAAAACTGGCTTAAGAAAAACCCAAACTTGACTTACAATAAATCAATAATCATCTTCTGAACTTATTTTCATTTCACATGTAATAACATTTCAATTAACAAATATGATATATATAATAAGAAAGTGTTGCTATTAACTATTAAATTGACCTTCAGGTATTATGTTGTGCAGTGTTCATATTTGTTCCATTTGCTACTGCAAAACAAAATAAATACCTCTGTATACTATAGAGGACACATGGTCCTATTTTTAAATGGGACATATCATTCAATGAATTGTATTTTTTTATTTCTATATTTAAAATATTGTTTAAATATTCACTATGTGTGTACTGGGAAAGTATGTGAGCCACTAAAAAAATTACCCATATTAAAGGAAGAAATTGAAGTCAGGAGTTCAAACCAATAGGATGAAATTCAGGTGTGAGTTAAAGGTTCACTGTCTGTAACAATCATCTTGCCTCTACGAAAGATTGCCAACTTACAAAGTTTATTCTTCACAAAACTCATTCTTTCAAATGGAAACATGGCCCATTTAAAAGAGAGCCACACTCAGACTGCTAGTATACAAATAGAATAAATTCAGTACAATTTCTACTCTCTTTAGAAGTGTTCAACTGCTCGAAAATGCCTCAAACTTGGTTACAAATGTTTTTTTGTTTTTTTTTAATAAAATCGTAAACCCTGCCTTTTTAAGTCTGATTTCAGGGGGCGTGATCATATGATCCGGCGATATTTAAGCAAGCCCATAATTTACTTCTTTGACACAGCCAATAGTAAATGAGACTGTCATCATGACATCAGTAAAACATGGAAGTTACGCATAATATACAATCGGAGGCTAAGAATTAATTTGAGTCAATAAGTAATATTTGCCAACCGGGCTCATAATCAAGCACTCTAGAAATCTATAAAATGCATTAGAGCATCTGTTCTAGTCCATGTGGTTTTCATGATATGTATTAAACCCTTGAGTCCTGGGATCAATATTACTCAGAAATAACATTTAAAAATAATATTATTTTAATTCCATAGTTGTGAGTTTGAGACTGTTCTGCAAATAATTATAATGTATGATGTGCTTAATAGCTGCTACAGCTCTAATAAGTGTTTGAAAACGCCCTTGCATGTCCTATTTAGTACTCATTTCAGTTGCAGGTCAAACTTTATTTGCGAGCTAGAGAGGGTCTAATAGAATATTGGTTTTGTGTAATTTAGTTATTTAGAGCTCATAATATTGGAGCTGTGCTAAAACCAATGGAGTTCTAAGGCCGTTTTTGAGGGTTTGGCTGGCCCGTAGTTTTAAGTGTGTATGAAGTTATGACTTGGGCAATAGAATAGGGCCCATAGTTAAGGATTATATATGTGTCACTTAAAATAAACACTGAACATGAGTGGTGTAAATGGGAAACCAAAAGGGGATGCCAAAGGGAAGCCCCTTGTTCTCCTAACAAAACATGGCCAGTTCCAATCTATATTAGTAAATTCTACAGAGAATGTCTGGGTATCAACCCATGAAGACGTTGGGCCAGGCAGGATGACAGAATCGCATCTATAGCAAATACGTTTCGGCAAATTGATTATGGAAGGCACCACAAAAATATCAGTGAAATTAAACATTACAGTGCAGGAATTAGCAACAGCTACAGGAAAAGTTGGTTGAGGTTACTGCTGATAGAAGAGGCTCTACATCTAAAGATTCCTACACCTATCCTTATCTAGCAAACAATTAAACAATGTGTAAATTGATAATATGTAATGAGTTTTCATCTATTATTATGGCAGCAAAGGCAATCAGATCTCTATTTAGGAGAAATGAATGCAGGAACATAATAATATTAAAGGATTAAAATTAAATCTTTTCAGACAACTGTATTTTAAAATGTTTACAACATAAACCAACAATCATACGTTTTAATAAGGCTTTAGAATTATTGTAAATTAATAAAAGCTTCTAAAATACTGTATATACTCGAGTATAAGCCGAGTTTTACAGCCCTTTTTTTAAGGCTAAAAAGGGCCCCCTCAGCTTATACTCGAGTCACTCCCCACCTCTGTGTCTCTCTACCCCCCGTGTCTCTCTAACCCCCTGTGTCTCTTTCCCTCCCCCCTCCTCATCCTCAACCCCCCCTCCTCATTCTAAACCCCCCTCATTCTAAACCCCCCTCCTTCTACCCCTCTAAATACCCCCCTCTCCCTTTCCCCTCACTTACCTGCTTCTGCTCCAGCCTCCGCTCCTTCCGGCCAATGCTAATGACGTGGCGCGCATGTGACGTCACGTCATTAGCATATACCGGGTGCCGGGGGGACACAAGAGGGGGACACAGAGGGCACAAGAGGGACACGGGGGCAGCACATTTCCCACCCTCGGCTTATACTCGAGTCACTCATTTTACCCAGTATTTTGTGGTAAAATAGGTGCCTCGGCTTATACTCGGGTCGGCTTATACTCGAGTATATACGGTAATCCTAATATGATAGATATTATAAAATTACACATTAAACAAGATCCCAGTTTTAAACTATAAAAAGCTAACAACAAAAATCTGTATTTGGTATTAATATAAATGCTATTTTCCTTTCACTGCTCACTAACCTTTTTTTTTTCTATTTCGTTATAGTGAATGGCAATGGAGTCATGTGTCCATCCTGTTATGTTCAAGGATCCAATCAGTGTCCCCAAGTGAATAGCATTGAATGTTTTGGAAATGAGACAAAGTGTTTTACTTACTCGTCATCAGCAGGTACATTTATAAGTTACTATCAAAGAGTAGTTAAAATAGGTAAAACTATTTTGTAATTATTACTATTCTTTATTTTTTGTTTTTATAATCCCCAGTATTATATTTTATCTAGTTTGTGTTTAGTTATTATGGGGTTATTTAACATTCTTCCAATGAAAACAATTGTGAGGGTCTGGTCCATTAAATATTATTATAGAGAAAAATAGGTGCACAGTTAA
The DNA here is from genome assembly GCA_027410445.1 of Discoglossus pictus. Classification (NCBI taxonomy): domain Eukaryota; kingdom Metazoa; phylum Chordata; class Amphibia; order Anura; family Alytidae; genus Discoglossus; species Discoglossus pictus. The sequence goes on from CM050164.1 coordinate 435,540,814, forward strand.
CACACAAGATGCTGAGAATGAACAGCACCTATGTAGGATTTTCTATAGTGTCATGATGAACAATTTAGAGAGCAGCACTTTTTTAGCTTGATTGGACCCTTCACATGGGAAAAATATCCTGTGGCATATCATTCTGGTCTTACTCAAAATAGTGATCCACCCCTGAAATGCCAGACAATGTGGATTCATTGATTGCTGTGACAGAGGGAGTGCAGCTACATCTCACTGACGAGACTGAAGGATGTTGAGCTTTCATGACACCAGTATATGCACAGTACCACAATGAAGAAAATCTGGAAATATGCTCATTGAGTTGTCCTAGACTACATAAAGGATCTATGTATGAAGCAGGTTTAGATTCACATAAACACATAGTTGTAGCTAAATGGCAGATGAGATTTAATACAAATAAATGTAAAGTTATGCATTTGGGAAGGAAAAATAAATATTCAATTTCATAATCTAAATGGAACAAATTTAGGTTCATCAGAGAAAGAAAATGCTTTAGGAGTTTTTGGAGAAACCACCAAGGTAACAGTGCTCAATGCCAGACAGCAGCTGCAAAGACAAATAAAATATTAGCATGCATCAAGATGGGTATAGAAGCAAATATATTTCCACAATTGTATAAATCCACTATATGCCCCCATTTGGAAAATGGAGTACAATTTTAGGCATTGCTTAAAAAAAATGACATTGTAAAGCTCCAAAAGGTACAGAGAAGGACAACAATATGTATAAGGGGAATGGAGGGATTAAGTGAAATAGAAAAAAACCAAATTGCACTAAAGAGGGAATGTGCTTATGATTTATTAATACATCCAGGGTCAATATAAGGTTTTGTTGGGGGAGCAATATTTGTTAAGAGGATAACGGCTAAGGTTTCAATTAAACAATAAAAGACGTTCTTCACGCTAATGGCCTCTCTCTCTCTCTCTCTCTCCCCCTTGCCCTATGTATCCCCTCATACCTCTCCCTCCCTCTTTCCCCTTGTTGACCCCCCTCCATGTCTCCCCCTGTCCCCATGTCTCCTACTCTACCTCCATGTCTCCCCTTGCCCCTCCCTCCATGTGTCTCCCCCTCCCTTTCACCTTGACTCTCTCCCCCATGTCTCCAACTCTCAGACTGGCAAACTTACAACCAAAGGAGCTTTTGATAGAAGTTTTAATAGATACCTTCAAAAATATATCCAAGCCATTTTTTAAAGAAAAAGGGCTACAGTTGTTTGCTGTATAACTAGAATAGGAGTGATTTATTCAGGGTGTAATTCAACTGCCAGTATTTTGGATCATGAAGGAATTATCTTCTTCCCCATATGAAAAATTTAGTAGTATTTCAACTGGGTTTTTTGTTTGTCATAAAGGATAGTCCTTTGTTTGTTAATTTGACAAGATTGTGGTTATTTAAGTTGATTATTTACAAATATTAGTTTATCTCTACAGGGTCAGCATCTTCGTATCTTCTGAAAGGCTGCACAACTGAACAACTTTGCTCTGGCACTAATGGCACTATTGTTCCTGTTGAATTGCAGGGTGGAAATGCACAGTGCACTGCTACTACTCCTGTCTGTGGTAATTATCTTCCACTAGTGCCCAACAATGGCTTGGGCTCACATAAATAAACAGAGGAGGCAAAGGGACACTATGATGACTCTTTTATTTGGAGAAATGTGGGCTTCCTTGTATTTACTTATTCATATGACATAATAGACCCTGCATCACCATAATATACTGTACCCTATCAAATATGTTCATTGTATTTCCTTTAAAAAATATTCATGTATTGTAAACTATAAAGAATGAATACGTATTGTACTTCAAAACATATTTATGTAAATAAGTTAGTTGCCTACCAATAAGTGTAAAATAATTATATGTACTACTTTAATATGTGCTATTCTAGTCTTAGAAATATGTAATGGGTGAAACATCTAAGAAGCTAACTAATGTCTAAAAGCTTTGAGAAAATCTTCATTTTAACAGATACTGCCTGTGTACAGAAGCTGACATGACATTAATGTTTGCTCTACAATGCATGTGGAGACAGATACAAGGCAGGGCAAATGCTTCTATTCTCTGTATTATTATGCCTCAAATAGCTGTTAATGGTGTAAGCTTGTTGCCCACTTAACAAACATATAAAATTATTCCAAACTAAAGTGGTTTATTAATCCTCAGGCTGCTCACCTCAGGCCAAGCCTGTGCAAAGCATGTACATGTGACAAGTTGGCAGGGAACTTTTTTAATTGTCCTAAAAATTATTGGATAACCAATAGGAGTGATACAAAATAGGTTATATATAGTTAAAGCCCCCTCTTAACTCATTGGTGGCCAGTGCTAAAATTATTATTAATATTATTATCTTTATTTGCAGATTTATTAACATATTCTGTAGCGCTGAACAAGGGTTAAGTATGAGGTAAAACAAAATTGACACATTACAATGAATGAAGAGCCCTGTCTTTGAGTTTAGAATCTAGTATACATGGAGCTTTTGCTGAAGCTCCTTACAATATTGAAAACTCCCAAAATAACAATCTAATGAGTTGAGAATGGTGGGAAGGGTGAAAGATGTGTTGTACATGTTGAGGCTGGAGGTGGTGAGCTTCTTTAAACAGATGTGTTTTTAGTGAGCTTTCAAAGGTTTTGAAGCAGGGAGATAGTTTGCTGGAGTTTCAGAGAACAGGGGCAGCAAAAGGAAAGTCCTGAAGGCTGGAATGACAGGAGGTGATAAGAGAGGAGGAGAAGGTCAGAAGCAGAACGAAGAGGGCAGGTGAGTTAGTATTTTGAGATGGGGGGATTTTACATTTTATTCTGGAGGTTACAGGAAGCCAGTGGAGGAGCAGCAGATACTGAGTGAGTCTGAGTGATACTGAGTGAGTCTAGAGGAGGCATACTTTATGGATGGGAGTGTAGACAGACAGTTGATGGGGAGGCCATCAAGGAGTGAGTTGCAGTAGTCAAGGCCAGATAAGATGAGAAGTTAATTAGAATCAATTGATCTAATTAATTGCAGTAGATTGTGTTATACATTGCTTTACACTGACCTGATTGCCCCTAGGTGCAATCAGACCATTTTTATGGATCTCCATAGGTCACTTACTGGTAACTATTAACTCACACAGTTCGCTTACCTCCTACCTTCATCCTGGGTGACTGATCACAAGGCAACAGAAGGCATGCCTCTCATTATTAATTTTCTTGATACTAGATCATGATAAGCAGTTGCGGAGCTACTACTGGTGCACCAAGTGCAATGCATTGGGCTCCCACAGGCAGGATAGGGGCCCCATGTTTATTTATTAGAGGAGGGAAGATAATTATTTTTTATAGAAAGGAGATTTGATCGACCTATGGGTAATATATTTTGATCCCTTTGGGGTGTTTAGAATGAATTTTATTTTGCATAGAAGCAGAAGCGGAAAGCTTGGTTCTAAGGAAATTTAAGGTTAATTATATGTCACTTGCCTATCTTTTTCACATATCAAATACTGTATAACTAAAGTAAAAAAGACTGAAACTGAATAAATAACTGATAGATGAAAATAAAGGGTTCCATTCTATAGTGTGTATATATATATATATATATATATATATATATATATATATATATATATATATATATATCTTGCTGGTAGGATATATGCTCACAATATGATAGTGATTTTGTATTTTTTTTTTCAGGGAATTGTTTACGCTGCATGATTTGTCAATCTAATAATGGACTTGATTGTTCAGGTTCATTAAACACGTGTGTTAGCAATGAAGTCTGTTCATCTGTTTTCACTCAAGCTTCAGGTATGTTCCACAGCAGACTCACAAAGAAAAGTATATTAAGTTATAGAAAGTTATAAAAATAAATAAATTTTTGAAAAACAAACTAGTGCTTCAAGAAGTAGAAATTACTTTTTAAATTATCTATTGTGTAAGCCCCCCGGTACTACAAACAGTTTAAAGCCTATTCTATGTAAGCTTATGTATTATGCATTATGATATCTCAATGGAAGAGAAGACTCAACTCAGATGGACTTCATTGTAAAGAATAAGAAGTTGTTTGTTTTGTAACCTAGTTTCATAGGTTTTTCATAATTTGTTGAGATACAGGTCAATTTCTCTGATCAGATTCTGGATCTCCAAAAAAAAACTCTTTAGTATATACTCTAATGACTTCTTATTTTGATAAAGGTCAGATAATGTCAGATGGGTACAAAGATAGAAACAGCTGAGTATTTTTTTGGTTTGTTTTCAGATGGTAAGGTTACTGTAGGAAGAGGTTGTGCTCCACTGACATTCTGTGACCAATCATTCACTGTGTTCAAGGGAAATACTACAATAAAGATATCTTCTAGCTGCTGTAATACAGAAGGCTGCAAACCCCTTACTCCAAACAGTAAGTGTCATTTTTTTTTTTTTTTTTTGCAAGCAAAAATAAATTTTCTATATTTTATGCCCAAAAATTACTTTAAATGTATTTAAAATATGCATGATGTTTTCCTAAGTATTTATTATTTTATTTAAGTAGATAAAATGGTCATGCTAGATGAACCTGTTGATTCATAACTCAAATCTAAATATGTGGCTACATTTTAGGTATTAATTCCAATTAACACATTCAGTTAAGTATTTTTAAGTCAATGAAGGTCGTTCATATAAAAAAATGTAACTCTTAATCAGTTTGATAGAACTGATCAAAATGCTGAAATGAATACTCAAGCTAAACATAACCCATGGCCAGAAATCTTACATACAAATGATAACTAACTCTCTGTATGATTACAGTATATTAAACACTTTACAAGAGAAGAATGAATTTTATGGAGAATTGCTCTGCCCCCAAATTCACTAATTTGTACTAATATTTCACTGGCCTATCTCTAGCTGACTGCAACCTGTTTACATTGAAAAACATTCTATATACCTGCTTGTATGGAAAACAAAAAATACTGAATCCTTTTTGATGTATTAAGTAAATAGTGCTAGCAAGGGCTTATTCCTGCAATATTAACCCATACTTTTACAATAGGTTTAGGTTCATACTTGCTCTCTCTATGATATATATTACATTCAAAACTCTAGATTAATTTAGAAGATTTATGTTGAAATGTATATCAACAGTGATTTAGGACTAGGCATCTAATACATATATACAGATCTAATGCTACTGGCAAAGCTTATGTTAACAGTCATCTATTTGGCAAATGTGCTGGAGAACATTTCTCTCTGTTTGCCGATCTCCTTATAATATTTTTAGTAAATAGGCATACACCTTCCACTCTTTTATTAGTGCTGGCAATCTCATCTACAGGTAGACAAGATCACATTAATTGTCATATTACAAGAATAAGAAATGCATTATCAGCAATGGAGATTGACACTTATTTTTTTATGGAAGAAAACCAAGTAACACAATGTGAGAAACAGAAAATAATGTTGTTATTTTTACCATATATATTAAATAATAGTCAAATAAAGAAAATGAAAATAAAAAAAATATAGAAATGAACAGCCTTCTTAAATTGCGATTCGGTAAATTTAAAAGGACTCTATATAAGCACACAGCATATTTTATTTACAGAAGTTTTTAGTTAGTGAAGACCTTGCTTTTGTATAGAAGTTCATTAACTAAAAACTTCTGTAAAAAAATATGCTGTGTGCTTATATAAAGCCCTTTTAAATTTACGGAATCGCAATTTAATAAGGCTGTAATCAATAGTCTGATGATCAGACAAAGCATGTGTGGTACAGAGCGCTGTTCTTAATGTCTATCCAAACATGAAGAGCTTGGCTGGAGAGACTGTAGAGTCATTGCTTTTGTGAGTGGCTTGTGGAAAAGGAGAACAAGAAAGAGTAAGGCTTAAATGATATTGGTTCCCTGATGGTCCAGTGGTTAGGATTCATGCTTTCACTGCTGTGACCTGGGCTTGATTCCAGTCAGCGAAACCAAGAGGTCAAACCACCCTAAAGCCATGCAGGGTTCTGCCTGGTCAGTATTTGGTTGGGAACCCACCTAGGAATACCAGGAGCTGTATGCTGTGGCCCACTGAAGAAGGAACTGGCAACCCACTCCATGAATACCAAGTAGATCAGCATTGTGTTGGGGTCCATGAGGTCACGGAGAGTCAGACACAAATGAGGGATGAAAACAACAACTAATCTTTGAATGAATGGTACTTGGAGTGGTCTGTAGAGTTTTTAAATCACATATATGAGAGAGAAGGCTGTTAGCATTTAAAAAAAATGTTTTAGTTAAGAATGTATATTATATCAAATATATTATTTAACAAATAAGACAAAAAATATCTATTAAAAGATAAAGTATGTTGATGAAGGGCATCATGAAGTGAGAAACTACCTTGAGGAGAGGGATTTCATGGTGACAGGAGCAACAGAGAGACTGGATAGTTTGCTTTGTTGTGAGCAGCTTGAGGAAATCAAGAGAAAAAAAAGTGATGTTCGAATAAAATGAATTGGAAGTAGCTTGTAGAGAGTCTAGATTGTAAGCGTGCAAGAATAGGGCCTGCAAGATCTCCACTGGTTGGCTTACATCTAATTGTAATTTAACTACCCCCAACTGTATAGCAATGTGTAAAACATTATCACTTTATAAATAATGTAAGAATATCTTACAGAGGGGTATGACGGCTTGTATCAGCCCAGGTTTAGAATTTCTTTCACATCATATACAAATTTAGAAAATCTTGTCCATAACTTAACAACAATATATAGTGACTATGCATCTTGTGTGAATTCCCAGTAGATGATCTGAATTGATTTCTGTGATGATCTTCATAATCTTCTTAGTGACTTGATGAACTGTAATCCTATGCTGCTATGTAGTTTCTGGATCCCCAGCTTCTACTGCTAATCTTCTATGATGGAAAGTTTAACATTAAATATACTCTAATCCAAATGAATCTCATAGTGTAACGTATACAAGGATATCAATTGTTAAAAAATACAAATCCTCACAAGAATGAAATTAAATCAGAATATTACTCAACCCTTTCTTAGCTATAGAGTCCTTCTCTCCTTGTAGGTCATTTTCAATCTTATTAAATAGCAATCTAGTGTATTTGAAACACCTCCTTCTCAATCTATGAGGGAGTACTAGCCAATAGTGTGGTTATTGTAGAATATGATAAAACACAATCCTTTAATACATAACTCTATGTTTCATACTGCTAAATGACTTCATCTGAGGATGACTACCAAAATAATCATGATTTATATATACATTAAAAAAAATACAATCATCATCAAGTATCCAGGTATATACTGCATTGTCTCAATTGTGAACATAAAAAATGTGGTTGCTTGTATGAATATTCAAATAAATATTCAACAGATCATGAGTAAAAGAAACTAAAGTTATTAGTTTTAATTTATCTCTTTTAAATAAAGCAATTACATGATTAGAGACAAAGAACAGAAAATATATAAAAGCTAATTAATGTGTCAGTTTATAATGCTTGGTAATATTAGCTGTAAAAGCAGGTATCATCTTATGTATTTCATTTCACTTTGCAGCAAAACATTACTGATGGGAGTACTGTAAATGATATTCAAATACAATTCTTAATATATTGATTCCCTGAAAACAAATAAAAAGGTCAGCAATTAAAAAAGCATATTTTTCAGGTATCAGTCACAAGATAATAATAATAAAACTAAAATAACTGATCTTTTATATTTTAAGTCATGTATAACTGGCCCTTAAAAGTATGTCACAGATTGAATATGGAATAAAAGCTACAAAATGTATATTGTCAGTTGAAATGTTCCTTATATAATTTTTATGTAATTGACTAGACACATTTTATTAATACTTCATACTGCATATTAATATTGGTACTACTATGTTTTTTTGTTATTGCCATTCACAGTAAGTTAGATTATTATTATTATTTGTAACACACCAACATATCAATAGGGGTTAAGTACATGGCAAAAACAAAATTAACACCTTACAAAGAATGGAGGGCCCTGTTTTTGAGCTTAAAATCAAATGTACATAGTGCTTGTTTCCAAAGCACCGACACAAGATTGAAAACTCGCAAACTTACAATCTAAATGGTTTGGGTATGATACAGGAGGGCAAGATGGCAATGTTAAAGCAATTTGTTCAATCAAGTGGAGGTGTCTGTATGCTGTACTGTAGATTGTGGGTGGGAGTGATATTAAGCGGTGGAGTGTGCAATTGTGCATATTAAGGCTGAAGGTGAAAAGCTTTTTTAAACAGGTGTGTTTTAGTGATTTTGTTTAAAAATGTTGAGGCAGGAAGATAGTCTAGTAGAGCCAGGCAAGGATTTCCATATAGTAGGGGCAGCACGAGAAAAGTTTTGAAGGCGGGAGTGAGAGGTGGTAATAAGAGAGGAGGAAAGAAGAAGGTCGTTAGCAGAACGAAGAGGGCAGTTGGGAGAGTATTTTGAAATAAGAGCAGAGATATAAAGGGGTGCACTGTTGTTGAGGGCTTTATACGTTAGGGTCATGTTTTTAAATTTGATTCTGGAGGCTATAGGGAGCCAGTGGAGTGACTGACAGAGAGGACACTGAGCGTTTAGTATGGAAGATGAGTCAAGCGGAGGCGTTCATTATGGAGTGGAGTGGAGACAGACAAGAGATGGGGAGGAGTGAGTTGCAGTAGTCGAGTCAAGATATGATGAGAGAGTGTCTTAGAATTTTAGCTGTGTCTTCTGTAAGATAGGGACACATTTTGGTGATGTGTTTTAGGTGAATCTGACAAAATTTTCTTTTTGATTGTATGTGAGGAATAAGAGACGGAAGGGTCCAGTAGAACCCCAAGACAATGGGCCTGGGAGGTGGGAGTGATGATGGCATTGTCAACAGTGAGAGATATTTGAGGAGTGAAAGCTGTGGTAGAGAGTGGAAAGATAAGGAGTTCAGTCTTAGACATGTTAAGTTTGAGTTGATTAGCAGACATCCAGGAGGATATGCTATATAGGTGGTTGGCAACTTGAGCTAAAAGAGAGGGGGATAAATGTGGTGCAGAGAGGTAGATTTGAGTGTCATCTGCATAGAGATGATACTGAAATACAAATGATTGTATTAGGGTACCAAGGGAGGATGTGTAAATGGAGAAGCAGATGGGGCCTAGCACTGAACCTTGGGGTATGGCAACTGACCGTGGGAGAGGTGAAGAAGAGGTGCCAGATAAGGAGACACTAAATGTATGATCTTCTAGGTAGGATGTGAACCATGAGAGAGCTGTGTCATGGATGCCAAAAGAGTGGAGAATTTCGATTTGAAGAGGGTGGTCAACCTGAAGAACAACTCCTAAACTTAGACCTTATACATTTTTGGTCAAATAATAAATACCTAAATTCAACATTAACATTAATGATTTTTTTTTTCTTCATACTTCCCATTGCTCCCTAACTTCATATATGCTTTGTTTCAGTGGTTGGCAATGGAATAAAATGTCCATCTTGTTATGCTGAAGGATCCACCCAATGTTCTCAAGTCACTACTATCGAATGCACTGGATATGAAAATAAGTGTTTCTCTTACAGTTTACCATTAGGTATTCTTATCAAAATTGAAAAATGAATTATTATAATATTTTGACAATTGTCTCTGTGGAATACATACAAATTTTGGATATTAATTATAGTTTCCTATTTAAATAAGCAAATATCGGCATTCATAAACCAGGTAAGGGATAATTACAATAATGTTGCTAATGTTTAATAAGTAATACTGAGGAAATCCACTACATTTAGCATTAGCATATTTAGATTTACACCCTCTCTCAGGTATTACTTTATAATTATATTTAAATTGTTTTTTTATTCAGGACAGACAGAATAGTACATTGTAAGTTCGTTACATCGTTCTTTAAATACATACTACATACCAGTGTGTTACAGCATCTATAAAGACTTGTTTTACTAGCTAATAACCCTGATATATTTAATTTAAACAAAATAATCTGCTAGTTTATCTATTCTTTCTGTCTACACCATTTTCCAAAATTTTCCTCAATGCTTTCATCTTATACATCCATTTATTAATGTTACTCTAGTATCGTTATCTTAATTGTCTACTTAAATATATCTAACTAAGCTATTTTACTTGACTCCTTCTTTGTATAACACACAGTTGGAGTATTTAACCTTCAATTTTAACAAAAAAAAAAAATATATATATATATATATGGATTGATATATATGGATTGATTTATCAGCTAAATATATACCAATTTTATATTAGAACACTAACCTTCTCCTACCTCCGTCTTCCCGTCTTAGGGTCATCTTACCCCGGTCATTGCCTCCCACTCCACACATCTCTTACTTAAATATAAGTTAATGATTTATAAGTGATATGCCTGTGTATTCCACCCACGGACCCCATATATCTAGAAATCGAGGGATTGTGTCTGCTATAGAGTGAAACAGGCGTTCGTTGATTGCAAAAAAAAATATTTTAGATTTAATAACTGCAAATTCTAGTGTCCTTTACTTCCAATTCCTTGCTATGTAGGGCTTTTGGTTATGAAGAGTAGGAATTGTAATAACTTATTACTTTATAATTATAATGGATATTATAAAATGTTAAATGCAGATGTAGTTTGTTAAACATTATTTTTTATTATTAATCATCAGCAATTCAAAAACAGATATTGTTTGGGTATCTCAGCATTTACAATTGCTTAACCATAGATGTTTTTAAAACTTGGCCTGCTATCTGATCTTACAAGGTTGTAGTGCATCAATTCTAACATTGCCTACATTTTATAGCAAATGAAAAGCTTAGCACATTAATATTTTTAATTTAAGTTTATTGAGGGCTGTGGATTAAACATTTTTAACATTAATAATTTCTATTCAGTTCATTGCTTATTGAGTGTTTATTTAAATGTATTGTACAGAATTAACCCAAATATTTATTCTCTACAGGATCTTCATCAAATCAAACCTTTGTACGTGGTTGCACAACTGAAAGACTCTGTTCCGGTACCATTAATACTATTATTCCAACTACACTGCAGGGTGGAGAAATACAATGCACTAGTGTTACCTCTACTAACAGTGCATATACCTGTAAAATTGACATTATACTTTTATTGGCTTTTATTATGGTGATTACCATCTTCTAGCTTAAACCATTATATTTACCATCATATTTATTTATGAATTACTCATTGATTATATACTAGAAGCCATAACAACTTTTCAATTATTAAATGAATGTATTGGGATAGGGATATTATTGTATTTTTAACAAAAAGGCAAACACAATAGTTCAGAAAATCATTGTATAAAGTTCTGGTTGGTATAACATATTTTATTTTGACATAAATAGGTCAATCTATGTTATTATTGTAACATTTTCATCATTCTGATTTTGTGTCTGAAATTTTTGGATTAATAAATCAACAGCATGAGAAATATCTTAAGAGAACCACCATGATTCTGTCTGTAACTTACTGAAATGCATTAAAGGAATGTGAAGAAGCTGCATAACCTAGTACTCTGTGTCACAAACCACCATGAGTCAGTCAGGGCTGTGTGAAATATTATATTTTCACTAGATCTCTAGGTTTAAGGATTCACTATACTGGTTGTATCATGTTCAGCTCTGAGTATATTCACTGTACTATAGAGGCATTTGTTAATACTGGGTGCATTATATTAGTGGGTAAAAGCTTGCTATCAAATATTTATAGTTGTCGTACTGCGAGTTATCGTCACGAAGCACAGGTCCTCATCGCGAGGCCTGCACGACACTACAGCGGGGGACAATACCCCACTGATGCTCCTTCAGCTCCCCCCCTGCCCTACTGATGCTCCCTCTATCCCTCCTTTGCCCGCCTACCTTCAGTGGACCAATGGAGTCCTACCCCTGCCGGCGCATCCTCTCTGCAGCATAGGGACTCCCAAATGACGTCATTGCTACGTCCCCACATATACTTGCATTTTGCTGGGTACCCCTCAACTTTGACATATAGTATTTCCCCATGTTGACTGCCGTATTGTAACTAAGCCAAACAATCTGCATCCATAATAATCTGATCCTCCTTGTCAGCATGAGGTCATATTACACAATATTTTCCTTTCCTACATCTGTAAAAAATGTAATATATTTAATCAAACTATCTTGTGTGTTATTATCTCTGCTTTGGCACAGATGAGCTTGATGATACTTACTGTTGACGACCAGGTGGTTTATCAGCATCCCCGAGCTTCGTATTAGGGCTCCCGTGACCAAGCAGGGATATGCCTAAAATGGGATCTATTGTTAGTGTCACAGAACTCAGCCAGCTGTGCCAACAATGCTCACAAAATCACGCCAGCTAGGCTGTAGTTCTAGATCTGTGATGGTATTCAGCACTCGGATGTCTCATGAATGGTACAATGAGGAGATTGAAAATACCATTTTAACCCTAAATGAACATGGATGTTTTTTTTTATACCCCTCCAACAACAGGGCACTATAAGACATTACATGTATGCAAACATGCTATATCCAGTCAGGCTCCCCCTCTACATACACGGACCAATGACCAGGCAGCTGTAGGCCATGGGAAAGGACTATGAAGGCATCTGCAGGTCTGGCCTGCATTCCACATTGGCTGCTCTGGCAGGAAGTTCTTTGAGGGGTCATGGGTCACTTCAAGGCCTTCAACTTAATTTATTACTATAGTGATTCAAGGTCCCCCACCGTTCATCAATCTCAGTTTACCAGAATTATCATTACATAAACATAGCATAAAATAACATAATATTCGGTCATTTGGTGGTATAGAAAAAGCCCTATCTGGATTACCATGGGAATTAGGTTTACAAGCTTCCCTTTGATTGTATTGTTGCTGTTCCTCGATCAGCGTATGATGAAAGGGGATCCAAACTGTTCCTAAAATCCTCATGGTCTAATGGGGCCTAAGCAAGTGCTTCTCAGCACCCTAGAAAATGTGAAAAAGGGGTGAGGACCAATTCCTTAGATTCTGGTAGATGACAGTTGGTCTTGAGCTAAGAAATACTGATTCAGTTAGGGGGATACGAACTGTGGGAATGAGGGGGACAAATCCCTCCCGATTATATGGATAGGTGAAACACAAAATAGCAAAAATAAACTAAATCATGCATTACAAGAGTTTGCCACTAGATGACACAGTATGTCTCTCCCATTAAAGCTTTGATCCAGGAAAGCTTTTGTATCCCCCTTATTAACATGTAACATGTAATGAGTGGCCAGCACTGAAAAGGCTACCTGCCCAGAAGCAGCGGAAACAGTATTTGCACAAAGGTATACATTACATTGTAATTGCAAATTGCTAGTATACTTTGTCAAGCATTTATTTTTGCACCACGACACCTGACTTTTGCATTTATTTTTTATTCTTGCAATATATTCACTTCTACTCTTTGTTCTTTATTCTGTTTTAATTTTCCCTTTCTTACTTTCTAATTCCCCTCTCAGCCTTCAGCTTCCTGCTCTTCCCTAATTCCCCTTCAATTCCGCTTCTTCTCCTTCATCACCCACATCCCACCTAACATCACACTCACTATTCCCATGGGAAAGTATCATGGAGTGATTAAAATTGATAGGAAGCAAGGATGTAGTAAGTAAGCAAGATGTTGCTCTGGCAGTTGTAAGGCAGGAAAAAAGATCACATGTATTGGAAACACATCGGTTATTATTACAGTGCTTGTGTCCATAGAAATGTGTATTCTATAACTTATTATTGTGCTACACATATATTTAAGTGTACTTTCTGTCATTGCTGCTAGCGGCCACTTGCAGTTTTGCTGCTGGCTTGGCTGTGCTGTATTCCGTGTATAAGACGACCCCCCTATTTTAAACTTCAAAATGTTTGCAAAAAATATCGTCTTATACACGGAAAAATACGGTAGTTCTACCACCTTAACCTGAAGATTTCTTTAATGTACAGGGTACAGCATATTCATGGGGAAAATACAATGGTAACTAAACACATGAACAAAAAGGAGTTAAACAGTTGTGCCACTAAACAATATTACTTTGTAACATTATTAAGGTAACTAGATCAGAAGGCCAAATAAACCTAATTACCCAGAGATATTGCACAATATGGACTGTTTAGTAAGCTGTTTTAGCATCTATCCATAGGACGCCTTCAATGGTAAATTGTCCCATTTGAAGCATTACATGTAAGACATGTCAAGTAGGCCACAATACAAACACATCATATTGTTATGGATCGAGGTTGGTTACACTAGTTACAAAAATATATTCAACATGAGACTGTACAGCATGATCGAAGATTAGGAATACACATCAAAGTGGAGGTAAATGTGCACACAGGTATCACATGTCAACTAGAACACATTACAAATGAGTGGAGAATTGTAAATGTATTTTTAGTGTAGTGCAGGTGGGTATGTGCTAACCCCTGGGGATCTGTGCTAATGAGGTTGACTTTGCATTCCTCCATACATCTTTTAATTTCAACAAGAAATTAACTTAAACTGAATGGTATTCTGACCCACCTATAAAAGCGCATGCTGCAAGCAGATATGAACGTAGTCAGGAGTACTTTCACTCAAACCAGCTAGGATATCTTGAATTAGTGATATAGATTGTTGATCAGACACTGCTTAGCTGTAATTAAAAACTGAGTCTATGTAAATGGGCTTTACATTACTCTTTCATTAGTTGTTTTACATTATTTATTGATCTATTGTTGAATGGGTTATGTCCAGTGTCCCATAACTGTTGTCAGGTTGTACAATGGAATTGTAAATTCCCTTTTTTATTGTTCTGGTTCAGACCCAGATCCCAATGACAAAGGGATTAATTATATTTTGTAGCAGAGAGAGGAGAATACCTTCTTGCTGATAGCAGATAAGTGTTGCAAGTAATGTTATTCTGGAACATTACAATTAATTATATTGCAAACAAGTATGTTACATGTAGTATTAGTCATGCCCCCCCCCCCCCCCCCCCCCCCCCCCCCCCCGGATCCTTAGACTCTTTTGGGGCAACCAATGGCCATTTTCTGGGCACTAGCCCATGTGGCTTCAAACACCCATTTTCTTGCAATTGCCTAAAGGGACTATGCCACTTCTCCTGGACGTTCTGGTCAGCCCCAAAAAGTAATTACTCAATAAAGTTTTTCATCTGAGGGAAGGCGAGTTGGAACCCAGGAACAAACTATAGTACACCACAGTATAGCCCCTTGAAACCATCAGGCTCTGCCACTATGCTTACACTGCACAAAAGGTACCCCAAGCCCACCAATTTGCTACACTAGGGGGAGCACTCACATAGGGGGAAATATTTAAGGTGGGCTTAAAAATCACAAAACAAGAGGAAACAACTCTGTATATCTGTATTAAAAAACTTGTTTCACCCTTAAGTTGTACCCTACATCCCCACATATAGACCTCTGGCTGGGGTTAACAAGGACCCACAGAGAAAATACATGTATCTTACACATATTGCCAGCTTTAACTTTGAAAGCTTTATAATATACATGGTATATCGGAGACATGGTGAAGATTACACACAATAAAAGCATGGCTCCTTCACCAAACAATACTTACTATCCAGGAGAAGGATATGGGAAATTTCTCCTAAGCTATTCTTAGGGAAATTCCTAGAGAGAGCTCTGGGGATGCATGGCCCACCTACCCAAGCTCTGTGGGTATAATAAATACTGAAATTGGGGACCTGGATTTTCTTTACATTCCTACTCAAAGCTCAATAGAGGACCACATTTGAAAATAACACACTACAATAATTCCCAGATAAAACTCTGGGGAGGGATGACCATCCCACATTATAAACAAAGTGCTGTACAGTAAAAAGTATTGTATTCCCAGTAGTAACATATGGATGTGAGAGCTGGACTGTAAAGATAGATGAGCACCATATTATGAGAAGACAGGTTTCCCTAGAGAAGACTCTGATGCTGGGAAAGACGGAAGACACTTGATGAAGGTGGAGGAAGGGGCAGAGATGGATAGATGAGATCATTGAAGCAATGAACATGAGCTTGATAAAGCTCAGAGGGGCAGTGTCTGACAGTGGTGCCTGACGTGCTGAGATTTATAAGGTCACAGAGAGTCGGACATGACTGAACTGGGAACCTTAGAGCAATAAACAAGGCAAACTGAATTCAGTCAAATATAAGATGACAAGATTAAACTTTGATATCCTCAAGCCGTTGGTAGCCCAGAGGGCCGCAACTGGGAGCCATGTAAAGCGAGGCGAGCCATTGAGGCATTGAAGCACACAGGACTTAGGCTGAAATGAGCGTCGAAGGAGCTCCTGCGAGCCTCGCAAAGAGAGGCGAGCAGTTGAGGCATTGAAACACGCAGGACTTAGGCTGCAAGCAGTTGAGTAATGCGGGACTTAGAAAAAGAAATGCGACCTCGGAATCTCGGAGGCAAAAAAATCTGATCTTGCAAAAATCCGAATATGAAAATACAATCAGCCAAACTGCGGAATTCCAAAAACACGAAAAACAAGAAAAAAAATTAAATATAAATAAAAATACGCTCACACACAGCACGGAGGGAATGCCAGGACGCCTGGGAGTGAGGTTGCCCGCAAATTTAAGCATGCAAATCACAGCCAGGTACGTACGAGTTAGCCAGGAAAGTACAGGTTACAAAATATACCATTACGATGGATGGAAAATGCTTGCGAGGCAAGTAAGACATAGAACTAGAACCGCCGCAAATGTTCGCGAACCGGCGAACATCGGCAAACCGCCATAGACTTCAATGGGCAGGCGAATTTTAAAACCCACAGGGACTCTTTCTGGCCACAATAGTGATGGGAAAGTTGTTTCAAGGGGTCTAACAACTGGACTGTGGCATGCCGGAGGGGGATCCATGGCAAAACTCCCACGGAAAATTACATAGTTGATACAGAGTCTGGTTTTAAGCCATAAAGGGCATAAATTACCTAACATTCCTAAATTGTTTGGAATAACGTGCTTTAAAACATCAGGTATGATGTTGTATCGATCAGGTAGTGTAAGGGTTACACCCGCTTCACAGTGACAGACCAAACTCCCCGTTTAATGCACCGCAAACAACCGCAAACAGTCCATTTGCACAACCGCAAACTCCCCATTTGCACAAGGTTGGATACCAAGCTAGCCATGTCCCGTTCCATGTCCTCACTGATGTCATTGAAGGTCTCTTCCTCCACCCAGCCACGTACAACACCAAGGGTCCCCGAAAGGTGACCACAAGCCCCCTGGGACGCCTGCTGTGTTTGGTCTTCCACCTCCTCAAAGCCACCTTCCTCCTCTGACTCCTCTTCTTCAGACTCCTCTCATGCATTGCCTATCTCTGCATTATTATAAGGTGTGTTAAGTAGTACTACTCTTATCAGTTTAAAACCTGTTACAGCACATATCAGGGGGCGTGTATAAGGCCTGGATTTTTAGAACTGGGGGATGGAAAAAGATGCTTTGTTGGTCGTATCACTTCAATTTTGGGGCACTTTGAGACATTAGCTTCTTACGCTCAAACATGTCCTTTACAGGCACCTGACTATGGGCAGATGAGCAGGAACTGCTCAAGGCGAGAGACGCAGTGGCGGATAGTTGAGAGGGGGCAAGGAGGACAGCAGTGGTTGATGTGGCTGATGATGCTGGACCAGGAGGAGGATGGCGGCTTTGAGTTTGTGTGCTGCTTGTACTCATGTGTTGGTCTGGAGTCACCCAAACATTAGGTCTCAACCTGTAGAGGATAAGGGAACCAGGCTTCTCTAGACCTCATTCATCATTACCGGTTTTGACAGATTGGTACTATGCGTCCAAGCTACTGTGACAACAGATATGAGTGGCACTGTGCACTTGCAGAAGTTGGCACAGTAGGCGCTGTAGGTCTGACACACACGCTTGCATCCAACTAACTGCTATGCAATCTATTACAGTAGAAATGTTTTTGTTTGTTTTAGATGTACACTACTGTTACACCAGATATGAGTTGTGTGTTAAGTAGAAAAATTAGGCATGTACACATGCCTGAAAAATTAGGTATTGTTGATCTTGCAGCGAGCAGAGAAGAAGGTAGGCCTGATTCAACGCCCGCATACCCACACTCAGAGATTGAGGGGGGGACCTGAGAAGGCCACGGGTCGGAGATATAAAGGGGAGCCATCCCAAATAAGCACACAAGCGGGGACAAAGGTAGTGAAGGGGACATAGAGGCCCATGGACTGACGGTCGCCATCTTCGCAGGAAAAGGGCCCAGCAATTAAGCCAAACTGACCCAGCACAGGCAGCTACTTGAGTCAAACGCTGTACAATTAAACCTTAATAAAGCTGAAACATGCAGGAGCAGGGATTCTAAATGGCCACACGGGGACAAGGAGGCTAACAGCCCCCACAGTCTCTGCACCACTCTTTTTAACAGATAACCCAATGGGCTAACCAGGGACCTTGCCCACATAAAAAAACAGAATTTTATTGGATGAATTATTAGTGTCTTTACCCCCCAAGAGAGGACATAATATACGGTATCTTTAGACTACCTGATGGCCAAACCTCCTTTAGCACCAATGCTATCCAAGAAACATTTCAAAACTTTATCTGACTGGGGGTCTATAGAGTGACATTAGTACTGACCTTTATCTGACTGGGTGTCTATAGAGGGACATTAGTAATGACCTTTATCTGACTGGGTGTCTATAGAGGGACATTAGTAATGACCTTTATCTGACTGGGTGTCTATTGAGTGACATTAGTACTGACCTTTATATGACTGGGGGTCTATAGGTGACATTAGTACTGACCTTTATCTGACTGGGTGTCTAAAGAGTGACATTAGTACTGACCTTTATATGACTGGGGGTCTATAGGTGACATTAGTACTGACCTTTATCTGACTGGGTGTCTATAGAGTGACATTAGTACTGACCTTTATATGACTGGGGGTCTATAGGTGACATTAGTACTGACCTTTATCTGACTGGGTGTCTATAGAGTGACATTAGTACTGACCTTTATCTGACTGGGGGTCTATAGAGGGACATTAGTACTGACCTTTATCTGTCTGGGGGTCTATAGGTGACATTAGTACTGACCTTTATCTGACTGGGTGTCTATAGAGGGACATTAGTAATGACCTTTATCTGACTGGGGGTATATAGAGGGACATTAGTACTGACCTTTATCTGACTGGGTGTCTATAGAGTGACATTAGTACTGACCTTTATATGACTGGGGGTCTATAGGTGACATTAGTACTGACCTTTATCTGACTGGGTGTCTATAGAGGGACATTAGTAATGACCTTTATCTGACTGGGGGTCTATAGAGGGACATTAGTACTGACATTTATCTGACTGGGTGTCTATAGAGGGACATTAGTAATGACCTTTATATGACTGGGGGTATATAGAGGGACATTAGTACTGACCTTTATCTGACTGGGGGTCTATAGAGGGACATTAGTACTGACCTTTATCTGTCTGGGGGTCTATAGGTGACATTAGTCCTGACCTCCTGCTGCAGTATTATTACTCCCAGTACTCCCAGGCTTGCTACTATTAGATATAATAACCTCAGTTTCGTTTCCTTATCTGTTGGTAACATCAAAATATGATTATTAAATATTTCATATTTGTTTGTTTTTTTCTCCCAAAGTGAACCCCTTTGTGTGTGTCCCACAGATGTGGCGTTTCCGCTCTGCGTATGTTGGATTTGCACCGCTCAAAAAGTATGGAAAGAGATCCCCCCCCCTTGAAGCCCATTAATGACATCATCAGTAAATTGTATGTAACAGATTCCAGTGTTTAGGGTTTATGACCCAATACTGCGATCATATCATTTATGACAAAAATCCGTATTTATCGTATTATTCAGACGCGCGTGCATCTTTGTGTTACATTTCCTGATAGTTTATTATCTTGATCTTTATATATTTACTAGCGACTTGCCCGTCAAAAAATGGCGGCAATAAGATTGTAAGGCAGGTAATGGTTTGGACGAGACATTCATTTTGTTGGCGGTTGGATATCCTTCGGCGCTCATTGCGAAGCTGTTGGTTGTATTTTTTTTCTGATAGGCTGCCAGCGATAGCACTCTCAAAGCAGTTACAAATCTAAATCACTTTATTATGCTCTGAGACCTGAATACATTTTTTAATTTACACTGCACAAAAAAAATTATATATTTAACACTGTACTTATATATCTGTCTTTGCGATGAGCGCCGAAGATTGATCGTTGCAAAGCACGAAACATGAAGGACACGAGGGAAGAGGCTCACAATGAGCGTTGAAGGTCCTCAGAGTACAAAAAGCATCACGTGTGGCAAACAGCATTGCCATGGCTTCAAACTTTATTGCCCCGTCATTTGTGCCAGGCAAGTCGCTAGTGATATAATATAACATAATGCAATACAATATTATACAGTACACATGGGTGTTGGAACTGGGGGGGGGGGTAAGGGGTAACCCCCCCCCCAGATTTCTTATCGTAAGTATGTATGCGTATAGAAGCTAACAGGGGAGAGGGGGAGGAAACACAGGGGAGAGGGAGAGGAAGACACAGGAGAGGGGAGAGGGGGAGGAAGACACAGTGGAGAGGGGGAGGAAGACACAGGGCAGAGGGGGGAAGAGAAACAGGGTAAGGGAGATGTGAGGGGAAGAGACACATGGGAGGGGGGAGAGACACAGGAGAGAGTGGGGGGTAGAGACACAGGGGAGAGGGGGGAAGAGACTAATGGGAGGGAGTGGTGAGGAGACACCGGGGAGAGGAAAGAGGGTAAAGACACAGAGGAGGGGGGAAGAAACACAGGGGAAGGGAGAGGGGATAGAGACACAGGGGAGAGGTGGTAGAGACACAGGGGAGAAGGAGGAAGAGACACAGATGAGGGGGGAGAGACACAGGGGAGAGGGAAGGGGGGAAAGACACAGGGGCGGGGGGAAAGAAACACGGGAAGGGAGAGGGGGGTAGAGACACAGGGGAGGGGGGAGTGACACAGGGAAGAGGGAAGGGGGAAAAGACACAGGAGAGGGGGGAAAGAAACACTGGGGAAGGGAGAGGGGGGTAGAGACACAGGCAAGGGTGGGAGAGACACAGGGGAGAGGGGGGGAGAGAGACATGTGGGAGGGAGTGGGGGGGGGAGACACAGGGGAGAGGGGGGAGAGAGACACATGGGAGGGAGTGGGGGGGAGACACAGGGGAGGTCTTCTGCTTTCTTATTATTCTTATTATTATTACTATATAATGTGTAGATGTATTGGCTGGGCATGCTCTTGTGCATTATTATTATTATTATTATTATTATTATTATTACTATATAATGTGTAGATGTACCGGCTGGGCATGCTCGTCTATATTATTAATATTATTATTACTATTATTATTACTATATAATGTGTAGATGTACCGGCTGGGCATGCTCGTGTGCATTATTATTATTATTATTAGTAGTAGTATTTTACTAATAATAATAATAATAATGCACAAGAGCATGCCCAGCTGGTACATCTGCACATTATATAATAATGATAATAATAATAATAATAATAATAATAATAATAATAATAATGCATGCCCAGCTGGTACATCTACACATTATATAGTAGTAATAATAATAATAATAATGCACAAGAGTCCTTCAGCACTGCACTGGACACTGAATAAACTTGCCTAGCTATGGTTTTCCCTATTGATGCAGTATCACCTACACTCTACCTCCTCTCAGTAAGACTGCAAGTTAGTTCTGATTCCAAAATGGCTGCTGTCCATGAGGTAGAAGGGTGTGGAAGGGAGTGTATGCTGCTGATTGGCTGGAATGTGTCTGCTGACTGTGACATGCAGGGTCAAAGTTTGCTCAATGATAAAGTATTGGGGGCGGGTCGAATCTCGCATATGTTCGCAGTTCGCCGCGAACGCGAACATGCTATGTTCGCCGGTAACAGTCCGCCGGCGAACTATTCGCAACATCTCTACATAGAACATCATGTCATTTTACAATACTAACTTGCAAATAATAAGATTACGAATGTGAAATGCCGGTTTTCCTGCCTAAACCAATGGATTTGCCTTGTACATGCAGCCTATATATACTTCACACCTGGCACAGTGCTTACACTTTCTCCTCAGGGGATGAATAGTGATGTCGCGAACATCAAATTTTGGGTTCGCGAACAGCGAACGCGAACTTCATCAAATGTTTGCGAACGGGCGAACATCGGCAAACCGCCATAGACTTCAATGGGTAGGCGAATTTCAAAACCCACAGGAACTCTTTCTGGCCACAATAGTGATGGGAAAGTTGTTTCAAGGGGACTAACACCTGGACTGTAAAAATTACATAGTTGATGCAGAGTCTGGTTTTTGGCCATAAAGGGCATAAATCACCTAACATTCCTAAATTGTTTGGAATAACATGCTTTAAAACATCAGTTATGATGTTGTATCGATCAGGTAGTGTAAGGGTTACACCCGCTTCACAGTAACAGACCAATCTCCCCGTTTAATGCGCCGCAAACCACCGCAAACAGTCCCTTTGCACAAACTCCCCATTTGCACAAGGTTGGATACCAAGCTAGCCATGTCCCGTTCCTTGTCCTCACTGATGTAATTGAAGGTCTCTTCCTCCACCCGGCCACCAAGGGTCCCCGAAAGGTGACAACAAGCCCCCTGGGATGCCTGCTGTGTTTGGTCTTCCACCTCCTCAAAGCCACCTTCCTCCTCTGACTCCTCTTCTTTACACTCCCAGAGTCTGGGGGCTTCCACTGCACAGCATGGAAGATTATACACAGGTCAGAGTCTGGGGGCTTCCACTGCACAGCATGGAAGATTATACGCGTTGCCTCTGTCTGTGTTATTATACGGTCTGTACTGTTAAGTAGCACTATTCCTATCGGTTTACTCCCTGTTACGTCCACTATCAGGGGACGTGTATATGGCATGGATTTTTGGAAGCGGGAGATGGAAAAAGATGCTTGATCAGTCCTCCCACTTCAAATTTGGGGCACTGCGCGTGCAATCTAAGGTGCCACCAGATATGAGTGTCACTGCGCACTGGCAAAAGTTGGCAGAGTAGATGCAATAGGCTTCACACACACGCCTGTAGGCAGGCAATTGCTATTCAATCTATTACAGTCAAAAAAGTGTTGTTTTATTTCACTAAGCACAATATAAGCTGTTAGGTGTTAGCCTGTCACACACACACGCTGGCAGGCAGGCATATGGAATTAGATTACACAGAAAAAAATTATAAAATAAAATAAATGATGTTCTAGCCCTAAAAAGGGCTTTTTGGGTTGCTGTCCTTCAGATGGAAGGCTCTGGAAGGGAGTGTATGCTGCTGATTGGCTGGAATGTGTCTGCTGACTGTGAGGTGAAGGGTCAAAGTTTCCTCAATGATAAAGAATAGGGGGCAAACCCAAAATCGCAATGTGTTCTCCGTTCGCTGCGAACGCGAACAAGCAAAAATCGCCGCAAATAGTCCGCCGGCGAACTGTTCGGGACATCACTAGGGATGAACAGTCTGACTGGACATTTTCTGCTGCCGGAAAATCCAAAGAGATTTTTAGCTCTTCAGGATATTGATTGCTGGATATTACTTATAATTAATTTATTATTAATTTAAAAAAAATATTATAAAAAATAAATGCTAAATATCATATTTTATATTGCCTTTACTTTCTGAGGACATAAATGCTTCGGTGTTCCAAATACATTGATTTATTGATTAATTAATTATTCACGTATATTAATTTATTAATTACTAATTTTAAAAAAAATGATATTTTCCACTACATTATTATTTTTTTATATTTCACACTGCATTTATATATATTTCTTATGCTTAGCTCTTTCTAATACATTTATTCATTGATTAACTTTATTATTACCGTCAAATAATTAATTAATTACTAATTACAAACATTTTTATATTTTATACTGCACTACATATTTTACACTGCATTTCTATATCTGTATTATGCTTAGCTCTTTTTTATACATTTATTCATTTATACATTTCTTATTAACGACAATTTATTCATCAATTACTAACTACAAAAAAAAATCAAATTTAAACTGCACTACAAAAAAAATTATATTTTACAATGCACTTATATATCTGTAGTATTGCTCATTGGCTGACAGGGATAGCACACTCAAAACAGTTAAATATTTCAATAACTTTATTATGCTCTGAGACCTGCAAACAATGTCTATTTTACACTGCAGTAAAAAAATTATATATTTTACACTGTACTTATAAATCTGTATGAATGCTCATTGGCTGACAGTGATAGAGCCCTCAAAATAGTTAAAAATGTAAATCAATTTATTATGATCTGACACCTGCTGCATCTTAAACATCTTACTTTCAGTGATTAATTAATTAATTGAATGCAAACATTAACAATGCTTTTCATGTAATTTTACAGTTTGCTCATCTCTGTGAACACTGGACCTGCATGAACACAGACCGTGAGCTTTGCAGCATTTCATCTGCAATTACATCACCATTACAGGTATATGATTTAATTATTTCCTTCTTTAGGAAAACATGATTAAGTCTTTTTGTTTTTTATTAATCACAGTTTTGATAAATTCATTAATGTATAGTACTTTATTAATTACCGTAAGTAGTAATCACTAATTACAATATTTTTTTGGGACAATGACCTTATTTATTAATATATAGATGCTTAGCTATTTACCTTTTAATTTATGCTAATTAAACATCACACATTGATTGATTCATTAATTAATTGAATCCAAAAATTAAAACTAATTTTCAGGTCATTTGACAGTTTGCTCAAAGCTCTTTGTGTTTGGATATGAAATTTACATTTTAATGATGCCGTTCTTTAGGAAAACATGATTAGCATTTTATGTTTTGCATTGATGTCAGGTATTGATTCATTAATTAATGTATATTCATTTATTAATTTATTATTAAAAAAATAATATTTTACACTGACCTTATTTATGAACACATATATGCTTAGCTCTTTATGTTTTCATGTATGCCAATTAAACATCAGAGATTGATTGATTAATGAATTAATTTAATTAAAAGAAAAATACAAATGCCTTTCATGTAATTTTACTGTTTCATTACAGCTACTTAGGTTTTGCATTGATGGCAATATGATGACAATATGTACAACAAAAAATAAATTATCTCTTACAGATTTGAAGAAATAAAAGGCCACAACTACACACACGACAAAGTGGAAAAGAACTTAATCTATTAATACTTCAGGTAAGTAAAAAAAAAATCTTTGTAATGTTATGATTGTTATTGTTTGCTATATAAGAAAACATTACAATTGAAACTAAAACGCCTGTATTTACAATTACAGATTACAATGGTGGACCATGCAGAAACAAAGAAAGAACAGAAAACAAGAAGGGCAAGGGAACAGAAGCAAAGGTGGAGAGATGCACAGTTGCCTGATACTTCACAAAGATTAAGAGAAGAAGACAGACAGAGACTTGCAAATAAAAGAAAAATTAGTCAAAAAGGACAAACTGAGTGTGATGGAGCTTCAAAGAAAAGAAAACGTAAACAGAAAAATGTCTGTGAAACATTGCCTAATGACCCAATATTGCCTTATGATACAAATGTTGATATAGAAATGGTAGTGATATCTATGTTCAGGAAGCTCAGGATAGTCCCTTATTTACAGCCCTACCAGTAGTGAATCATTATTGTGGATTACTCAATGTGGTTTGTCAGTTTTGTGGGGCCTATCATTTTCTGAAGGAAAGACCAACTGATGGAGAGTTTATTAGTTGCTGTCAGAAAGGAAAGGTAAGACTTCCAGAAATTCACACATTTCCAGAATATTTAAAAGGTATAATAATGAGTGATCCGACATCCAAATTATAGCAATGAAAAAAAAAATTAGGTTTTATAACAGTGCAATTTCATTTGCTTCAGTGGGTGCAACATAAGCAGAAAATGTCCCAGGACATGGTCCTTGCTGTTTTAAAGTACAAGGACAAATATACCACTGGACTTTTACACCCACAAGAAGGAACACAAAGGAAATTTGCACAGTTATATGTCCTAGATACAATGGAAGCTGTTGAACAACAATGACGCTTCCTGAAAATAAACAATGGTTACCCATAGTCTTTGAACAGCTGGATAACATTATGGCCAACAACCCATATAGTCAAGCATACCAAAAATAAGCAGAGGTTGGAAAAGAACAACAGGCACATGTGCAAATAAATCAACCAATGCCAAGAGTAAATATGGTTCTCAAAAGAGATTGCCATACTGATCAAAGACATTATAATTTACCAACAGAACATGAGGTTGCCATGGTCTTTAAAAATGATGATGGTAGATTCACATAGCCAGGAGATGGAAGGACATGAATCTAAACTTCCAAAAGGTGACAAGGAAGATCAACTACTTACTTATTAACGAGAGGCTAACCCATACTGTTTTAGATAGGATGCCCCAATTCCAGATAGTTTGGGACCCTTGGATAACATCCTCCTTTAGCGTTCCCCTAGTATAATGCTTGTAATTGTCTGAAGCGATTTTGAGGAGTGGACTGGAGTGGGGGAGCTCTGGAGACCTTTCCGTGGTACTAGATGGCAAGGAGGATCTGAGGTAAGAGGGAGAAACCAGCCGGGATTGCTCCGTGGCCGCCTAGAGGGGCCAATAATTATTTTTTGTGATATGGTACACGATAGTTTAGTAAAAATAGATAGGTATTAACTTTTATATGGTATGCTCCTATCAACTGTGTACTCTTGAATTTAATTGGTTTATTATGCCTTGGATTTTCTTTATGGTTGGAAAAATCAGTTTAGACACTAGAAAATGTTCTCACTAAAAATTAAAAAACAAGAAGGTTTAGTCAGTTAATTGCTGAAAAATGATAATTTTGTGATTATATGACTTGATAAAACTGACATTTATGACTGTTAAGAATATTTTATTTGTGTATGGAATTTGTATACCTTCTAATAAAAGAATATTTATTCAAAAAAATGATGATGGTGAGCCACCATTTGAGCGGGATATTAGAATATATCCACGTAATCAAGAGCAACCTTTTATAAATATAAATATAAATGTATTATGTAGTAATTTTGATCCAATGACATATCCCATTTTCTTTCCAAATGGTGAGCCAGGATGGCAACCAAAATTACAATTGCAAAGTTATCACAATAGTTTGTGTTAGAAACAATATTTCTATGCTGGAATATAAAGTGGCACAAACTGCGATTCGTGAACATTTTAATCCTATTTTATTTGGGGGAAAACTCACACAACAATGGATTATTGATTCATATCTACAAGTCGAGGCAAATGTTGTCAAATTTCAAGAAAACAAGCTTGCAGTAGAACAATACTCTTGACTGATGGATTATGTCACTGAATTGTCTGCAAATAGAGACATTACAGGCGGAAGAGCAATCATTTTGCCATCCTCTTTCCAAGGATCTCCTCGCAATATGCGAGAAAGATACAATGATGCAAAGGATATTATGACTAAATTTGGCAAACCAGATGTATTCATTACATTCACATGTAATCCACAATGGCCAGAGATCAAGGAAAATTTTAAACTTGGTCAAAATACTTCTGATAGACCAGATTTAGTGGCTAGAGTATTCAAAATAAAATGTAAGTAATTAATACATGATATAACTAAAGGACACTTATTTGGGAAATGTGTGGCTTTTGTTTATACCATTGAATTTCAAAAAGAGGCCTGCCACATGCACACATACTTTTAATCCTACAAGAAAAAGATAAATTGAATATGGCAGACAGAGTGGATTCAGTAATTACTGCTGAACTGCCACATCCAGAAAAATATTCAAAAACTTTATGACAATGTAACACATAGAATGATTCATGGTCCATGTGGAAATATCAATCCAAATTCACCATGTATGGAAAATAAAAAATGTACAAAAGAGTTCCAAAAACAATTTCAAATGCAAACTTATGCTAATTGTGATGGATACCCTTTGTATAAAAGAAGAGAAGGACAAACTGCCATTATTCGTGGCCAAAAGGTCAATAATAGATATGTAGTTCCATACAATCCACATTTGCTAATTAAGTACAATGCACACTTAAATGTCAAAGCTTGCACTTCTATCAAATTCATCCAATATGTGTATAAATATATCTAAAAAGGATGATGCAGCAACTGTTCTTGTGCAAGGTGTATAAAATGAACAAGACAATCCAATTTTTCATGATGAACTTTCATCTTATTTAGATGCTCGCTATGTCAGTGCTCCAGAAGTAATGTGGCGTCTTCTGAAATTTGAGATGCATGATCGGTCACATGCTGTGTATCGATTAGCTGTACATTTGCCACAAAGTCAATTTGTTTGCTTTACTGCAGGGAATGAAAGAAATGCCTTAGACCAAATTGAACAGAGTGCAACAACACTTACTGTTTGGTTTCAATTAAATTGCCAGGCCACTGCGGCCAGACAATTTTTATAAATTGAGATTCCATATCCCTATGTATTTGTTAATGGCAAATGACGACATTGAAGAAAAGATACTAATAAAATTATCATAAGAATTTATACCATTAGCCCAAGAGACATTGAATGTTTCAGTTTAAGATTACTTCTTTTACATGTTCCCTTTGCACAAAGTTATAAACATTTATGTACAGTGAATGACATAGTTTATGATACTTTCCAATTAGCAGATGATAAGGAATGGGGGAGATGTCTAGAAGAAGCATCACTATGTCAAATGCCAAAGCAGATGAGAGAACAATTTGCATTCATTTGCATATTTTGCAATGTACCTGATGCATTAGCTTTGTGGGAAATATTTAAATAAAATATGTGTGAAGACTTTTTGAAATGTTACAATGAGACCATTGCGCTATTAAAAGCATTAATCGAAATTCAAGAAATCTTTCTTTGTCATGGATTAAATTGTGCAAATTTTAATCTGCCTGATCCAGGATTTATAGATAAAATTAACTTTGAAGAGTAGGACACTGAGATTGAATACCAAAAAACACAAGAAAAAATTGCAACTTTAAATTCATTACAATTGCAAGCATTTACAATATACAAATGCAATAGAAAGAACGTTATTTCTATCTAGATGGCCCTGGTCCTGGTGGATCAGGAAAAACTTATCTCTATAATTTTTTGATCAGGAATAACTTATCTCTATAATTTTTTGATGAATTGCATTGGAGCACAGGGTCAAATACCACTGTCATTTGCAACAACTGGAATTGGTGCACTTTTGTTAGAAAGTGGCAAAACTGTGCATAGTGTATTTAAACTGCCAGTAGCCATTCTAGAAACATCAGTGTCAGATATTCTAATAAATTCATTACATGCCCAAAAATAAAAAAAAGTAAATTAATTATAATAGATGAGGCAACAATGATGTCATATCATGCCCTGCAATGTATTGATCGATTACTGAAAGAAGTTATGGATAATGATTTGCCATTTGGTGGAAAAGTGATGTTGTTAGTAGGCGATTTTAGGCAAACATTACCTTTTGTGCCACATGGAAATAGGACTGACATCGTCGAAACATGTAAAAAAGACAAGTAAACCGTGGAAAATATTTACACACCTTAAATTAGAACTAAATATGATATCTGAAGGCCAAAATCAATTCAATGATTGGCTAATTCAAATTGGAGAAGAAAAACATCCAAAAATAACTAATCTGCCTGATGATACCATTGAAATTCCATCACAAATGATTTGCAAAGAATCACTAATATCGGCAATCTTTCTCAATACGATCAATAACGAGGATTACTCAGAAATTGCAAACAAAGTGATAATAACATCAAAAAATATATATGCATTGAATCTAAATAATGACATTTTAAAATTAATTAATGCACCCACAAAATATTATTATAGTGCAGATTCGGTTCTGGCTGATGCCAAATATTTTGCACCACATATTTAGCAACTTAAAAAAGGGGCAATTGTCATGCTACCAAGAAATATAAATCCCAAAAAAGGACTTTGTAATGGGACCAGATTAATTGTGCAGGATTTAAATATAATTTCATACATGCAGAAATTATGAATGGTACCCATAAAGGTGAACAAGTTTTTATACCAAGAATTGATTTGGCTTCAAGTGAGATAGGTTTGCCTTTTTGTCCTTCAAAGGAGACAATTTCTCATTATCATGGCATTTGCCATGACCATTAATAAATCACAAGGACAAACTTTTAAGTCTGTGGGTATTTTTTTACAGGAACCTGTCTTTGCCCATGGACAACTCTATGTTGCATTTTCCAGATGCGACAATTCAGAGGAAATTAAAGTTCATATTGAAGAAAACCAAAGTCAGGGTGATTTATTAGATGATGGCAGAATTGTTACAAAAAACATTGTCTACTATGAGGTTCTGTAAACATAGAGGTTTTATTTCGAGGACGAAATTTGATGTCACTCGGGCTCTTTTTAGCAGACCACTATTTCACTTGGGAAAGGTTTATATATGTTTGAGCTATATTTTTTTGCCTGTGTTACTTTACTCCTTGTGACTACTGTGAATTGCCAGTCAGCATTAATGACATATAGTAGTCTCAGGCAAACAGGAGTTGCATCACTATTGTATGCTATAACACATTATTTGTACATATTTTCTATAAACCCTCCTCAACCTTTTTTCATAACCAGTAAAGTACTTCCATGCGCTTTTTTCTACATTGGTTTTAACCACACTTTTTTGAGCTAAAAATTATTTATATATTTTTTCATACTTTTGTCCTCCCAAGGATTAGCAAATTCATTTTGCCATATGAGGGAAGACTGTAGGAACTTAAGAATATACCAGCTAGTAGCTCATTTAAAGGAATCATCCATTCCAAACCCTATAGTTCCTATATATATTTTTTCTACTATTATTACCATTGTTAAGGTGTTAAGGCACCAAGGAACTTTTTTACAGTGATATACTTTATCATATAATTTGTGGTTTAGTCCACGTTAAAAGCCACTAGTTTAAGACAACGCAAACAAAAACATCCTTTTAGGGAGTCACCTAAAGAATTTTCCTATTCTTTCATTGAGTTAGGACAAATAGAACAACTACTATTATATTGAAAATAGGAATCTTAACTCTATATCAAACAAATTATATATATATTATCATAATAAGGATACAATAAAAAATCTATTAGCATGGCACAATCTAATGTAAATCAGTGGGACTTTACAGAGCTTATGAAAGAAGCAGAGTCCACCTTCTGCAGCAAAGAAACAGAATCACAGAAATTATCCGGTGACCAAAGTATAATAGGCAGCTCTAAAGAATTACTAAAAGGACTGAAAAAACAAATAAGAACTATTTGGGAAATATCAAGTCTCCACAACTATGTAAAATCGAAAATTGTCCCGAGAGGACTAAGAATCCAACTGGCACCCGCTACACATTTACTTGAAGTAAATTTTGTGACAAAATGGACAGAAATTGTGAATAAATGCTCAATAGAATTAATGAACCTTATTTTAAACACTGAAAAACAGAATTTAGATAATATTAAACAAACAGTCATAGACAAACAAATAGATTTCTCTAGATTCAAGGACAACAGTGAATATGAAGCATCACATTTATAGTTGTGAGCGTACGAGTTGTTGCTAACGCTGCGGGCTCGCGTAGCGAGCGAAGCGAGCGAAGCGAGGGCCTCAGTTGCTGGCATGGAGCGCCGAAGGCGCTCCATGCCAGCAACTGCGACCCTCGCAAAGTTCACGTCGCAACCCAAACAGTACGACACTCGCAAACAACATACGACACACGTTCACACACATTACGGACTCGCAACACTCGGACGCAACTCGCGAACATTACAAAATGTAAAACACAATACATACACACACCACATACATAAAAAACTTACCTACACCAAGAGGCAGCACCCAGCACCTCAAAAATACAACTTACACCTCGATTTTACTCGAAATAAAACAGTTTAGAGACTAAAAAAAAATCGAAGCGAGAGAAAAAATGACCGCCGAACAAAACGAAAACGAGGCTACAGCACTCTAAACTCGCAAAACACCACAACAAACTCGCAAAACACCACAAAACACCTACGGATATTCCGATACAAACGTATACCACACATTACTCGCCATTTTACGCCAATGCGGAAGTACACAACAACGGTTTGGTCTCGCGCACGCACACTGTTACACTGCACACATTCAGCACGCTTACACAGCAGATCCACACCACTAATGCTGCAGCAACATCAAAACACATTCACAGCTCTTCCACACAATGCTTTAAAATAGGTAAAGTATATTCATTTATTAATGTATTATATATTTCATTATTACACACTAAACAGCATTAGCTACCTTACAATTTCATTGCCGTCATTTTTTGACGGGCAATTCGCTAGTTGAATATAAAATTGAACAATAATGTTGAGAAATTCAAGAAAGATCTTATAGCAAGAAAACAAAAGAAATTTTTACGGGATAGTAATGACTACCAAGTTGGAAGAATTTACAAATTCATCAGAATCAGACACCCTAGTAATACCGACATCAGTTCGTCAGAGGCAGAAACATCAGAAAGAGAAGAAAGTATACAACGATATAAATCACGTACACAATATGTCGGTGGAACATCCAGTGGCCCAACTACAAGATCTGGAGCGAATCAAACTACGCTAGAACATCATTTTTTAGGCAAGGGGCACGCCCAAAAACAACACTACACGTCTCGAACGAGAAAAAATCAGTAAAGATAAGTAATAATAAATGTAATTGAACAAAATTCACTAAAAATTGTCTGGACGATAAACATAATGAAATGACATTCAAAACAAAGGACACCTACAGTGAATTAATAAGAACATCTCAGAAATGCAATAAAAGGAAATTTGACATTAATAAAACGTCGGAAGTAATGTCCTTAATGGAACCTATAATAAATACATCAATAGTACATCCTAATAAATCTAGACCTCAGAGAGAATGTCTAATTAATGACCAATTAATAGATCCAACTGAGAAATTAATAATGAGACAGAGCAATATAACAGAAAAAACTATAACAACTGGACAACAAAAAGAAACAACAGTGATAAACTTGTCTGAAGTGAAATTGAAGGACTCAGATATATCTTTACTATCTAAGGGCCTTTCATTTGTCCCTACAAGCAACTCAGATCTTTTTGAGAATGTAAAAGACATAAACTTATTTGCTAGGAAACTAGCCCTTAAAAAATTCTTTACACAAAAGCGGGAGATAGAGCTCAATAATTTGGGAATAATTGATGAAGACAAGGAAGTATTTGAAACTCTGTTATCATTATTAGATGAACAAAAGTATGAAGGTCATTCCCAGACGAAAACAACTAAGAAACATACCAGTACTTTTACGCCTGATTTTAAGCAATATAATAATATTCAGGTATTTGTGGATGTGGTGACTAAAGACCTAAAAAGACTATTTAATGATGTCCAAGAAAAAGAAAAAGAAAAAAACAACATAGGTAAAAGCAATTTAAGTATAAGGGAATTCAAATCTCTACAAGAATTAAAGAAACATAAAGTAGTGATAAAACCCGCTGACAAAGGAGGAAACACAGTCATCATGGATGAACAAGAATACCTAAAAATGTGTAACAAATTGTTATCAGATACATCAACATATAAAGTATTAAAAAGTAATCCTCTCCAAGAGTTCCTAAAAGAACTAAAACTTATACTGTTAGCGGCCAAACAAGACAAATTAATAGATCAAAATACATATTATTTGTTTCCTAAAAGACCAGTTATAGCTACTTTTTACTCTTTACCGAAGATACACAAAAATAAAGTACCCGTACCGGGACGGCCAATTGTATCTGGAAACAACAGCTTAACTGAAAAAATAAGTGAATATGTAAATGATTACATTAAAGAAATAGTATCAGAAATACCTTCATACTTAAAAGATACGCTGGACCTGTTGAAACATCTAGAGGATATTGTTGTACCCACCAAAACAATACTTATCTCTATTGATGTAGAACAACTGTACTCCACTATCCCACATGATCTGGGGATCGCTGCAGTTGAACACTATTTAAGTGCAAGACCTATGGAAGACCTGAATATGAATGCTTTTATTATATCATTACTACGTTTCATACTAACAAAAAATGTTTTTATTTTTAATAAACAGTGGTATCATCAAATTAATGGCACAGCCATGGGAACCCCTTGTGCACCGAATTATGCCAATTTATACTTGGGTTTTTGGGAAAAGACACAAGTATTTTCAGAAGATATGTCAGTATATAATGAGAAAATATTATCATGGCATAGATACATTGACGATATTATGGTACTGTGGACAGGAAATACCAAAGAATTCACAGAATTCATGGAAAAATTGAACAAAAACTCGTTAGGTTTGAAATTCACGTATGTGATGGATGAAGAAGAAATAGAATTCCTTGACCTGAAGATATCAAAGGACCCAAGGGGAAAGATTCATACCTCTACATTCACAAAACCCACTGCAACGAACTCTCTATTAAAATGGTCTAGTCAGCATCCTAGAGCGTTAAAAGCAGGAATTCCAATAAGTCAGTATCTACGGATTAAAAGAAACTGCAGCAATCAAGACGTCTTTAAGATTCAAGCAGATCAACTAAGAGCTAAATTTAAAGCTCGAGGATACCCCAATCGCCTTTTGAAAAAAGCATACAAAAGAGCTGTTGAATCAGATAGACAGGATCTACTATTTTCAAATAAGAAGGCTGAATCAAACGATCAAATAAGATGTATTATGTCATTTGGAAAAGACTGGAAGGAAATTAAACAAATACTAGACAGGCATTGGTATATATTGACAGATGACTCTACATTATGTACCAGCCTTTCCGAAAAAGCTTCTATCACTTATCGAAAGAACAAGAGTATTAAAGATGAATTGGTGAAAAGCTTCTTTAAACCAACTACACAAAGTACAACATCATGGTTACCATCCACAAAAGGATTGTTTAAATGCGGAAAATGTAAAGCCTGTAAGTTCATTGTCCCCAGTAAAGATTTTACTGACCCAAACACTAATGTGAAATATCCAATTAAGCATTTTATCAACTGCAGCTCTACGCACGTCGTCTACGTTATAATCTGTTCCTGTCCGAAATTATATATAGGTAAAACTACACACCAACTGCGGAGAAGGATCTTGGAACACTCCTATACAGTGACCAAAGAAATGGACACATCTGTGTCTCGACATATAAAAAAATTTCACAATAACAAAGCGGAGGCAATGAAATTTTCAATAATTGATCAAGCGTTACAAAAACCTAGAGGAGGGGATATTGATAAGGATCTCTTAAAGCTGGAGAGCAAATGGATCTTTTTATTGAATACCCAAAGCCCACAAGGTCTTAATGAAGGATTTTCATATGCGCCCTTTCTATAACAGAGTAATAGTATATTTATTCATTTATCACTACACACACTTTATAATATTTCATAACACTTTTTTCACTTACATTTAGCTTTTCACCTCACATTTTGCACCCATAGATATATATATAGATATGTATATGTATGTATGCGTATATGTTTATATGAATATAGTTATAGGTATGTGTGTGTGCAAGTGTGTGTGTATGTTTATAATTGTGCATGTATATATACGTGTATGTTTGTGCATGTATATGTATATATATATATATTTTCCATATCACATGCACCTTATCCACTTGGATCTACATGTAGATACATTATAGAACACTTAATATACACAAACACATTGATATATCTCTCTTTTTTCACTTTTATTATTCAGATATTTCCAATTTTTGGAACAATATAATAATTCACTAGCCATCACTATCATTTGCCTTTACCTCTATATATTAGTTGGTTTAACAATATTTTTCATATATTCTAGGTCACTTTAAAATAGTAATATAGATTTACTTAGACCCACCATGGATAAATTCACCTTAGAGATATCAACAACATTTTTAGATCCAGTATATAGTAGTTGGAGCACTTTGGCATCTTTAAAACCAGATCAAAATGGCGTTGGTTGGCAAAATAACGCATGATTGGCATTCATGCATAACAATTTGAATAAAACAAAATGGAGTGTGTGGTTGGCAAATTACGTATGATTGGCAAGCCACCATTAACAGAAATGAAAGGAAAGAACGTGGGGACGTTTTTAAGTGCTACACTTAACTTTTCAAAAACGGAAATGACCTACAGAAATGAAAGGAAAGAACGTGGGGACGTTTTTAAGTGCTACACTTAACTTTTCAAAATGGCGTTGGTTGGCAAAATAATGCATGATTGGCATTCATGCATAACAATTTGAATAAAACAAAATGGAGTGTGTGGTTGGCAAATTACGTATGATTGGCAAGCCACCATTAACAGAAATGAAAGGAAAGAACGTGGGGACGTTTTTAAGTGCTACACTTAACTTTTCAAAAACGGAAATGACCTACAGAAATGAAAGGAAAGAACGTGGGGACGTTTTTAAGTGCTACACTTAACTTTTCAAAAACGGAAATGACCTAAATAGCGTTGCACAACCGGAAATGGATGAAAAATGGCTATAAAAGCCCCACTAGACCTCCAATTCAGTAGCCCATGAGTAAGCCCCAGAAGGGGTGAAACGGGACGGTCGGGAATATCATCTAAGCGCAAGTACTCTGGTTATTTGATTTATTGATTACAAAAGAGAGGTTTATATATGTTTGAGCTATATTTTTTTGCCTGTGTTACTTTACTCCTTGTGACTACTGTGAATTGCCAGTCAGCATTAATGACATATAGTAGTCTCAGGCAAACAGGAGTTGCATCACTATTGTATGCTATAACTCATTATTTGTACATATTTTCTATAAACCCTCCTCAACCTTTTTTCATAACCAGTAAAGTACTTCCATGCGCTTTTTTCTACATTGGTTTTAACCACACTTTTTTGAGCTAAACATTATTTATATATTTTTTCATACTTTTGTCCTCCCAAGGATTAGCAAATTCATTTTGCCATATGAGGGAAGACTGTAGGAACTTAAGAATATACCAGCTAGTAGCGCATTTAAAGGAATCATCCATTCCAAACCCTATAGTTCCTATATATATTTTTTCTACTATTATTACCATTGTTAAGGTGTTAGGCACCAAGGAACTTTTTTACAGTGATATACTTTATCAATAAATCACAAGGACAAACTTTTAAGTCTGTGGGTATTTTTTTACAGGAACCTGTCTTTGCCCATGGACAACTCTATGATGCATTTTCCAGATGCGACAATTCAGAGGAAATTAAAGTTCATATTGAAGAAAACCAAAGTCAGGGTGATTTATTAGATGATGGCAGAATTGTTACAAAAAACAGTGTCTACTATGAGGTTCTGTAAACATAGAGGTTTTATTTCGAGGACGAAATTTGATGTCACTCGGGCTCTTTTTAGCAGACCACTATTTCACTTGGGAAACTCTGCATAGTTAACAATTAACAAATGTTAATATTGCTAAAAAAAGTTTACCAGTCATTGAACTACAAGGTGCATGTTAAAAAGCAATATGTAATGGTTTACAATACTGATTCATATAAACTTGACCCATTGTTATATTATTCATGCATAGCTGACAATTAAAAAAGTTAATATTCTTAAAAAAAATGGTTTACCAGTTGTTGAACTACAAGTTGCATGTTAAAAAAAAAACACACTTTAACTATAATTGTTGTACTTCTTTGTAGATAACTAAAAGGTTAAGAGTGTCAGGGACTCACATTGTGTGGCATTCTCAGTCTTAACATTTTATAAAACTGAGTAATAAAACTGAAAAATGTTAGGGACTTAGAAGCAGATCAGATAAAGGAGATGCGGCAAGAATACACATAAGACCTGTACAGGAAGGATCTTAATAGCACTGATAACCTCAATAGTTTGTCCAATGAGTTGGGGCCTTAACAGCCTGGCTGTTAACAAGGCAGCAGGAGTTGATAGAATCCCAGCAGAACTGTTTAAAATCCTACAAGTTGATATTGTGATAGTGTTGCTTGCCTTTTGCCAATACAATTTGGAAAATTCAGTAGTGCCAATGGACTGGAAAAGGTCATTCTACATCCCAATCCAAGGGACTGCAAAAAAGTTCAATCCAGTACTACAGGAAATCAAGTCAAAAGGTTTGTTGGAAGGTTTGATCGTGAAACTAAAGTTCAAATATTCTGAGCATATCATCAGAAGACAGGATTCCCTAGAGATTCTTTGGGGCTGGGAAAGGTCGAAGGCCCACAAGGGGAAAGCAAAGGCAAAGATGGATAGGTAATTAAAGCAATGAACATCAGCTGGATGGAGCTCAGAGGGGCAGTGGCTGACATATTTAGCTGGTGTGTTGAAGTCCATGGGGTCACAGAGAGTCCGGCATGACTGAATGACTGACAAACAACAAAGACCCATAGTACAGATAGCAGTGAGGGTGGATTATAGGTGTATAATAGTATGTGCAGCTATTGAAACAGTAGGCTCAGAGTGGACATGTACAATGACAGTGTGGTCTCTGTCCAGTTTAACCTTTGGTGCCCCTAGAAACAAATTATCTAGACATCCCTGGGTGCAACAGCACTTGTTCAGCTCTGTTCCCCTTCCACCATGTTGCTCTACCAGCAGTAATAGGTCTAACAAAACAATTTTACTACACTAATTATAATATTAGTTCATTTAACGAAGAGAAGTGTAATAGACTTTAATGAACATATGCATGTAAAGAACATATGTAAAAGATTGTCTAAATGTACTCTAAAATTGAAAAAGAAATAGTCGACAGGCACAAATGAAACATCATAACATGTGAAAACTCAGCCTTTCTTATTTAGTTCACAATATAAAGCATGATTCCTCTTACAGGTAAGGGTAAGAGACACTAGTTTTTTACTTTTTTTTTTTTTTTACTATAATGCAGCACACTGTACGCCTGTACCCACATCCACCTTTTTCCCCACAAAACAACTCGCTAAAGACACCTGACTGGAGAGACAGGGCCTATGTGTTAAATATAAAGAAACTGAAATGTAAATGTATTTTATCCAAATGAGGGTCCCCAATAGGTAGGCTGCCCCTAGGCAACAGCCTTATATGACATATTTATAGACCCAGCTTTGCCTGTGTCAATATGTTGCGTTTCCCTGAGCTTTCAGCACCCTTCAGTGATTTTTTTTTTTTTTTAATGTTTTCCTGGTGATTTCACTATTCATCTAATTTATTTTATTTTATGAAGAAATACATTTGTGATCAGGAAATAACAAAAGTATGTTAAAAGTATTGGTTGAATAACATTTTTCTTAGTATTGCTGTTTAATAAATAACGGATATTTGTGTTGCTGTGTGTAATAACACAGTAAACATGGTAGAGGAAGTGGTCTGTGTTCATAATTATAGTTCCTCTTGTGCATCCTGTGTCATTTTATACTGGAAACCGTTGATGTCTATTTATGGAGAACTTATATTCATGACTAAATTCAACACTACCAGCTTTACTTGTGTTGCTTAATAGCTAATGTAAAATATGGCTTATATACATTGTATTTTATAAATATTAATGTTATCATGACATTTCTAGTGTTAAAAATGTGTTACTACAATAGTGGGTTTGTTTCAAGACATTATAAGAGATAACTTATAAGAAATAATTAATTTTATACATGTGTATGTGTGTTTTCTGTAATTAGTTTGATGAAATAATCAACCAGGCCTTGTCTTGTACTCTGATAAAATGACAACAGATGTGGGAATCCCACGAATAGACTAAGACCACAACTGGTCTTTGTGTACAGTATAAACAGTAAGTCTTACCAAGAAAAGAGTGGTGATGAAGTGAGTGCACCTGGACAGCTGAAAACAATCAATTTTACATTATAAACATAGCTTAGAATGTCCTTAGATGGGTGTAATGTTATAGCCTGTATGTAGACCAACGCTAAATCCAATGTATTGCTATATATGACTTATGTAGAGAGGGCCAACAATATGAGCCTCATTAAATTCGGAGGCTGCAAGTTATGAGGTATAGGCCATATGTCTGCGGGCCTGCTGCGGGCCCGCGTGTCCGCAACTTAAGGTGCTATTCATTGGCCAAGCCCGCAAGTCCCGCACATTGTAAACCATACTATCGTATGTAGCATTTGCAAGCTTGAACATGATCAATTAAGCAAGGTCGTAACTCCCGATTAGAAACAGCCAATGGAAACAAAGATTTCAAAGTCCTACTGGCTGGAATCACGAGTTACGATCGGTCCCACATTCCAGATATAATGCAATATTGATAAAGCCGTAAATATGATATTCTATTACATGCGAGTTCCATTATATGTATTAACACATTGATTGTCGGGATCGATATAACAAGGAAGTTAAACATGAAATAAAGTATTTTTCTTTGCCGATTTGCGAGCTTGAGAATGTTGTGCTATTAATTCTAAAACCTCACATAACTTTTCCTTTTAATAAAAGTACAGTAGTGTGTATATATGTGCATTTCAAATGCTCCAGACATGTCATTAAGCCCTTTGCAAGTCCTCCTTGGTACCCATTACTTGTTGTTCAACTTTTGCCATTTTCAGGCTTGACGGAGCAATTGATTAGTGATTTGTGATTTTAGCTTTTGCAACTCTTGCGGAAAGATCAAAGGCTTGGAGGGGCATTAACTTGCGATGTGAACCATCGCAGTGAATCGAAGGCTAGAGCCCATAACCCGATCGGAGCACGCAAAAAGATGCCAATTAAATAGCAAAATAAGTTACAGGCTCGAAGCTCGGATCTCTCGATACCTCAATTGAATGAGGCTCTATGTCTTTATATAACAATGTAGAATGCATATACGTTTTATGTTGGTTAATATTGTCTTCATGCTTCTTGTCTATTATCTGTCTTAAACCCATATTGAAACAGTATTTTCGTGATTTATGTAAAAATATAGATTTTAATTATACCTTATTTGTCTGCCCAAAGGAATATAATATTTATAGAAAGGAATATAATATTTATAGAAATTATACAGTAATACACCATTTTAAGCGAGAGAGTAAGCTGCACAGAAAGTGAGACCCTAGAGAGATGTATTGATCCATAAATTGTGTGGATTGTAGCTATGAGGTTCCCTAGAAAGGGCATCTACTCTATTAGTTGTACTGGATATAGATGTAACAGCCTATAGCTTAAATGACTATACTAAATGGAAGATCAGTTACTCTCTGGAGACTATTATTAACATTTATTTGATACTAGCGACTTGCCCGTCAAAAATGACAGGGCAATAAAATTGTAAGGCAGGTAATGCTGTTTGCCACAGAAAGTAAGTGTTTTGGTTATCTGAATACCTTCGGCGCTCATTGCGAGCCTCTTGGTTGGTGTATTTTTTGTTATCATAGCCAGTTTTTATCTCCTTTTGGCGCTCATTGCAAGCCTCTCCCCTGGTGTACCATTTTTTTAATGAAAATTAATTAATTATTAAAATTATAAATTAATATATTTTACATAATTAAAATTAATATATGCAGCAAGCAATGTGCTGAAAAGCTAACAATCTGTTTTGATGTTGTTGAGCTAAGGTATAAGTATCAGGAATGGGTGAAGTGTGCAGT
Source organism: Discoglossus pictus (assembly GCA_027410445.1). Classification (NCBI taxonomy): domain Eukaryota; kingdom Metazoa; phylum Chordata; class Amphibia; order Anura; family Alytidae; genus Discoglossus; species Discoglossus pictus. The sequence goes on from CM050164.1 coordinate 435,582,388, forward strand.
GTAAATAGGCTGCGTGCGCGAGGGCAAAGCATTTGTTTAGCTGTGTATTTCCGCATTTTGTTGTAAGTTAGTGTTGTAAAATGGCGGCGATTTAGCCTCGTTTTTGTTTGTTTCGGCAGGCATTTTTTCTCTCGCTTAGGGGATTTTCGAGTGTCTAAACTCTGAAAATGGGACTTAAATTTGCGTGCAACCTGACTCCCAGACGTCCTGGCTGATCCCCCTTGCTGTGTGTAATGTTTTTTTTTTATTTGTGTTTGTATTTTGTGTTTTTTTCATGTTTTTCGCTGTGCACGGTTCGGCCGTTAAGTTCATATTTTTGCATCATCGTAATTTAGCATTTTTGTACCTCGTACATCCTTGTCAAGAGTCGTGCGTGCCTGGCTGTTATTTGCAGGTTTTGGGTCGTGTAGCCTCGTTTTCATTTTTTTCGGCCACCATTTATTTTCTCGCTTAGGCGTTTTTCAAGTTGCAAAACTGCCTTAATTGGACTTTACTTTGGGGGCAACCTCACTGGCAGATGTCGTGGCTGTCCCCCCATGCTGTGTGTGTGTTTATTTTTGGGTTTTTGTTGGTTGTGGATGTCTCCGTTAAGGCCGTTAATTTCATATTTTTGCAAGGTCGTAATTTTTTTTTTTATAAGTCCCACGGCTAGAATTTGTTTGTGTAACTCCGTATTTAGTTCTTTCGCTTTCTTATTTTTTTTTTCTAAGTCCTGCGTTGTGGTCGTTTTTTTTTCAAAGTCCCGCTTCTCTGGGTTGTTTTTACCTGTGAGTGAGGCGATGTAGAGCCTCCATCTCCGCAAATGCGACCCCTCGCTTTGTGAGGGTCCGCATTTGCGGCCTACAATGAGCCTTTGGCTCATTGCAGCCGACGTTGGAGCCTCCACCTTCCGCAAATGGGGCCCCTCGGCCTGAACTGCATTGATTCACAGTTTGACAACTATTATATGTGATACGCTAACATAGTTACATAGTTACATAGTTACATAGTAATTAAGGTTGAAAAAAGACTTTCAGTCCATCAAGTTCAACCTGTTAAGATCTCCTCTGATCTGCAATATGCGGATTAGTTATTAATTAATTTGTTGATTAAATAATTATTAATAGTATAGTATTGGAGGATGAATAAAGTTTTAGTCCATCAAATTCAACCTTTTTAGATCTCTATTGATCTTTTTAATGTGGACTATTTATTATTAATTGTTAATTGATCCAGAGGAAGGCAAACATAAAAAAAAAACATTAAAACTTTGCCAATTGTCTCATAAGGGGAAAAAAAAGCAAAATTCCTTCCTGACCCCAGAAACTGGAGATCAAATTTCTCCCTAGATCAATATTCCTTCGCTAGTTATCTAGGATAGCCTTGAATGCCCTCTTTATTCAAAAATATATCTAACCCCTTTTTGAAGTTGTCTATCGAATTCGCTGTTACCACCTCCTTTGGTAGAGAATTCCACAGTTAACCACCCTAACTGTGAAGAACCCTTTTCTTTGTTTAAGGTGAAATCTTTTTTCCTCTAACCTCAAAGGGTGTCCTCTTGACAGTTGAAAATCTCTTGCTACAAAAAGTTAACTTGACAAAGCCTTATATTGACCCTGGATGTATTTATATAAGGTAATCATATCCCCTCGTAGATGCCTTTTTTCTAGCGAAAATAAGTTTAATTTGGTTAGTCTTTCTTTATAACTTAACCCCTCCATTCCCCTATTAGTTTTGTAGCCCTTCTCTGTACTTTTTCCAGCTCTAAAATGTCTTTTTTATGAAGTGGTGCCCAAAATTGCACTCCATATTCCAAATGAGGGCGTACTAGGGCTTTGTATAGTGGCAGAATTATATTTGCTTCCCTTGCTTCTATACCCTTCCTAATACATGCTAATATTTTACTTGCCTTTACAGCTGCTCCTTGGCTTTGAGCGCTGTTACCTAGGTGGTTGTCCACTAGTACTCCCAAATTCCTTTCAATATTTGATACCCCTAGATTTGCTCCATTAAGATTATAGATTGCTTGGCTATTTTTCCTTCCCAAATGCATAACCTTGCATTTATTTGTATTATATCTCATCTGCCATTTAGCCGCCTATTTCTCTAATTTATGCAAATCCCTTTGTAGGGAAAGTACATCATTATCTGATTTTATTACCTTGCACAACTTAGTGTCATCAGCAAAAATGGAGACACTACTTTCCAGTCCTACTTCTATGTCATTAATAAATATGTTAAAAAGGAGAGGACCTAATACTGAACCTTGAGGAACCCCACTTATCACATTAGACCAATCAGAGTATGTTCCATTGACAACAACCCTTTGCTTCCTGTCTTTTAGCCAGCTCTCGATCCATGAGCAGATATTTACTGCAATTTCTGTATCCCTTAGTTTGCTCACTAGTCTTCCATGTGGCACTGTATCAAATGCCTTTGAAAAACCTAAAAAGACTACATCCACTGAGTTGCCCTGATCCAAGTTCCTACTAACCTCCTCATAAAAACTAATTAGATTGGTCTGACACGACCTATCCTTCATAAATCCGTGTTGACTGCTACCTATGATCTTGTTCAAATAGACATATTCTTGTATTCTGTCCCTTATTAACCCTTCTAAAAGCTTCTAACTACAGATGTGAGGCTCACTCATAGCGCTGTACAGTGCATACGAACACAGAAAATACAATATTAACAGATTCAGAAAATGAAGGACTCTGTTTTGAACTTCAATTTTTTATAAAAAAGGTCTTTTTTCCAAAGCACCCTACAAGACTGGAAACTCGCTACTTACAAACTAAAGGGAATGAAAGAGGCAGAGACCTGGGGAAGAGTAACAGGGTTAGGAAAAAAGTGAAAGTTAGAAAGATTATTATTTAATGGGAGAGGGGAGGCATCTGAGGTGAAATGCTCTACTATGTAATATGTTGTCTGACCCCTAGTGGTGAGATCATAAAAAACTGAAAATAGGAAGTCAGTTGATTTCCATGACTCTATAAACTGAATCTGAATAGGGGCTGGTGGGTGAGAGGCAGGGAGGGAGGGCAGTGTTCTCAGGATTTCAGATTCAGCAGGCCTGGTTGCAGGTTTAAATTAACACTTACATAAAATGGAAACAGGTAAGAGGGACAGATAGAACAGGAAGAGAGAGGAATGAGAGAGTGAGATAGAGAGACTTATGAGAGAGGAAAGGCTTGAGACATGTGAGAAGGAGGAGATTTAAATAATTTATTCAAGCCATGATTGTGGGAAGGATGGGGAAAGGTAAGGAGGACCAAGCAGGATACAGCATACATTTGTTGGGGGTTAAAAAAAAATGCTAGAAATTATTCTATCTCCCCAGATATAATAACACTAAGTGGAAGTTGTATAGAGGTTTTGTCTTGAATGGTTGATTGAGCATAAGAAAGCATATGCCAAAGTTTGGGAAATACATGGTGTATTATCCCCGTTTTTATTAGCAGCGTGTTTTTCCTGGGAAATTAATACATTTATATATTTTAACAGTTACTCTCTCACCACTTTCCTGTAAATAAAGCAGCATACTTTATTATATAAATTGGTTTACAGCACAAGGGAAACAATATAATCTATGAAAAGCATACCTTGAAAACACAGAAGTTGATATTTAAAGGACCAGTGCAGTTCCCGAAACAGACACATGTTTGTCAAGTAAGTACTCAACTAACAATATTACCAGCCATGGACAATTTTTTTTTTGGGGGGGGGGGGGGGGGGTTGAATTTTTGAAGATTTTGTTTATGAGTATAGAATCTATTTTGTTATTGTTACATTATTTCATCAGAGCTGACAGTGTTTTGGCTGCCAGTGAAGAGAGGGCAAGGGAAGCAGGGAAGAAAGAGCCTTTGTTAAGATTATTGGATATGAGTGAAACTGGAACCCCTTCCCTATCAATAACCTAGAAGCAGATTCCTTACTTCAGGTATTGGAACCATATCTTTCCAGAAACCCCCTCTCATACACACAACATTTGACTATGTATCATGGATTCAACCAGGACCCAGCAGCAGCATCAAAATATATTTTTTTCTAATTAAAATTGGCTGTCTGAATCTTTTTCTGCCTAATTATGCTCTTATATAGATATAGATATACTAATTGTGCCCAGGCGAGAAGGCAGAAATTAATAGAAACCGGAGAAGGGGAACTTGTGAGCTTGCAAACATTTTCAGTATCAAGTGCAATTCTAGTAAAAGCCTAGGAGTTTAAATAAAAGGAGGGCCTTCAAAGAAAAGGGAGGGCAGATTTATAGTGCAAAGGAGGAAAACTTTATATAAATATATTATATTATATTCTTTATTTTTCCCACTGAAATTTCGTAGACAATAATAATAATTATGAGTCAGTCCAGTGGCAACATTATTCAGTGTACATCCTGTCATATGTATGCAATACTGGAACAGATGATCCAGGGTCCATACCTCTGTGAGAGGTGTGAGCATGTTGCCTCTCTGGAAGCTCAAATTGGAGATCTGGAGAGGAGAATTGCAGCACTTAGTGATATTGCTCCACTGGAAAGGGGGTTGGTGCTCACTGAGCACAGTTTAGCTGGGCCTAGCATGGAGGGTGGAGCTGGGGCTAGTGAGGATGTCCAGGGAGGCAGCTGGGTTACAGTTACAAGGGGAAGCAGGGGGAACAGGAGGAGGAAGGCCAGTTCTGAGTTGGCAAACAACAACAGATTTGCCAGATTGAGTGAAACTGTTGGCGATGTCCATTCAGGAATGGCAATGCCAGATAGAGCTGTTCCCTCTAACAGCCGGGCGAACAGCTCTACTGGAGAAGAGGGAGGGCCGAATAGGCAGAACAGACAGGTTTTAGTTGTAGGGGACTCTATTATTAGGAAGGTAGACAGGGTGATTTGTCACCCAGATCCCAGCAATCGAACAGTTTGCTGTCTCCCGGGTGCTCGGGTTCGTCATGTTGTGGATCGGTTAGACAAATTATTGGGAAAGGCTGGAAATGAACCGGCGGTCTTGGTACATATTGGTACCAATTGCAAAGTTAGTGGAAGATGGAGTGTCCTAAAGAATGATTTTAGAGAACTAGGTAATAAGCTGAAGGCAAGGACCTCCAAGGTAATATTTTCTGAGATACTACCAGTGCCACGTGCTAGCCCAGGGAGGCAGAAGGAGATTAGGGAGGTTAATGCGTGGCTAAAGATGTGGTGCACTAAGGAGGGGTTTGGCTTTTTAGAGCACTGGGCTGACTTCTCACTTCGGTACAATCTCTACAGTAGGGATGGATTGCACCTTAATGATGAGGGAGCTTTTGTACTAGGGGATAGGATGGTAGAAAGGCTGGAGGAGTTTTTAAACTAGTAGGGTGGGGGGGAGGGACTAGATATAAGTAATGGGGTAGAAAGTGTAGAGGGTATAAGGGATGAATTAACAAATCATAGGGGAGGAGATGGGGGGAGGGGTAGTATAGTCAATATGGAGGTAGTACTAAGTAATTCAAGTTCAGTGGCAGGCACTTCAGAACTACAGACTCATAACATAAGGTGTATGCTTGCTAATGTCAGAAGCTTGCCAGGAAAAATGGGAGAGTTAGAATTATTAGCAATTAATGAAAAATGGGATTTAATAGGCATTACCGAAACGTGGTGGGATGAATCTCATGACTGGACTGTTAATCTGGATGGTTATAACCTATTTAGGAAAGATAGAGGCAATGGTAAACGAGGAGGAGGGATTTGTCTGTATGTTAAGCCTGAATTTAAGGCTATAGTCAGAGAAGATATTTATGGTGGACCTAGTGATAAAGTTGAATGTTTGTGGGTAGAGTTAAATAGTGGAGCAGCAAATTCCAAAAGAATATTAGTAGGAGTATGCTATAAACCCCCAAATATAGCTGAAAGTGAGGAAATACAATTATTGTTACAGATTGGAAATGCAGCTAAGCACGGGCAAGTTCTAATAATGGGAGATTTTAATTACCCTGAAATAAACTGGATAAATGAGACCAGCAGTTCAGCTAAGGGGAGCAGGTTCTTGAGTACACTCAGGGATCATTATCTGGCCCAGGTTATACAGGAGCCTACTAGAAATGAAGCTATCTTAGATTTACTCATTACAAATAATATTGATATTGTATCAAATGTTGAAATAGGGCAACCTTTGGGAAGCAGTGATCACAACACAGTCTCGTTTGAGATTGAATTAAAAAAACAACATTTTAAGGGGCCAACAAAAACTCTTAATTTTAAAAGGGCAGATTTTAACGGTCTAAGGGCAGCAATACAAAGTATAGACTGGGACAGAGAACTGATAGGTAAAAACACTGAACATAAATGGACAACATTTAAATCCTTACTAAATATACATTCACATCGGCATATACCGTGTGGGAATAAAAGTTAAAGGAGTAAATCACAACCCATGTGGCTTAACACTGATTTAAAGATCAAGATACGAAGTAAAAAACAGGCATTTAAATTATACAAACAAGAGGGGACAGAGACTGCTTTACGGGAATACAAGGAAATCAACAAGGCTTGCAAAAGCGCGATTAGACTGGCTAAAATAGAAAATGAAAAATTAATTGCAAAAGAGAGTAAGACTAACCCTAAAATATTTTTTAAGTATATTAATGGGAAGAAGGCGAGGAAGGAAGCTATAGGAAAATTACAATGTGAAACAGGCTGTCTGAAAATTAGTGACCAGGAAAAGGCAGATGAGCTAAATAGGTTCTTTTCCTCGGTATACACAAGGGAGGTACCAGTGGTTGGGACACTGCGACATAATGGGGCTACACTACCTTTGCCAAATAATTGGTTAACACAAGAAGTAAACCAAAAGAGGTTGGAAAAAATAAATGTTAATAAAGCCCTGGGTCCTGATGGAATACATCCAAGGGTACTAAGGGAACTGGGTTCTGTAATAGCCAAACCATTATATTTAATTTTTCAAGATTCACTCAACACAGGGTCTCTACCAGATGACTGGAGAAAAGCTGATGTGATACCTATATTTAAAAAGGGAGCAAGAGCAAATCCGGGGAATTATAGACCAGTGAGCCTCACTTCTGTAGTGGGGAAGCTTTTAGAAGGGTTAATAAGGGATAATATACAAGAATATGTATATTTGAACAGGATTATAAGTAGGAGTCAACATGGGTTTATGAGGGATAGGTCATGTCAAACAAATCTAATTAGTTTCTATGAGGAGGTTAGTAGGAACCTGGATCAAGGCAACTCAGTGGATGTAGTCTTTTTGGATTTTGCATAGGCTTTTGATACAGTGCCACATGGGAGACTATTGGGCAAACTAAGGGATACAGGAATTGCAGTAAATATCTGCTCATGGATTGAGAGCTGGCTAAAAGACAGGAAGCAAAGGGTTGTTGTAAATGGAACATACTCCGATTGGACTAATGTGGTAAGTGGGGTTCCTCAGGGTTCAGTATTAGGTCCTCTCCTTTTTAACATATTTATTAATGACTTAGAGGTAGGATTGGAGTGTGGTGTCCCCATTTTCGCTGATGACACAAAGTTGTGCAAGGTAATTAAATCGGAAAATTATGTGCTTTCCCTCCAAGGGGATTTACATAAAATTGAGGAATGGGCATCTAAATGGCAGATGAGATTTAATACGAATAAATGTAAGGTTATGCATCTGGGAAGGAAAAATAGCCATGCAATTTATAATCTTAATGGAGCAAATCTAGGTGTATCAGATATTGAAAGGGATTTGGGAGTGCTTGTGGACAACCACCTAGGTAACAGTGCTCAAAGCCAAGCAGCAGCTGCAAAGGCAAATAAAATATTAGCATGTATTAAGAAAGGTATAGAAGCCAGGGAAGCAAATATAATTCTGCCACTATACAAATCTCTAGTACGCCCTCATTTGGAATATGGAGTACAATTTTGGGCACCACTTCATAAAAAGGACATTTTAGAGCTGGAAAAGGTACAGAGAAGGGCAACCAAACTAATAAGGGGAATGGAGGGGCTAAGTTATGAAGAAAGACTAACCAAATTAAACTTATTTTCTCTAGAAAAAAGGCGCCTAAGAGGAGATATGATTACCTTATATAAATACATCCAGGGTCAGTATAAAGATTTGTCGGGGGAGCTTTTTGTGCCAAGAGGTTTTCAACTGACAAGAGGACATCCCTTGAGGTTAGAAGTAAAAAGATTCCACCTCAAAGAAAGAAAAGGGTTCTTCACAGTAAGGGTGGTTAATCTGTGGAATTCTCTACCAGAGGAGGTGGTGACAGCGGATTCGATAGATAACTTTAAAAGGGGACTAGATTTATTTCTAATTAAAAAGGGTATTTAGGGTTATCATGGATAATTAGAGAGACAGTAATGATCCAAATTTAACATTTCCCCTTTAGACAATTGGCTAAGTCTCGCTTTTTTTTTTTTTTTTCTTTCTATTTGCCTTCCTCTGGACTAATTAATAATAATAAAAAAAAACATTAAATAATTGATTAATAATTAATTAACAACTAATGAATTAATAGTTAATCCGCATATTGCAGATCAAAGGAGATCTTAAAAGGTTGAACTTGATGGACTGAAAGTCTTTTTTCAACCTTAAATACTATGTAACTATGTAACTATGTAATATACAAATATTTTTTGCATTGTAATTTTTTTTCATTGTGATCCTTTAAGGCTCCCAGTAGTTTGCCTAAAACTCAACAGTATCTTAATACAGTTCTTAGAATATCTATATTGATTTGTTTAATTTATATCTGTAAATAAGATAATGAATACAAATACTATCTATAGTGCATTCAATAGTTGATTGGGCTGGTCCATTGTATGTTCGCAGAGAGCATGACCATGTGATACTGTTACATCTCTACTTATTCAAATGGTAGCCTTTGTAAATGCTTAACAAGATCATTAAATTGTATGTATTTGAATATTTTGGATGTACCTTTAATGGCAAAATTTCACATGGCACATGTTACATCATTTCAACTCCTAGCATGTTTTTTTCCTTGCAATATAAGTGCTCCTATTACACTAATGAGTTTATTGAAACAAACACAATAACTATGTATGTCAGAGCTACAATTTATTGTGATTCATTTATAAATAACAAGAAAGAACTGGTAGGATTTCTGAGTACTAATTGTATGTAAACTGTATGGATTAGTGTTCTGTTAATAAGTAAATTGTACAGCCATTTGTTATTAAACAAAAAAATGAAAAAACATATTGAGGCGTTTATTAAAAAATATAAAGAGAATGGTGACATTTCATTTCAGTGTTCTTGACATGTTTCTCCATACAGGGCTTTATCTCTTTATAGCTGCCTCATTTTGAAAGAAAACCAAATAAATCATATTCAAATAAGTCATCTCACCACCCAGAACCCTCTATTTGTTGTTTTTCATTCGAGTTGAAACATTTTCCTCCGCAAGATATACAGTTTTTATTAAATGCTCTGAATTATTATGATAACATGGATGTTGATTTTTTTTAGAACTGTTCCAAAGTGTTTGGTCTGGCCCCTCTTTCCACCCATAAACTTAACTAGCCAGACTTGGACCACCCCTATTCTCTTCACCTTAGAAAGTTTGTGATTAAACCCTGCAGACTGAATTCTTGTCCTCTGTATAATTTTCTTTCTTCTCCACTCCTCTACCCTTTCTGTTACTATCCCCATTTTTCTCTCTTTCTCCTTATTTCCATTTGAAAATTGATAGATGGTTAACATGTTTTCTTTTCTGATCTTTATTTACCAAAGCATTTATGAGAGAAACTAAATATCCCTACTACCTATATTTTCTACAGGGGCTTTTTTTTCCAAACAGAAATAAAGGACGACTGTTGAATTAAAACAAATATATATATTTTGAAAACTCTGAGTCTGACTTATAGCATAATTAAGCAGGTAATACGTACTTAAGTTAGTTTGTAATGAATGTGTTTTTAATTAATTAATACATGAAGATGTTTTCTAATTAATTGTCTATACTTAGCTACTCCACTGAATCCAGATGAATAACTCTGAAACACAAATAATGAAATGTGCACATTTAGAATATTAATCATAAATGAAACAAACATAAATAAAATTTATATATTTTTTTATATTGTTCCATTTAACCAAATCCATGAATTTTTTAAACAAAATAATTCTATGTGAAGTTGCTACATTTTGTGGTGTTTGAGTCACATACAATCATCATGCTATAATGACTATTTTTAGCACTGATAACATAAACTTAAAATTAGCAACTGCAGCTAAATGAGTCTGCAGGATATATTTAACGTTTGTTGTTTAGTCTTAAAGTTGCGTCTGACTCTTTTGACCCTATGTATCACAACATGCCGGATACAACTCTCAGTCACTGCCCCTCTGAGCTCCATCAAGTTAATTGCTTCAGTGACCTCATCTATCCATCTCCTCCTCTTTCGTCCTCCCTTCTTCTTGTGGCTTCAATCTTTCCCAGCATCTTAGTCTTCTCTAGGGAATCCTGCCGTCTCATGATTTGGCCACAATATTGGAGCTTCAGCCTCATGATCACACTTTTTAGTAAACAGTTTGTCTTGATTTCCTGTAGTACAGTTTTTTTGGATCTTCTTGCAGCTCAGGGGACTCGAAGTATTATTCACCAAAAACACAATTTAAAGGAGTCAATTCTACGGCGCACAGACTTCTTTATGGTCCAGCTCTCACATCCATATGTTACTACTGCTACTACTAATACCATAATTCAAACTATGCGGACCTTTGTTGATAGTTTAATATCTTTACTTAGTAGCATTTTGTAGTAGCAATCACATAAAGTGAACAAGAGGTATAAGCTTTACTTAAAATGCACGCCACAATCGGGCAGACGGGAAATAGTTACCATTGTGAGTTAAGAAAAATACTAGCAGCCAAGAGAAATAAATTGCTATTTAGACATTGGAAGTGAATATCATTTAAAAAAGTGCCAAGTTTTATGATATGTGAACATCAAAAGATTGTACAGTTGTTTATATGTAATGATTAAAAGGCCAATAAAAGCAATTTGTATTTTGATGTTAGCGGTCACAAAATTGTGATCGTGAGGCATTTAAGAAGTAACTTTAAGTCACAAATAATAGCTACTTTGATACCAGTATTGGATGTAGCAGTCATAAAATGTGACTGTGAGATATATTGTGACTAATAAGTATAAAAAGTAGCATTTCGAAGATTAAATGTAACTACCGTCATATAGATTCTGGTTGTAGCAGTCACAAATGTGATCCTAAGGTATATTTTGACCACAATTAAAAGTATGCAATGTCATACCTAGAGTGTTCATAGACATCAATCTCATATAGGTGTAGAGTGTAGCAGTCACAAAGTTGATTGTGAGGTATAGCTTAATTGAAGATATTAAGGATTTAAAATAGATCTGTTATACCCTGATTGAAATACCAGTATGTAATAAGTGTAGCGTTCATATAAAGAAGGACGTGGGGTAGAAACTTTAATTAAAATGCATGTTATAAACAATCAAGTGGACTGAAAGAGTTACCATTAAAATGTAAAAAAATATTAGTAGTCAGGAAAAACATCTCTATTTTGGAAATAAAAATCAATTAAGAGATTAATTTGTATATAATTACAGTATGTGTATGTTAATTTGAGCCATTCTCTCTTAGGCTGAAGTGACCACAAAATGTGACCCTATGGTGCCAGATAAGCAAAAGAAGCAATGTTAAAAGTTTATAACTAGACTAAAAAGAGACTAATATATATAGTGGTCCACAAGTTCCTGCCAATTATGGCTGAATTGACAGTGTCATCCAGGTGCACATGAGTGAACTCCTTACACCCATGTATTAGGTAATCAACAAGGGCTGTTGAATGCAGATTTCTCTCTAGTGGTTTCAGCAAGTGGAATCTGCCAGTAGCCTATAGATAAGTCCTGAATGGTCACATAGGTTATTGTCCTAGTCTACCTAGCAGTTCATCTAATTTAGGCATAGAGTAAGCATCAGTAGTCCTATCGTCATTTAGCCATCTATAGTTCACACAAAACTGGGTGGTCCCATCCTTGTTAGAGACCAACATTTTACATGAGATGCCCAAGGGCTATAGGATGGTTTGATGACACCAGCTCTCTCATCTATAAGAGGGCTGCTTCAGTGGGGAAGTGTCAGGGACCTTGTGGACCAGTAGGTCAATCCCACTAGTCGGGTTGAAAACAAGCCTAGGCGGTGACACAGCCCCCTCTGAAGCTGCTGTCATTGGTCAGATGACAATTTGGTCTGGACAAGGGAAACAGTACAGGTCTGCAGGGGCAAGCATGTCTGGTAGTACCCATCCTCAGAATCTTACCCTACTGATAGATATATAGCCTGGCATTCAAACTCTGGTATGGCTTCAGTGTATTCATGTGAATGGCCTTCTAAATCTGCTATTGCTCACCTGGTAATCCGACATTGGGTTCAACCCATTGCAGCAGGAACTGCAGAAAGCTATTGATGCCCCCCAAGCACAATCAAATCACCAAAAGGCTCTATAGGGCATCTTCCTGAGTGGTGGGTCAGAATCAGAGTAGCTCTGGTAGCGATGGTAGCTGATGAAGCGCGGGCCATAGTTGCTGGCGCTCCTTGGCAGCAACTGCGGACCTCGCAAAATTTACGGACTTCCGAGAAAAAAATACGAGACGTGGAAAAAACATTACAACCTCGCAAAAATATGACCTTACCGCCCGAAACCCGCGCATATGAAAACATTAAAAACACAAGAAATACACACAAGAAATACATAAAAAGCTTACCTACAGCAAGGGGGGGCACCGAGGACCTTTGAAAAGGGAAAGTTACAGCTCAATTAAACTCAAATTAAAAGTGTTTAGACACTCGAAAATCACCTAAGCGAGAGAAAAAATGGCCACCAAATCAACGAAAATGAGGCTACAGGACTCCAAAGACACAAAACACAACCAAATACCTACGGATTTTCCAAAAACTACGTACGATATCTGAAAACAAGGATGCATCCCGCGCGACCTGAAAAACATTAGAAACACAATAAATACACACAACAAACACATACAAAGCTTACCCACAGCAAGGGGGGCACCCAGGAGCTCTGCAAGTGAAGTTACACCTCAATGTAAGTTCAAATTACAGAGTTTAGACACCCGAAAATCCCCTAAGCAAGAGAAAAAATGGCCGCCGAACAAAACGAAAACGAGGCTAAAGGACCCTAAACACGCAAAACACCACCAAACACCTACATGCGAAAACAAGGACGCAAAATCAGCCATAGCTGCGTACCACACATTAGGTGCCATTTTAGAACACTAACTTATACAATCCGGAAGTACACAGCTACCCTAACGGATTTGGCTCGCGCACGCACACTGTTTACACTACACACTGCACACATTCATGACACTTACACATCAGCTCCACAGCACTGATGCTGCAGCAACATGAAAACAGATTGCCAGCTCTTCAACACAATCCTTCCTGCATATATTACTTCACAATAGATAAAGTATATTAATTTCTTATTTTATTAATTATTCATTGCCATACCAAAAAAAAAACACAACACTGCTCATAGCACACAAACAACCAAGAGCCTTGCAATGAGTGCCGAAGGATCTTGGAACACCAACAAAATTAATGTCGCACACAAGCAACATTACCTGCCATACAATCTTATTGCCGTCATTTTTTGACGGGCAAGTCGCTAGTCACATATAATAGTTGTCAAAATGTGAGTTGTCATCACGCTTGCAAGCATCGCAAAGGGAGGTGAGCCATTTGCGACCCATAGGCCACAACTGTGAGCCTCGCAAAGCGAGGCGAGCCGTTGAGGCACAAACGCGCAAAAAATACGACTTTAACAGCCTAACCATCTAACTGGAAAATACGGAGCAAACACACAAATCTGCCTCAAATTCACTTACACACTCACACACAGCACAGGGGGAGAGCCAGGGAGCCTGTGAGTGAGGTTGCAAGTTAATTAGAGGCATATTTTGTCTTTTTTAACAATCGAAAAATCGCCAAATGGAGGCCAAAAAAACGTAAAAGTTCTGAAACAAGATGAAAACGAGGCTCAGCAAGGCCAGGCAAACAGAACTTAGAAAATACACGACTCAAAAGACAGTAACACTTTCACCAACATCGCCAGGCACGCGGGACACAGACGAACAACACCACGCACGCGGGACTTAGAAAATAGACGACGGCAAAGACGGTAACACTTACACCAACAATGCCAGGAACGCAGGACTGAAAATAAAACCAACGGCAGTCAGCAGTCAGCGCGCGCCACGCAAAGATTCAGCAGAGACACAGAGGAGAAAGACACAGGGAAGGGACAGGTGGGAGATGGTGGAAAGAGACACATGGCAAGTTGCTGAGGCCTGTAATGAGCGGTGAAGTATATGGGAGGAGAGGCTCGCAATGAGCTCTGAAGGGGCTCATTGCGAGCCACGCGATGAGCGCTGAATGCGCTCAGAGCGGGGGTCGCGATGAGCGCCGAAGTTGCTCAGAGGTGTCAGAACATCGCATTGTGTTGCAAGCAGCATTGCCAGGCTTTAAATTTCCTGGCAAATCACTAGTAAAAATTAATGAACAAACCGGTCTAGTCTATGTGGGTGGCCTCATATGTATTAACCCCTTCATTCCCAAGATTGATAAAACACAGAAATAAATCTTTAAAAAAAAAAATATAATGCAGATTTGCTGGGTTGACTCAGTTGGGCAATTAATTCTAACACCTTTCATCACTTTCCGTGTATTTTACAGTGCAGTATTGATTTTTTTTTTTTTTAAACTTGTTACCCCGTCCTAGTTGAATACCTTTTGTCTCATATTGGATACATTTGTTGAGCAATGAGCATATTCAGTGAACCAATAAAAGAGAAGAGGCCAACAGCATCAATATAATGCTCTTGAGGAAAGGGCCTTATTGCGTAGTTAGGTCATTCTCACAGATAATACAATTGCACTAAAACATGACTGTTGAAAGGAAGTTCTGTTGAAACACCATCCTTCTTAGAATTTTAGAAGGAATATAGGAAGAAAAAATTAATCATTATACTCAATTTAACCAGCAACCATCAAGAGTTGTTTGTTCATGTGGTTATTTACCCATACCTAATTTGGACATAACAAAGATATGGGAAAGGCAAGGTCAATCCTGTTGCCACAGAGGTCCTGGCATCTAAAATAAAACTATATGCAATGGTGGTTCATTTTCTCTATATGGACCCTGATGGTATCCTAAAAGAATCCCCTGTTACCATGGGAGTCTATAAACATTAACCCCTAATACCATGGGGGTGCATATGAACTCCCATGGTACTTGAATTGTAACCCCTATGTGTCACAGGGGTCCACAAGGACCACCATGGCATCATAAGTACAAACCCAGGGATACATATTGGATCCCTATGTATATCAAACCCTATGGTGGTCCAAAAGGACTCCCAATAACCCTACTGTAAACAAAAAAACTACACTATTAAATAAAATATTTACATAAGTTAAATAAACTAAATTACATAAAATAAAAAAAGTATATTTCAATAAAAAATCAATTACATTAAAAATAAAAAATGAATTACAAAAAAAGGCTTAGAGAAAAAATACATTTTACACTAAATACAATAAAAGATAAAAAAGAAAATTCGAGAAACTAAAAATTCTAAAAACTAAAAAAAAAATAGCCCTTTAGCTTTATTTGTATTTTTTTTATATAAGTTAGGTCTTTTAGGTGGACGGTCCTTTCAATGGCCCGGAAGATGAGGATCAATGGCATCTATCAAGAAAGAAGAGGACATTAAACTACAGATCAACTTAGATAGCCATTTTATTCAGGGCAGAAGAGTGAGGACATGTAATTACTGACATCGCTGGATGGGCATAATGGGTAGGTAAGTATGAAATATTGCTTCCCTAAAGGTTTAAATTTTTTTTGTATTTTTAAAAAAAATTGTTTATGTTTTCTTTAGTTTCATTTTTTTTAGTTAAGTCTTTTTTATTATTTGTAAGCTTTTTATTTGAATGTATTTTTATATTTGATTTTATTGTAATTTAGGGCCCTATGCTAATCCAGGCAAAAGCAATTACAAGTGTAGTAGTAGCACAAACAATCCTACCTAGCTATATTAACCCCTAAAACATTGCAGGCCGTAACTGTGGTTTACTGCACTCTTTCCATGGATTTTTGGTCTCATAATAAACTACAAAACACTCCGTCAGACCTTTCTGTCACAACCGCTACTTCAATTGGGCTCACCCAGATCCTGGCTTGCTAGCAGAAACCAGACCAGTATTGGACCTTCAGGACAATTACAGGAACACAGTAATCCCCAGTGACAGCAGAGTTACCGACTGTAACTCTTCTTTTAGGCAGATGCAGAATTCTTAACCCCTATGATCAATATTAACCATTTCCTCAATATTGATCACACACGTAATTATGTATGATCACACTGAGAACTGTTTATTAGTTGTTGTTTTTTTGGCCGCCATTTTTTCCCTCGCTGGCTGACCCCCGTGCTGTTTTTGTATGTTTTTTATTAGTTTTTTTGTGTTTTTAGTGTTTTTTGATGTGCACAGTTCGGCAGTTAACTTCATATTTTTTCAACCTTGTTTATTTAATTTTTTTTAAGTCCCGCTGGTTATAATTTTTTTTTTCGAAGTCCCGCTTTACTTTCCAGAATGTTAGGGGTCATAATTTTTGCAGACAATTTTTTCAAACTGCTACGGGTCTCGCACTGTGAATTGTACAGTGTCTTACAAAAATATTCACTCCCAGCCGGGACTGGGAAACTGGTCAGAGTTGAGGGAAAGATGCATGTGCTTAACACAGGGATATACTTGAGCAAAGCCTGTACCACTCTGTTCGTGATTTGAGGCTAGGACGGAGGTTTACCTTCCAGCAGGACAATGACCCCAAACACACTGCTTAAGCAACACTTGAGTGGTTTAAGGGGAAACATGTGTAGGAATGGCCTAGTCAAAGCCCATACCTCAATCCAATAGAAAATCTGTGGTCAGACTGAAAGATTGCTGTCACAAGAGTAAACCATGCGACTTAAAAGAGCTGGAGCAGTTTTGCAAGGAGGAATGGGCAAAATTCCCAGTGGTACGATGTGGCAGGCCCATAGAGACTTATCCAAAGTGACTTGGAGCTGTGATTGCTGCAAAAGGTGGCTCTACAAAGTATTGAATTTAGGGGGGTGAATAGTTATGCACATTGACTTTTTCTGTTATTTTGTCCTATTTGTTGTTTGCTTCACAATAAAAAAAAAACATCTTCAAAGTTGTGGGCATGTTCTGTAAATTAAATGATGCAAATCCTTAAACAATCCATGTTAATTCCAGGCTGTAAGGCAACAAAACACAAAAAATGCCAAGGGGGGGGTGAATACTTTGCAGGGCGCTGTAATTGAGCTCTCTGTTTATCTGTAGTCCAGTGTGTCATAGGGATAATGCTTAAGTCATGCAGGGTCGTAGGGATGAGCGCCTATGGCCGCAACCGTGGCCCCTGCTTTGCAGTTTTAACATTGCGTTAAAAAAGTTTTTTTGCCAAGCCCGCGCCGCTGAAAGCTATATATGTGATATATAAGTACCAGGGGGACATTTTACATTTGGTTGTTTAGTCCTTCCGTTGTGTCCAACTCTCTGTGACCCTACTGACTGCAGCATATTCAGCTATGTCTCTGTCTGTGCTTTTGCACAAGGTTTGCATGCCAAAGATACTGGAGTGGGTTGATAGTTCCTTCTCCAGTGGACTGCAATTTGTCTGACCTCTCTGTTATGACCTGCCTACCTAGAGAGACCCTACATAGTATAGCTCACAGCATCATTGAAGTACCCAACCCCTTTACCACCACAAGGTAGTGATCCAGAAGGGGACTAGGTGAACATACACCACACTAATCTACTCTAACCCATCAGGTAGGACCGCAAACACACATGGAGGCTGTGCAGAGGTACATGGAGCAAAAGCCAACTCACCTCCATCGGGGACAATCTCGCTACACGCATCCTAGAAAGTACCGATTATCATTTGGTGAAATCCCATCAAGTGTTTTGCTATCGATCAATTTACATTACATAGTTACATAGTATGTGAGGTTGAATAAAGACTTTCAGCCCATCAAGTGCAACCATTTTAGATCTCTTCTGATCCTTCTAATATGTGGACTATTTATTAATTGGTAATTGATCCAGAAGAAGGCAAACAGAAAAGAAAACATTGAAACTTTGCCAATTGTCTCATAAGGGAAAAGAAAAGCAAAAATCCTTCCTGACCCCAGATTTTGGCGATCAAATTTCTCCCTGGATCAATATTCCTTTGCTAGTAATCTAGGATATCCTTGATTGCCCTCTTTACGCAAAAATATATCTAACCCCTGTTTAAAGTTATCTAACAAGTTCGCTGTCACCACCTCCTTTGGTAGAGCATTCCACAGTTTAACCACCCTAACTGTGAAGAAGCCTTTTATTTCTTTAAGGTGAAATCTTTTTTTCCTCTAACCTCAAGGGATGTCCTCTTGTTAGTTGAAAACCTCTTGGTACAATAAGTTAACTTTACAAAACCTTATATTGACCCTGGATGTATTTAAGTAAGGTAATCATATTCCCTCGTAGATACCTTTTTTCTAGGGAAAATAAGTTAATTTGGTCAGTCTTTCTTCATAACTTAGCCCTTCCATTTCCCTTTTAATTTTGTTGCACTTCTCTGTACTTTTTCCAGCTGTAAAATGTACTTATATGAAGTGGTGCCCAAAATTTTACTCCATATTCCAAATTAGGGTGTACTAGGGATTGTATAGTGCTTCCCTTGCTTCTATAACCTTCTTATATGCTGCCCTTGCTTCTATATCCTTCTTGTCTTTGCAGCTTCTGCTTGGCATTGAGTACTGTTACCTAGGTGGTTGTCCACAAGCACCCCCAAATCCCTTTTTAAAATTGGATACCCCTGGATTTATTGCATTAAGATTATAAATTACAGTACATGGCTATTTTTCCTCCCAAATGCATAACTTTACATTTATTTGTATTAAATCTCATCTGCCATTTAGCCGCCCATTTCTCTAATTTATGCAAATCTCTTTGGAAGGAAGTACATCATTATCTGATTTACTTACCTTGCACAACTTAGTGTCATCAGCAAAAATAAAGACAATAGTTTTGAGTCCTACATCTACGTCATTAATAAATATGTTAAAAAGGAGATCACCTAACACTGAACTATGAGGAACCCCACTTACCACATTAGTCCAATCGAAGTATGTTCCATTTACAACAACCCTTCGCTTCCTGTCTTTTAGCCCGCTCTCAATCCATGAACAGATATTTACTGCAATTCCGGCATCCCTTCATTTGCACAATAGTCTTCCATGTGGCAGTGTATCAAAGCCTTTGCAAAATTCAAAAAGACTACATCCACTTAGTTGTCCTGATACAAGTTCCTACTTACTTCCTCATAGAAACTAATTAGATTTGTATGACATAACCTATCTTTCATAAATCCGTGTTGACTCCTACTTATGATCTTGGTCAAATAGACATATTTTTGTATACTATCACTTATTAACCCTTCTAAAAGCTTACAGGTCTATAATTCCCTGGATTTGCCCCGGCTCTCTTCTTAAATGTAGGTATCAGATCTGCTTTTCTCCAGTCTGCTAGCGACCCTGTAGTGAGTGAGTCTTGAACAATAAGATATAATGGTTTGGCTATTACAGAATTCAGTTCCCTCTGTACCCTTGGATGTATTCCATCAGGACCTGGGCTTTACTAAAATTTGTTTTTTCTAACCTCTTTTGGATTTCTTGCTGCCTTAACAAATTATTAGGTGAAAGTAGTGCAGCCCCATTTTGTTGCAGTGTCCCAAACCACTGGTACCTCCCTTGTGTATACCGAAGAAATAACCTATCTAGCTCATCTGCCTTTTTCTGGTCACTAATTTTTAGATGACCTGTGTCACATTGCAATGTTCCTACAGCTTCCTTCCTGGCCTTCTTTCTATTAACATATTTTAAAAATATTTTAGTGTTAGTCTTACTTTCCTTTGCAACTGACTTCTCATTTTCTATTTTAGCCAGTCTAAAAGTTCTTTTGCAAGCCATTTTGATTTCTTTAAATTCACATAAAGTTGCCTCTGTTCCCTCTTTCTTGTATAATTTAAATGCATGTTTTTTTTTCCTTATCTTGATCTTTAAGTCATTGTTAAGCCACATGGGATGTGATTTACTCCTCCTTTTATTTTAACACTGTATATGCCTAATGTGTATGTATATTTAGTAAGGATTTGAATGTTGTCCATTTATTTTCAATATTTTTCCCTGTAAGTTATAAGTTGTATTGCTGTCCTTACCCCATTAAAGTTAGCCCTTTTAAAATTTAGAGTTTTTGTTGACCCCTTACAACTTGTTTTTTGTATTCAATCTCAAATGATCAAATTATCCCCTGTCATCCTAACGCAGCAAAGGAGCAGACGTGTAGAGCTCCAGCTCTGCCGATTTTGACCATAAAAAGAGCATTTCTGGGCCAGTACAGCGCCACAAAGGAGCCCAAATATACAAAGAGGGACCCATCTCCTCGAGAGGTACAATTTGAGACACTAGGAGCGGGTCTATCGGGCCCGAGACTCACATGAGCCAGGGGGGGCGCCATCTCCCCCATACCTGCAGCAGAGGCACACTGTCAGGACCCAACAACGAGGGCAGACGGAGAGACGTTTTTGCCCCGTCACAGAACTGAGGTCGGGGCACCCAGGACCTCCGCTCCCGGACCGGCACACCAGGAGGTGAAAGAGAGAGCCGAGATCCGGAGCGGCCGCCATCTTGGAGCCGCGGCCTACGCAGCCAGAATAGCCCTACCGAGGATTCCCGCCAAACACCGGCGGGAGGTGTGCGGTGCGGAACACAACGGGGAGACAGAGTCAGAGGCCAAAGAGGCCTGGCAGGGACCCCAACCACCCCCAAAGGGGCAAAATCGTGGGGCTACCCCATTCCCAGGCACCAGGAAAAAGAAGGCCAAACAGGGGCCCACATCGCAGACGCTCCTGCAAGAGTCTCCCAGAGGCCAAAGGCACACACAGGGTGAGTCACAATAAGCACAGCCACCCCCCCCCCCCTCAGTGCTAATTAACCTCTAAAGAAGACCACTCACCCCAGGCACATAACTAACAACAGATTACACTGGGAGAACATAAGCAACAGACAAGGGGCCTAAAATGCTAAACTGAGGCACTGGATTTTTGTACAAGATCAGAACAGCCTAATAACAAGGCCCCAGGGACACTATCAATCAAGCGCTAGAGAAAAGACCCTGCGTCCACACAGAAAACAGCAGCTTTAATACATAACAAATCAGCTCAACACAAGCTGCCTACAAGCCCCTGAATCAGGGAAGAATAACCCAGGAGTAGCTGTACAGATTCCAAACACAGCACTTCTAGGGTACACAGCAACTGACCAAGCTAGACTACATAGATGAGAGAAATAACTTGCTTGAGCAAGAGGGAGTCCTCAAGGAGAACAGAGAGTGCAACAACTTCCCCAAAGGGGTTTAAAAACTCCCATACACACCGAACAGGTTGACCGCAGTCACCAAGGGGTCAACCAAATAACCATCACAGGTTTACAAAACAAACTACACGTCAACCTTAGTTGCAGGGCCGAATATCTGCCTATGGCAAACTGCCCTTGAGAAGCACCACTACCACATAGTGGACGTAGTGTGGAAATTCACGCCAGAGAAAGCAGATAACAGAAGCACAACTTTCTTCAACAGGGCATCACTCATCAAGGGAAAACAGAAGTGTCCTGAGCTCGCACACTGCAGCATCACACCATACCCTTGACAATAGAGTGGAATATACCAGTGAGCGTTTGACTGTTCACACTACCTGTAAACGAAGGCCAAACAATTAGGATATGGCCAACTCAGTTCAAGAACTTTTAACAAACCTAAAGAGATGTAACTAAGAAAGAGCCCGGCAACATAGGGACGCTAACAATAGCTCTGGGACAAACCAAGTGAAACCAGGTCTCTGGTAACAACTCGAACTACATTACTCTCACTGAGATGGCGGGTGTCGCCACAAGGAAGAACAATAAGGGAATCCAATCTTACTGCTTACCCAAATCTTCAGCAAGCTCTCCTACCAACAAAACAACCATAGCCACAGTTCACGCAACGGCAAATTCAGAAATGTCAGCACCTAGCTCAAAAAGTGACATCCAAGACCTAAAAGACTTAATAACCAACTTCAGAGAAGAGATCAAATCAGACATTCGGAAAGTGACAACAGAACTATCCACAGAAATAAAAACGGTGGACGATAAAACAACAAAACTAGAAACAAAAATATCAGATATAATGCAAAATAACAGCAGACTAGCAGAGGAGATCTTGGCCTTGAAGGACGAACAATCTAGGCAGCAGTTGCAGCAGGAAGACCTAGAAAACAGATCTAGACGACAAAACATAAGATTGAGAAACGTGCCGGAGACAGTCAAAGACCTACACGCATACCTAAGTGATCTATGCGAATTTCTCCTCCCAAACATTCATCCGGAAAATATGAGAATAGATCGAATCCACAGAGCCCTAGGCTTCCGATCATCTCCACAGGAACGACCAAAAGACATCATAGCCAGATTCCACTACTACTCCACCAAAGAATTGTTTATGAAGGCCGCAAGAAAAGGCATTCCTCCCATTGAAGGGCACACACCTCTGCTCTTCTCTGATCTAGCTCCGGTAACCCTTGCGAAAAGAAGACAACTGAAACCGGTTCTGGACTGTATCTTGGCTCAAGGGTGGAGGTACACGTGGGGATTCCCTTTCCGCCTCAATATCTCCAAGGAGGGAAAGTTTTTCACAGTTAGAACACTGGAGGAAGGCATCAACTTGCTGGCAGAATGGAACATCAAAGTCACTGTCGGAGAGAATCTGCAAACAACAGAAAGCCCTAGAGGGAGGAGTCCTCCCCTAAACAGAGACAGAGACTTAATACAATAAGTTGTCATTTTATTGGTATCCTACTATTCTGACAAACAATGCTAGTTGAATGTTAAAACGAGCAGGTGCAGTAAGGCATCACTCACACCAGTGAAAGTTCTAACGCACACTACAGACAGGCAACCCAGGCCGTAGAGGCAAAAGCAACATACACCTAAAAGGCGTCCCTACGGGTGCTAACAAGTAGACAGCCACATACCCCCACAGTAGGGAAAGTTTAGGCGGTCTGATTCAGTGTCAGTTTAGAGACACTAATTGGCCCACCAGTAAAATACGAAGAGGACAGCAAACGCTCTACTCATAGTAGTTTAAATTACCACACCTTATTTAAATAAGGAACACTATAAAGTTCAAACATACTAAGAGCTCTCCTGACCAACAGAGAGACACACAAACAGACTCTCAAACTTAGACTTCTTACCCAGGGTTACCATAGGGAACTCCACTAGAGGAGAAGCAGCAATTTGCTTAGTTACTGATCCAGGTTTTCCTAATTCCAAAGGATTAAGTATAGACAATTTGGCTCACTATCTGTTTTTTTTTTTCCTTTGAGTACAGAGACTCTCCCACGCACCTGGCTGCTGAGCGGTCATCGGGGCGGAAACCAGCAGGAGGCACAGGATAACTAAGCCACAGGCATCTCGAAAGGTGAGATAACCAATTGCACACACCAAAAGGTCATACACCTCAATAAGAAATATGGACATTGTCATTGCGTCACATAATGCTCATGGGCTGAACGAACCAATCAAGAGGGGGGTGGCCTTGAGGAATTACCAAAAATTAAATCTAGATATCGTAATGATTCAAGAAACTCACTTTAGAAAACAAGCAGTGCCAAAATATTGGGGGGGAATTTTTACTCAGGCGTTCCACTCTACCTCAGATACCAAACAAAAGGGAGTCACTATTTTGGTACACAGAAGACTCAACTTCCAATTAGGTAAAATCCAAAAGGATAAAGATGGCAGGTATAGTAAGCAAATTCAGACAATTTTATGCAGACCTTTATACCAAAACAGCCGAATCAGGTACCCCTACCCACAAACTATAAATTGAAAACACACTAAGTAACATAAACATACCCCAACTAGACCCTGCTAAAGCCAATTCACTCTTAGAGCCCATTTCGGTCAAAGAAATACAGGTGGCGATCAAGAAAACAAAAGCGCACAGGGCCTCAGGGCCAGACGGCTATTCCAATCTCTACTACAAACATATGAGCGACCTACTTAGCCCCACCTTACACAAACTATTTAACAGCTTTTTAGCTGGGGGGAAAATAAAACCGAAATTCTTAGAAGCTAAAATAATACTGATTCCTAAACCGGGTAAAGACCCAACCCAGTGTGCCAGCTATAGACCAATATCCCTGATCAACACGGACTTAAAAATATACACTAAAATATTGGCGTCCAAACTAGCGAATCTGATACCTGAGGTAGTACATCCGGACCAAGTAGGGTTCATTAAGGGTAGAGAGGCGCCAGACAACACCAGAAAAATTATTGACCTTATTGACATAACTAAGAGAGGTGAAGGCCACGCGATGGTGTTGGTGCTTGATGCCGAGAAGGCATTTGACAGATTAGATTGGACATTTATGAAATCAACACTGGACAAATTCGGAATACCAGAAGGTTTTCTGCGAAGCATCGCGTCATTATACTCGGAACCAACTGCACAGGTTACATACCAAGGATACAATTCGCAAAAATTCAAAATCACGAGAGGGACACGACAAGGGTGCCCACTGTCACCACTGTTGTTCACCCTTAGTATAGAGCCCCTAGCAATTGCCATTCGCCCACACACAGACATATCGGGAATACGGGTCGGCCTGACAGATCATAAAATAAGCCTCTTCGCAGATGACATCCTTCTAACAATCTCAAACCCCCTAGTTAGTCTTCTCAACCTATTCAAACTTTTGTCTAAATTTGGCCCACTGTCAGGGTTCAAAGTAAACACGAGTAAAAGCATAGCCCTTAACTTATCCCTTCCTCCCTCCATGGAAAAACTACTAGCCAATAATTTTCCGATAAAATGGGCCCCGAATTCTATCAACTATCTAGGCATACAAATAACAAAATCAACTAAGACCCTATATGAAGCAAATTACCCAACCCTCATTAAACAAATAACTAGGGAACAGAACAGGTGGTCAGAACTAAAGATCTCATGGCTAGGAAAGCTACATGCCATCAAAATGAACGTTCTCCCCAAACTGCTCTACCTGTTTAGGACCATACCTATAACTATATTGGCAATAGAATTGAAAAAGATACAAAAAATATTGATGAGTTTTCTGTGGAACAACAAAAAACCTAGAATAAACAGAGAAACAATTACTGCGTCTAAGAAGGGAGGTGGGCTCGGATTTCCAGACATTCCCTGTTACTTTAAAGCAGCTAGACTAGCTCAACTAGCTAAATGGTACGTCAGAGATTCCCCCCCGGTATGGGTTCAGATAGAGAAACACATACTAGGGACCAATGACTTAATCATGCGTCAGTTACCATGGCTCTCAACCCAACAGGGCTTCAAGTTACCCCAATCATTTCCATCTAGTGTGAGGCACACAATAAACTTATGGAAAGACATAAATAGGAGGAACAGGCTACTGGGCCCAGAATCCGGGCTTAGCCCCCTGTGGCCACAATCAACCAACCCCAAAGTAAACACTAATGCCAAATACAGATGGTGGATTGAAAATAACTGCTCAATTGCGGCAGATTTACCAGTAGTTAATCAAAAATGGTCCACTACCACATTCTTAGACGACAAACACCTACCTCCAGGGGAATGGCTTTACCTACTCGCTATAAACCAAAAACTAACACAACATTAAGAACAAAGGAGGACAGAACAAATCCATATTCGAAAAATGTTGCATTAACTTCCCGGGAGGGAAAGGAAACATTTCCATAATATATAACCATTTAAGCGATTTAGCCACGCCCCCCAAATTACACTACGAGTCGGCATGGGAAGCGGACCTCAACGTAAGTTTAGATAGGGACCAATGGGACAACATTCGGAAACAAGCCAAAAATGCATCACTTAACATAATTCTGAAGGAGAATTCATAAAAAGTTATTATGAGGTGGTACTTAACCCCGGTAAGAATGCACCTAGGGAACCCAGCGATTAGCGACACTTGTGAAAGGGGTTGCAACCAGAAAGGGACTCTAATCCATAAACTATGGGAATGCCCTATGATTAGACACACCTGGGTGGATATTTACAAAACCCTAGAGAAACTATGGGGTCAAAGCTATCCTATGAGACCAGAGGAGGCCATCTTGGGTTTACCGGTAGAAAGGATGTCAAACTCTGAACAATTCCTAACCAGCCAAATTTTCCTAGCAGTTAGAAAAGTAGTAGCCGCCCATTGGAAAACACCCACCCCATCGTTCGAGGTAGTCCTAAGCAAAATTGAGTTTGTTCGGTCCATGAGCATTTTATCCGCTGAGGTTGACCATAACTACAAGCGCTGGGCCTCCTGCTGGGCTGCCTGGGAGACAAGACGCGGCAGATGAATAGGGTGAGTGACGCTTTCCTTCCAGAGGAACTAGTAAGGGAACCATGGCAGGAAAAGTCTTAATTTACCCAACATCAATAGCCCCACATAGTAACCTAAGCACATAGTCTACAATCTATTAGTTGTTACCAATTAGGCTCAGGGCAACATGAGGACAGGAAACACGG
Organism: Discoglossus pictus; assembly: GCA_027410445.1. Taxonomy (NCBI): domain Eukaryota; kingdom Metazoa; phylum Chordata; class Amphibia; order Anura; family Alytidae; genus Discoglossus; species Discoglossus pictus. The sequence goes on from CM050164.1 coordinate 435,609,056, forward strand.
CTCACAGAGTTCTTCCCATAGTTACGGGACTTCATCAAGCATAGTTTCCACCTTAGCCCTAAGTTAGTTAAAAGTTACTTTCAGCTACTAGAAAACTAGAAAACGGAAAAAGAAGAGGAGTTTTTGAAAGGCAGAGGACACATGAGAAAATAGATGTGATGAATATGTTCATTGTTAATTCCTTCTTACTACTTCTAATGTATTTGCTGCTCAATGTTTTATGTCTGAACTGTCTAATAAAAATCAATTAAACAAAAAAAGTATCCCCTGTCATATTCCTATAAGCCCTTCAGGGGAATGCTGATACTCCACAGTATCACAAATTGGACCTGTAATGTAGATTCACCCTATATTAGTATATATTATACATTACATATGCATTATCATTTAATATATAATTATATTATTAATATTAAATGTATTAATATATTGCATAGTAACTAGGGCTTATTAGTTTACAGTTCTAGGAATGTGACACAAATGTGATGTATGTGGATGTCCCAAAACCCTAATCATTAAAAACGCACTGACAGGGTGATAACGGTATAACAAAGCTTTATTTCATACACAGAGCACACTCAGAAATGTACAAGACTGTGTATTAATATCATGGGTCTGGTGTTGGTGAATCCCAGAAGGGCAAGAGGCTTTTGGGGGGAAAGGGGATACCTAAAAGGGGTATTGTCATAGTCTAGAATAAGCATGATGCAGAGCACGTACCAGGCTCACATGTGGTCACTACACCACTGCAACTGGAATCTGATAAAAAAGGATCAACAGAAATCACTTAATTTATTTGAAGAAACCATTAATGTGGTGAATTTTTAATCAGAACCCTGCGTGAGGCAGGGCTGGGGACCAAGGCACAGCAAACTACATCCGTTGTCACCCACTTGGCCGCACTCTGGCCAGCCCCCATCCCTAGCAGCCGGCAAGGTAGGACTCAGTCATGAGATGTGCCTCCTCTCCTCTATTGAGTCTGGCCAGGCTGCTAAAAAGCTCCTGGTGATTGGAGAAGATACTGGCCTGGATCCCCTGCAGACACTCCAGAATATGCTTCAACACAGCCAGCATCTCCTCCTGAGCAGCCTGGCTTGGTGGTGGTGGGGATGGAGGTCTAGCTGCTGGGCACCTTGGGGGGTGTGGAGGTGGCAGAGGAGGTGGTGGTGGCCCGGTGGGGAGGGGCTGTTGTCTGGACGGTGCCTGGCAGGGGTGAGGAGAAGGTGGGACCATGCCCCTATCATCCCTCCAAAAGGTATGCCACGGTGATGGCTGCTGCTGCTGGTGGAGGGGTATACTGTGGGGCATAAGGTCCAGCAAGTGGCCCCACTGCCCAGGAGAAGTCCTCCTCCTCATCACCAGGGCATGGGGCTTGTTTCCTAACTACCTGACATCTATTCTTGAACCTGTATGAATTGCTTACAAGGCCATTAACCTCACTATCAGTGCTCTTCATTGTGTGACAGAACAGAAGATTCCATGTTATCTGAGTGTTTAACTGCTGGCTTATTACATTCCTGTAAGCAGTTAAACCATAATATGTAAAACTTTCTTTGAGGCAGAGGCTGTTAATCAGCACTATGTCTGTAGACAAACCTTAGACTTCATATGTTTAACTGTTCCTATTGAAATTGCAATAAAGCATTAGATGACTTTAACATAGAATCTTGTGATCTTTCACACAATGAATCTCCGCTATAGTGAGGTAACTGTCCATTTGAGTGCAACTCTGAGTAGCTATCATTTGCTAGTTGTGATCTTTGTTGGGTTCTTGATCTTGATTGCTTTTAGCTCCTAATGCTCTCTTGATTCTGGCTGCGGTCTGTGGCTGCATACACTGCAGTAAACACACCCATACATGGACAGTCTATTGGTTAATTATTGTTGTTCTGCTCACTGAAGACAGTAATTTGTCAGCCTGATTTAATTATGCATGACTGATCCATCTATCCCTTGTAAATTCCATGGAGCTGACATGTACTGCAAGTGTCCTTGTTGGTCATCTTGTACATGTGTAGTGTGTGTGATGTACATGTGGTGGCATGTTAGTGTATGTGATATTCACCAGACGAGGAGCCTGGATCCTGCTGGGCCACCAGGCCTGAAGCTCCAGTGGCGGGCACCTGGCTCAGTAGGTCCTTGAGGTCCCTCTCCAACTCATTGTAGGTGACAGTCACTCTGGGGCCACCACTTGTTGCTGAAGCTGCGGCCATCTCCTTGGCTATCTTCCTCCTCACCAGGACCCTGAAGTTATTGAACCTGTGCTTCACAGACCTCACATCCCTTTCTGCCGTGCCCACTGCTGTTACTGGAGCCGCTACCTCCTTCCATGCCTGAGCCCTAGGCCTAGCTTCCCTACGGCCTGAAAGGATAGCAAGCCGCTCGCAGATGGCACGCAGGAGTACCATCATCTCCTGTTATTTACTCTATGTGTATTTGTATTATGTGTAATCAGTATATATGTGTAATCAAAATGTATGTGAAAAATAGTTATGCTGATAATAAATAGACGTGTAAGAACCTGCTCTCCAATATCACCTACTTTCTCTCTCTATACCCAATCTCCAACTCCGGGACCTGCATGCTACTTTGGAAGAATCTCCAACACAGTCAGTGCATGGGCGTGTGGAACGCAGCTTTATTATCTTTTCCTGTCAATCATTTTCTGGAAGCCCGCCTTTTATTGGCTCTAAAGGCCTGTGTCGCACTCCCTAATAACGCAATTGGATTGTATCTGTGGAACGCATCTGCTCCAGTCAGCTAGTGGGCGCAGGAAGGGTTTACGTGCTTGAGGCTTCGACCCTGTAGTTGCGGCCTTTTCCAATTTAATTGCTCTGTAACTCCTGCAAATTTCAAGCCCGGAGACAGGTTGTATGACGGTAACAAGGGCTTGGAATTTACTAGGGATCTGTGTTTGCAAATTGCCTGGAACTTCTTTTCTACGAATGTGTGTTTGACACTTCATTCATGGGGTAGAGATATCTAGAGCTTATACAGCCTGGTGGATCTTTACAAAATAGGAAGTAACTGTTTAAACTCACAGTAAATAAAGGTTGTTTTTTCTTATCATGCCTTATGTAACAATTCATTAGAAATATTTATTTAAGGTCACTGAAGTGGTTCTTTAACTATGTCTGATAAATAGGGAGTTAGGTGCTTTTAGATTTTCCTTAGACCTCGCAGAAGGGGCCGACTACAGAGATTAACAAATGCCTCCTGTAAGAAGAATGAGAATAGGTGTGACAGGCAGAGGCATAGAGAGAAATAGAGAGAAGGAGAGGACAGTGAGATAAATATAGGACAGTTAGAGAGTTAGCAAGGAAGAGTTGGCCAGAGCAGGATAGGTCTGATTGCATATTTAAAAATGTCTTCAACACTGCCATCACTCTTACGACTCTTAGAAGGCAATGGTAGGATATTTTGTCTTACCAATCTTGAGATGGATTTTACCCCTCTGAGGATTGTCAATTGTATATATCCATATAGAAATGTTGTGCCACCATCACTGCAGTGCATGATAAGTAATAAGAACTTCTGATGCACATACACCCAGTTCCTTGTTTTTTTGACATGTAGCCATCACTGACATTTTTCTGGTACCCTGACTTTATCTTGTCCTTGTCTTGGACCCCATACTGTAAGATGATATGCAACCACAGAGTAATAAACAAAAACTATAGCATAAAGCTGGATATAGATGTTTTTCCTGCAACATAATTAGGTATTTCAGTGATATATACATGTATATAAACGCTGATTGATTATTTTATGTATACCTGTTTAAGGTGGTAAAGGGTAGCAAATAATTATTAAATCTTTATAGCAAGTCCATTACTAGAGAAAATTGCTTTCAATCTATTTATTATGATTTAATCAGTTACATTTACCAACATGGTATTAAAAACCGTGATTAACAGGGAATAAACATAAAATATGACATCTATTTACCACGCAGGCATAAACTTTAATTCATAAATAGTTCGAAAAATATAGGAAATTCAGATATTTAACTTTTTTAACACGACATCCCCATTTTGATAAATATGCTCCAATATTGTCCTAATTATAAATCTACATACATATTTAATTTTGTGGAGTATCTTAATATGAGTAATCACTAAATTAAATTAAATGATTTGCAATTGTTACTGGATTTTATAAAATGCTCTGCTACCACTTACAGTTTTAGAAAAATTACAAAATTGAAAAAAATATTTTCAGAAATCCTGAAAAACAGAACTATTTTATTTGGCAGCAAAAGTAGGACACAACTAAAATATTTGCCATGCTGTTAAATAAAATTCCCATTTTACTTGTCCACAAGAAGGATCGCCTTCAGTTTGTTGTGTTAATTATAGTTTAATATGTTCATAACTTATAAATTTATTGTATACATATGTAAGTTGGCAAAGTTGATATTTATACACAGTAATCACTAAATTAAAATAAATTATTTGCAAATATTACAGCGGTTTGTAAAATACTCTGCAAAAAGAGATACAAATTATAAAAAAGACTGTAGGAAATACCGTAAAACAGAGAACTATTTTATTTGGCTACAAAACTGGCATATGTCTGAAATGTTTGCCATGCTGTCAAAAAAATTCCCACTTTACTCATCCACACCAGTCATTAGAGCAACTGTTATTCATTTCATGCCCGAGGCCCCTTGCAAAAAGTTAGTTTAGCTGTTTATATATTGAGTTTAAGGGTGTGTGTTCATATACAGTGACTCAATGAATAAGTGCTGTACATTCTTGTTTAATCTGAAAATAATTCAAAATTAAAATTAAAGGGACATGGAATGCAATTTCTTTTTATATGCATTTAAAGAAGTTACCAAAGTAATGTTTTGAATAAAAAATATGAAATAATATTAGATGTCACTGCCATAAAGTATTCTGATTAATTTCAATCTGCTGCCACGTCAAAGTAGAATGTACATTCTAGTTGAAATATGGAAATGTTTGATTTCTATGTAAAGAATATTTATTCTTTTTATAATATACAAGAAGAAAGAACCATTGTGTCAGTCAATATTATCATATATATCAAAACACAGGGTTTATCTTATGAGAAACAGTTGATTTAAAATCACAGTGAAAAGGACCACAAGCAGATCAAGGTGTAGGGTAGTAATACTTAGTTTGATTTTGGATTTCTGGTATAGTTTTACACAAGGATCTACATAGTGATTATCTGGAAAAATTAAATATTAAGCATAAAAACATTTCTGTTTGAGCATCAATCAACCATATTTTTGAGGCATCTTCAATTCAATTATTACTGTATTATTATTATTATAAAGTACCGACATATTGTACAGATGAGACATGACAAATGTTTACATACTGGTATAAAAGGTGGGGAGGGTCTTGCTCTAGTAAGAGCTTGCAATCGAAGTGGAGCTTCAGGGTAATTACAAGAGATCTGGGATAGGACTGGATCTGCCTGGGAGGCTGTAAATTGCATGATCAAGCAGATCTAGGTTTGGCTGTCTTGACCACTTATTTTAAAAGACTGACAGGACAGCTGCCTAGGCAGATTCTCTCCCACTCACTTAATCTGATAAGATGGAGAGAAGCATATCTAATGAAGTCTGACACACTAAAGTCAAAGTGTAAGTTTTAAAAACTACCATTATCATTCTTTATCACATGCTGATATTATTGTAAAACCATTATTAAATTAACAAATAAATCCGTAATAATATATTAATTGTTTGATTAAAGTGTGTATGGAGAAAATCAAGTAAAAACTGATGTTTGTTATATCCATTCATAGGTATCAGTGGAATTTAAGAGGTTTTAGAAGGAAACAATAAGGTACTAGTTATAGAGATAACAGATAAATTGGAAAATAACCACATGACAAATAGGTGGGGTCAGTGACGATAAACGCAACAGAGTACTTAAGATTAAAAAACATAGAAAATGGACCAAAGACTTGCAGCCTTATTAAATTGCGATTTGGTAAATTTAAAAGGGCTCTATATAGGCACAGAGCATATTTTATTTACAGAAGTTTTTAGTTAGTGAAGACCATGCTTTTGGATAGAAGTTCACTAACTAAAAACGTCTGTAAAAAAATATGCTCTGTGCTTATATAGAGCCCTTTTAAATTTACTGAATCGCAATTTAATAAGGCTGTTGGCTCTGAAAGTAATTATTCTGAAATCACTGATGTTTGTAGGTTATGCAGCTGCTATTCAGTCTCAGATTAAGATTATTAAACCATGTATGAGGAGTTTATGTACATATTCTGTTGATATGTTCTTCAATGAGATTCATAGACTAATTACCAAATTAACACATTTAAATGTCTTATTAATTCCCCTGAAATAGTTAAGCAAAAATATTTTCTTCTTGGAAATGTTTAGTTTCTTCTGATAAATCTGTGTGGGCTTGTTTTACTGGTAGGTAACGTAGTGATGTGATAGCCCTTTTCATCCCGTGAATATGTTATTTGCACAGTAAATGTCAACATTCAAAACAAATCAAATGGCTCTTTTTCATTTTTTTAGGTAAAACTCCACTTTATACTCTATGTAATAGTAAGATTACATTATTAGATTATTTTTTGGGGGTTGAACATGTTCACTTTAGATGTCATTCCCCAGTATTCCTAGATATTATATTGTCAAGCGTTTAAAGGGCTACAGTAATGGTCTAGTTTAAAAGTAGCAAAGATCAATATACACAACTTTTTAACTTATCCTGACCTAACGAATTCTGTGAGAAAACTTACATAGAAAATAGTTGAGTTTCTCACCATCTTTACGCTACAGCTATTTCTTGTTTTCGAATTGTAATATTGCTCAGACACAATGTAAAGTTGTAGCTATAGTAAACTGTGCTTCACACTGCACGGCATAAAGATGGAAGGAAAATCAGCAATGTAATATATACGTTTTTAATAATTTTTTAGCTACAATAAATGTAAACATTTCTATACTTATATTTGTTGCTTAAAAGTTATGAACACTGGACAATTGTAATGGGTCTTTAATATGTGTATATATTGCTAAACTTCAACATTCATTGTGGTTGATCTAAGAACTTTCCATGTCAGGCATTTGAGAAGCCAACAAGATCAACAATTACACACAGAAGAACATGGTGTGCCTACAACCGTTGTACATATATCAAGTCAGTGCTAAGATCCTTTACAATTCTGCATGTGATCACAACAATCTGAAAAGTATAAAGCAGAAACGTACATCATGTTCTATAGATACTTTAAATGGATTTAAATGAAAACAAATATTGTTTATGTATGTTGAACTTTCTTTCACTAATGAACAAGTCATTAAGCCCCATTTAATTGCTCCGATATTAGAAATCGTAGCCCATAAAGGAGTCCGCAAGAGTTACTGTTATTGAATTGGCCTCTTTCAGCTGCCCCTAACTATCTGTGGATTACAGGTGGAAAAACCCCACGGGACGTGAAAATCTGAACTCCGTCCCAGCTAAGCCCGTAAAATGCTGAAATCGCTATTAAGTTGCTACGAATCATCAAGGATGCACTGGCGTTCAAACCCGTAAATGCCAAATGCAGCCAAAACTCCTACAGGTACAAGAGAGGACCCACAAAGGGTTAAAAATGCCTGATTGTAGCACTGTAAAAGCAAATATCAACACACTACTGTATTTCAAGTTAAAGGGAAATTGCTGTAATGTATTAATATTAATAGCACAATATTCTCAAGCCCGCAAATTGGCAGTAAAAATTTATTTATTTTATGTTTAATTTCCATGTTATATCGATCCTGGCAATCAATTTGTTAATACATATAATTGAACTTGCATGGACTAGAATATCATATTAATTGATTATTTCATACTGCATTATTTCTGGAATACAGGCCCGATCGCAACTCGTACTTCAAAGCCGTAAGTAATTGAAATCTATCCTCCATTTTTTTGTGACGTAATGATGAGATCTCTTTTACTATTGATCTGTCTAAAACCCGTAACCACGGGTTTGACTAATTGATCATGTTCACAGCCTTTAAATGGAACGTGTGGGAGCATGGTTTACGGATTTGGATGTCGGCCACATATGTTGCGGGTTTGTCTAATTTAATAGCTCTGTAACTCCGCCAGATTTCAAGCCCGCAGGCTTTACGGGTGTACCAGGGCCGCTGTGGGCTTTAAATTTAATTGGGCCCATAGAGTATTTAATAAGTAGGGCAGTCCTGTTTCATCTATTTATAAGATGTATTTGAGATGCATTTTTTCCATTATTACTTGCCAGTGAATTTTACTAATAAAAATTAGTTCAATATTATAGAACATCCCCTGCTCGGCAAAAATCTTATTTTTTTAAATCTAAAACTTAAGTTTTGTAAGGAGACAATAATTCATGAAACATACTATAGGCCAAATACCCCAATAACCACTGCAATGGTAATTTCCCCATATTTTTATGCAACGTAATAGCATTTTGAACATAACTGAACATTTTAATATTAATATATTATTATTATTATTATTATTATTATTATTATTATTATTATTATTATTATTAACACATTAACTAACAGGGTTCATGATTTGTATAAATCTTTATAACCCAGTAAGACATATGACATTTTAACAAATAAAACAAATCAAAACATAAAAATATAAATGAAAAAGTAACTATGAACAGTTAATTACAGATAGATTATAATCAAGCTTGAAAGACAAAGTAAAAAAAAAGGATATTATGTAAAACAAACCCTCATGTAATTAGACAGATAGGAAGCTTGAGGCTGTGATGAAACTGGCTGTTGTGAGTAATTTAAGTTGTGCAATGATTTTGTGGAAAAGATATATTTGTAACCGGAAGAGTAATCATCAACATTATTGTGATTTTAGTATGATCACAGATAGGTACTAGATATGAACACGTAAACCTACAATTAAAGAATAAGTGTAAGAGCTTTTCATGTTACATTTATTTTTAATCCACTATTAATTAGCAAAATGTTAGCCTGAAGATATAATTTAAAATTACTGTTTACCCCATTAATGGGGTATCCCTCTCCCCACCTCTCTCATTGTCATAAGCACGGATGGAAATAAAAAATCCACTGACATAATATTAATTAAGCAGATTTGGTAGCCTGGAGCATGCTCACTTTGGGGAGGTGGGTTTATGGGATAACTATGATCACTTTACCCTACAGAATATGCTCCGGTTACCAACTCTGTCTAACTCATGTTATCTCAGTGGAAATTTTTGATACTGTCTGGCTAAAGCTTTGCTGCTGTTTTCACATGTGTTATTGCAATGGATCAAAATATTTTCTAATGTGGATGACCAGAGTCTGGAAAGAATTTTTTTTTCTTAACTGTGCTGTTTTAAGGCAGAGAGGCATTACATCCACATTTTGAGCAATTTGTTACAAAACTGTGGGGTTTATACCCCAGAAACTGTAAATTGCTGATACACTTGTCAAATGTTCGTTGGTTAGTTTATACATCAGTGCATCTTTGTGTTAACATCTAAATTTGTCTTATTCTAAAATTATTAACGCTTACCAAACACCAACACCACCTTTCTGGGATATTTACCATTCTGTATTTCAGATTATCACAAACAATTACAAACCTACCAAAGTATGTTCCGCAATGTTCTTTTATCTTTTAGACTGAAGGTAATTTGTACTACGGAAGTTTTATTGGTTTACAGACATCATTTATTCCATTCTCCGTTCATTATTAATGTTAATTAATTGTGAACTAAAAAAAAAATAACATGTAAAGTAATTTTTGTTCATTACTTCACTTTTTGCTACATTTGATAAATATATCCCAAAGGAAGGTAAAGGACCATTGTGGTTATTTTTTTTATATTGTCTTTTGAATACCTAAACTTGATAACTGACAAAATATTTTTTATAAAGTAAATAAAAGAATGACATTTGATTGTCTCGCTTTTATATGCAATTATTCTTTACTGCAGCCTTCTATTTTCTTCCCTAGGCTACTCATTGAAACATCTGTCTCAATAGGGCATGCCCCAAAAATGAATGTGATTGGCATTAGTCTTAATGAGAGTACTACCAGTTATAGCTGCCATATTTCACTTGTTCAGTAGAATAGAAACTTCCTCTCTGCATTCACACTCTTCTCCCACCTCAGGAAGTAGATCACTTTAAAGTAAAATAATAGATTCTGCAACAGCATAACTACATATAAATGTAATAAATTACTTCTAAAAATGTGATGCCTATAGTGAACGGTGTAGCTCTTTAACTAAGCATATTTTATATGTATAAAATAATAGTTCTTTAAATCCCATTTAAATCAATTTTCTATGTTAGTCTATTTAACAAATATGTACTAAAGGCTGAAGTGCTGGAGAAATCTTGTATAAGTCAAATATATATGTCCACATGAAAGCAAAAATGGAGAAATATCAAAGAGTTCTCCAACACTTCATCCTTTAGATCATCTATATCCTCAGCTTTACATGCTCCAGAAACTAATACTAAAAGTTTAGTTAAATAACACTATTTTTACTACAATTGAAAAATGAACACCTATGTATTTTATTGATTTAAGATTTATCGTGAACATAATAAATTAGTGAAATGATTTATTTAAGGAGGGGGTGGAATGCTTCGTGTCAAATGTGAATCATTGACAAAACAAGAACAAGACAGAGAACACAGGAATGTTGAATGTTTTAGAAAATGATTATAATCTCACAGGTAATGGAAGATAACACTGTGCAAAGTGTATAATTATTTGTTTTGCCAGGTATACATTAAACATCTGTCAAAACTAAAATACCCCCATGGTCTTTTATTCACACAAGGGTGAGTAAAATCTTGCTTTAATTGTTGCACAATATGCTGAAAACATCTCATCCTCCTCTGTCAATTATAAAGTTATTATATTACAGTACTGTTCAGACCTTAATGATTTAAAAATAAATAAATAATTGACTAAGTTTGGGTTTCTATAAAACCACTGCTTACATAGTACTCCATGAACCATAAAATAACACTTCAATGGATAATACTACTTTCTCTACACATAAATTAAATATATGAAAAATATTGTTAGGAATGAATTAATGTGAATTGTATACTGAATATTTAAAATAGCACTTGATAATATGATATTATTTTACTATTCTTTTTGATTTATATTTTTCTTGCATATTTTATCATTTATGTATGTTTTTATCAAAGTGTCTATTCGGTTTTGCTTTCTGTAGAACCCTGTTTTTATTAGATATCATATTAGGATGTCCAGTGTGGAAATAAGAGTCATCTAATGAATCCTGATAGATCAATCTTTCATTTTTTTTAAACCTGATAATATCATCACATTACTTTTTCCCACTTTTATTATTTGCAATTATTTTTTATAAAATATTTTTACGATTTTGAATTTCATTACATCTACTGTAGGTACCAGTATGTCTTTTTGACATATTTCAGTTTCTATATTTTACTTATCCTTGTAATATTTGAATCTATTATTTATTCAACTTCAATCATACACTTCTTTTTAATTTAATATTTTTTGTTTAGAATGTTATTTAATTCTAAAACCTCTTCCTGACTGTTAATCATATAAAAGTATTGCACAACCATGGGGTTTTACTTTGTATGTGTTGTGTCATAGGATCTTGGCTCTGAAAACATTTTGCTTAATTTGCTCAAAGCTGTAATTGAAGGAAGTTGTAAAGAATGAGTCACATTCGGTAGACTTGTTGAAACAGTCAGATACTATATAAATGGCATGTTCAACACATAGAAAGTCAGAGAAAAGTAGAAAGCTTCAGGATACATACCTTGAGATTCAGTGACAGAAGCAGTCTAGCAATGAAGAGCTTACTGCTTGTAATATTATTAGCTATAACATACTGCAATGCCTTTCCAGCCGCAGAAGAACCAGAAGATGACTCCACATTTGCTGAAGTAAGTATATATATATATATATATATATATATATATATATATTTTTTTTTTTTTTTTTTTTTTTTTTTTTTTATTTAAATTTTTTTTTTTATGGTCCTATTAAGCAATTATGTCTAAATGTTGAAGATTAACAAATAGTTTTAGATCTAGCACCCAATAATAATTCCAGCAAGTATGATTAGCTTTTTAGTATTTTAGCTTATAGAACTATTTAATCTATAAAATTAATTACATAATTAATGCTATGATGTAAATAGGGTTAAGAGAAGCAACTCATTTTTCTTTTTGCTCAATTACAGAAATATCTCAAAACATACTACAACCTTAAGCCAGATGGAGGCAAACAGTCAAGGCGGAAGAGTGGTAGCCCATTTACTGAAAAAATCCGCCAAATGCAGGAATTTTTTGGCTTAGAAGTGACTGGAAAGCTGGATGCAGATACCATGGAAATGATGCATCAACCCAGATGTGGTGTTAATGATGTTGGTGAATACTCCCTGTTCCCAGGAAACCCTAGCTGGAGGAAGAGAGATGTTACATACAGGTAACTTATGGTACATACCAATATCTGCAGATCTAGTTAAAATGATTACATCAAATTAGATGATAGTGTAGTATAATGTAGTGTTACAAAATAAATATTTTTTTTTATGACTAACTGACTAGGGAGACTATATTTTTAGCCTGTATCACAAAATATTTTCTCTGTATACATTAAATTATTTATTAAAAATTAACAGTTTATATTTTATTTATCAGAATATTGAACTATACACCAGATATGACAAGAGCTGAGGTGGACAGAGCCATTGAACAGGCTTTCAAAGTTTGGAGTGATGTAACACCTCTGAAATTCACTAAACTTTATGAAGGAGCTTCTGACATTGAAATTTCATTTGCAACACAAGGTAAAGTATTATTTACTACAGCACTACAGCATAGATTATAACTACAGTACATATATCATAATATGATTTGTAAAAAAATTAGATTCTGCTAAATAATGCTTATATTTTTTAAACAGTTCACAATGACTTCTATCCTTTTGATGGCCCACATGGTACACTGGCACATGCATTTGCACCTGGAAATGGTATTGGTGGAGATGCACATTTTGATGATGATGAACGCTTCACTAGTGGATCTGCTGGTAGGTGATTTGGTTTTCAGTTCCTATAAAAAATTAATATGTAAATATACACATAATTAATAATTATGCTTGTTTAAAAAAAAATACACAGTAGAAAGATTATATATTTTAATAGAAAGTAATTAATTTTGCACATGTGTTTTTCCTCTAAAGGATACAACCTGTTTATTGTTGCTGCTCATGAATTTGGACATTCTCTTGGACTTTCCCACTCTAATGAACCAGAGGCTTTAATGTATCCAACCTACCATTATGTTGACCCCAGTGAATTTCACCTTTCTGCAGATGACATCAGTGGAATTCAATCCCTCTATGGTGAGAAAAACGATGACAGTAATATAATAGTATTACTTGTAACTAATTATGTAATATTTTGGCATATACAGAAAATTATAATTTTACATACAAGATATTAGTTGACACTTGATTGTGATAACATTTTACAAAGATCTAGATTTATACCTTCTGTATTAGTATGTAAATTTTTGAGAACTTTTGTGTATTCACTGTATCCTTAGGCCCTCATTCAATTGCGATTTGGCCAATTGAATGGTGCTCTAAATAAGCACATAACATATTTTTTTTAAATAAGTTTTTAGTTAGTGAAAACCTTGCTTTTGGATAGAAAAACTTCTTTAAAAAAATATGTTATGTGCTTATTTAGACCCCTATTCAATGGGCCAAATTGCAATTGAATGAAGGCCTTAGTGTTTAGCTATACAGAATATGTTGATGTTTTATAAATAAATAAATAATAAATAATAATAATAATAACATGTAATTCTTTAATCTGAGCTGAGCTGAAGGAATTTATTTAGTTACTTTCATACTTAATTGTTCTTCCATTATAGGAGCAGCAGAAAAACCTGTGGAGCCAACAAATCCAAGTACTCCAAATAAACCAAGTACACCAAGTATACCAAAAAAGCCAAGCACACCAAACTCCTGTCTTCCCAATATGACATTTGATGCAGTGACAACTCTTCGTGGAGAAATTCTGTTCTTTAAATCAAAGTAAGCTCTAGATTCATCAGTTTGCTCACAGTTTGCTGTTGCTCAAACAACCTAGTTAGATTTTTCTACATATCCAATCCTAACCCAGAAATCTCTGTGTGTTTAGAGGTAAATAATAGTGAACTGTACTTTCCTAATAATTAAATTTAGGTTTTTAGCTTTAAAGGCTAAAAAATTAAAAATGAATAAGCCCTGCTATTAATCTTTGAACTGTGTTTCTTTATAACAGAACATTTTGGCGCAAATTTTCCCAGTCTACTGAAGTTGAGCATCATTTAATCACAACATTCTGGCCGTCCCTCCCATCCCACATTCAGGCTGCCTATGAATACCAGGATGCAGATCAAGTTCTTCTTTTCAAAGGTTCATTTTATTTTTTATTTTATTTTTTTTGCAAACAATATTTCCCTATGTTTTGCATTTATTTTATGCTAGTCGAGATCTTTTTGTTTATCCTTCTAAGTATTTAATACAGTGATTTTCATTGATTTTAATATTAAAACATATTTATATTTTTCATAGGAAATAAATACTGGGCTATGAGTGGTTTTGACATTTCAAGTGATTCCCCAAAGAGCATCTACCAACTTGGATTACCACGAACTGTGAAGAGGATTGATGCAGCTGTCCATAGTTCTCAAACAAGAAAGACCTACTTCTTTGTAGAAGATAAGTACTGGAGGTAAGGCCAATATTAATTTATTTTTTCCTTTTTTCTTGAATGACATATAACACAGTAAGGAGATTTTGTTTTGTGCAGTGCTTACTAACAGGCCATAATTTGACAATGTACCCACTCTATGCATTGATTTTAGGCAGTAAAAACAGGGCTTATAAGCACTTCTTCTAAAATAAAATACATGAAAGTAAACAGATACATAGGTATAATATATACATAGTAAGATCCAGAAACTTTCCATATCTTTTTTATATATGGTAATCTGCCCATCATATAGATGGCATTCAGGGGCTGAGTTTGGTAAAAAAGCAAAAATGTTAATTCATATTGATATCCATAGAACATACTGTATGTAAAATGATGATCCTTAAACAAGAAATAATCTTCATCTAATTGATTTAAATCAATCAATTTTCTTTGCAGTTATGATGAGCAGAGGAAGATTATGGACAATGATTTCCCTAAAAAAATCAATGATGGTTTCCCTGGGATTGGAAACAAAGTTTCTGCGGCTTTTGAGAACAATGGTAAGTAATTAAATAAATATCACAACTTTATCTTATTTAGATATATTACTAAGGATTTGCCTAAAGGTTGAAAAACTGAACTATTAAACACTAAGGGCCTCATTTTATTATCGGACGTAAATCGGCCGTAAGGCTGCGATTCCTTGCGGGGGTTCTGTTACCTCGCAATTCTATTATACGGCCCCGCAAGGATCTCCTCTTATGGCCGGCCGCATATCTTGGAAACGGCTGTAAGCTCCAAAATTTTTAAAGTCAAAAATAAATTCAAGACGGCACTGTACAGCTCTGTAAATGCTAGGGATCATATTGGGGGACATGAGGATTAATAGTAACCCCCTCTCAAGCTTGCATTTCAGCCCAAATCCGAGTTTACATTAACTGTTTATTTTCCGGCCGCAGCGTGGCCAGGTCTGAGGTGCTCCAAGCACTCTGGACTTTTTACATGGATATTTTACGGATAGTAAAAATAAAATATTTTACGGATTTGAGTATAGGATAATTATGTGCTATTTTTGCTAACACCTACAATCACTTTAGAGTCTCCTCAAAGTGCAGGATGGCTTTATTTGGGCTATATTATGTGCTTAATTGGTGCTAGCGGGACCTTTTTCCTGCAAGTAAGCTGCGGCTCGCTTTTAGCCTTGCAGAGAGGGTTCCCGGAGCAATAGAATAGCAACCGGGCTTGCGGCCGTTTTAGATCAAAGGCTTTCCTCCGGCGCGTGCGGCCGCAAGAGATAGCAAGGCGCCGGCCGCAAGCCTGCCGGAGTCCCCGTCCGGAGGGGAATAGAATAGCAGAATAGCTCTGCAGCCGGTGCTTGCGGCCCCGCAGCGCCTACGGCCGCTAATAGAATGAGGCCCTAAAAGTTCTAACTTCATACATATTAATGTATCCCATAAAATCTTTCTCCTGGTTTCTTTTAACTCCCTTCTCTTCATATCAGTATTGTGTCTTCATATGTTTCATGTAATACACAGGTCCATAAGTTTAGAGGTCTTGGAGAACTTGCATTTTACTAACTGGGACCAGTAATATTAAGTAGGCCCCAGCAAGGCTCTCCAAAAGTTCTTAGAGCCTCTCTCCATAGTATATCTGGCCCATAATGACACATATATATTAAATGCAAATTACAAATCTATAGCAAAGTATTTATTTACTGAAACTTAATAAGTATTATAAAATTGAAGGGTATACAGACATAGTTTTTCTTTCTTCAAAGAATGAAAATAAAAACCTTCATTGGGCCCAGCATTTGTAGATAATATTGTATGTCGTGCTAGAATTTTATATAATTTTAATTAACTTTTTTTTATATTTTTCAGGTTTTCTGTATTTCTTCTCTGGACAACGTCAATATGAGTTTAACTTAACAAAGAAGAGAGTAACACGTCTGTTAAAGAACAATAGTTGGCTGAACTGCTAGATGGAAACCATAAGCAATATTCTGGAAGAAATTATTTTACTTGATATGTTTAACCAGATTCTTATGGACTGCTATTATTTAATACACACTGACTTTTAAGACTTGCAATATCTATGTTATTCTATATGTATTTAATTTAAAAATGTTTATTATTTAAGCTTGTTTTCTAAAAATAAAGTTTCATTTACATTAAAGAATTTGATTTTTTTGTGATAACTATTCAACAAAACAGATGTAACTGAATATTCAAGGACTTTTACCAATACTCAACTAAATGTGAAGTTTTATCAATGGCAAACTTTTATACGGACAGTTTATCATCTCTGAGGGTGGCGTTTAATATAAAATAAACTTAAGTTTAGGTGGAACTTGCCCTTAAACTTTCAATCTCATGAACATTCTGATGACATTAAAATATATATCTAGTTTCAAGTTATATGTTACAAATTGATTAGCAAATCTTGTACCCTTTATTCACCATAAAAAGCATAATTATTTTGAAAACGTATTGAAATTCTTTCAACACATTTTGCCTCTTCCATCCTCTACATTACTGTTTTTTAATCAAAATAATACTAGATCATTACCATACCTCATCCCTGATATGTACTGTAAGTATTATGCTTGCCTCCACATTCTTAACTGTTATCCAAGTGAACACTGTATCTGTACATTTAAAGAAACAGTAATACAAGCAAAATGAACAGGAACTGATTTTGGAGAGGTGTTATAATCTGTATCTGTGTTACTTAACCTGCCTCATTTTACATTCAACGGAATGGTTAAACACATACAAAATAATTAAAGAGACGGGAGCTAAATTGTCTAAAGATAATAAAAGTTTTGAGCCTCATTCAATTGAGCAATTGTAAGTTACAGTAGGCTGTAATGGAGGCTGTAAGTTATTTTGCTATTCAATTGGCATTTTTTTGCGAGACGCAAACGGCTTACATGTTAAGGGTTTGAAATCCTTGCGGTTGTTAAACTTATAGCCCATCGAAGCCTTTGATCTGTCACATCCGCAAGAGTTATGGTTACTAAAATCACAAATCGCTATTCAATTGCTACAATCCCTCAAAACTGCAAATGCAGTCAAGGCTGCAAATGTCAGCCAAAATCTTACGGGTTCCGCAATAAAAACACATCAATGCACTTTAAAATATGGGCAAAGCAATGGAAGGCCTTCAAATTCGTTGCACAACAATTTCTAATTATTAAATAGCTTTTTGTCATATGTTGTAATGGTCATGCATATGCCAATACGATAAGTCATGCTGCAAGATGCTGAAAAGGAATTAAAGACACACTACCTGACTAAATTGCAACACAAATACATGAAAATAGCTGACATATCAACCCTTTCTCACTTACAAAGGCTCGAATGTGGACCCTAAAAATACAAAGATCATCTGATAGTCATCTCACTAATCACATCTACAACAAATAGTGGCCAAATTACACTGCCACATCACATATATCAAGTACCAGGGGAACATTTTAGATTTGTTTGTTTAGTCCTTCAGTTGTGTATGACTCTCTGTGACCCTATGGACTGCAGCACACTAACTTATGTCTCTGTCTGATTTTATCCACAAAGTTTGCATGGAAAACATACTGGAGTGGGTTGCTGGGTACCTTCTCCAGTGGACTGTGATTTGTCTGACCTCTCTGCTATGACCTGCCCACCTAGAGTGGCCCTACATAGTATATCTCACAGCTTCATTGAGGTACACAAGTCCCTTCACACTACCAGTTAGCAATCCAGAAGGGGAACAAGGGAACATACACCACACTAATATAATCTAACCCATCAGGAAGGGCCACATAAACACATGTAGGCTGTGCAGAGGCACGTGGATCAACAGCCAACTCACCTCCATCAGGGATTATCTCCACTACGCCCAACCTGGAGAGAACCACGCTATTAATGGTCGCCATGTGCTAAGTTGTATACCATTATCATTTGGTGGCATCCCATTAAGTGTTTTGCTATCAATCAATTGACATTATCCCCTGTCATATTCTTATTAGGCTTTTAGGGGAATGTTGATTCTCCACAGTATCACAATTGGACCTGTCTTGTGTATTAACCGTATATTATTACATATTATAAATATAAATATATATATATATATATATATATATATATATGTATATATGATATATTATTATTATTACTATTATTACTATCTACTTGCCCGTCAAAAATGACGGGGCAATACAATTGTAAACCATGGCAATGCTGTTTGCCACACAATGTAAGCCTTTTGCTCCTGTGTGGACCTTCGGCGCTCATTGTGAGCCCCGCGCTGTACGACTTCGGAGCTCATCGCAGGGCTCGCAATGAGCACCTTCGGTGCTCATTGTGAGCCTATCCCCTCGTGTACTTCAGTTGTCCGGCTTTGCAACTATCACCTTTGGCGCTTATAGCAAAGCCTGATATATAAGTACAGTGTAAAATGGCAAAAAATTTTAGTACAGGGAATTATAAAGTAATATGGATTAATAAATTAATATACTTTACCTATTTATATTAAATATGCAGCAATCAATATCCTGAAGAGCTAACAATCTATTTGGATTTTCCTGTATCTGAAATTGTATAGCTGGAGTTTTGATCATCTGAGGAGAAAGTGTCAGCAAAGTGGCAAGTGTACAGGCTGCGTGCGTGAGGTCAAACCATTTGTTTAGGCGGAAAAAGCTGCATTTTAGAATCCTAATATTATGAGTTGTAAGTTCTTGTTGTAAAATGGCAGATTTTTTCTATGTGTTACTTGGCTCGCAAGCATTTGCCGTCCGTTGTAATAGTATATTTTGTATCTGCTACGTTCATGGCTAACTCGTACGTGCATGGCGATGATTTTCGCGGCTCTGTGTCCTTTAGCCTCTTTTTCATTGTTTTCATCCGCCATTTTTCTTCTCGCTTAGCCGATTTTCAAGTGACGAAACTTCTTAATTGCAACCTAAATTTGCGTGCAAGTTCACTCCCAGACATCCCCCGTGCTGTGTGGGATGTTTGTTTAATGTGGTATTTTTTTGTTGTTGTGGTTTTGATGTTTGTGGATGTGTGTGGTTCGGCCGTTAAATTATTTTTGCGACCTCATATTTTTATTTCTAAGTTCCGAGGGTCGTAATTATTGTTTGTAAAAGTCGTATGTCCTTGTCAGTGTTTTCTGCGCTTCGGGTCGTAACCTAATTTAAAAAAATTTTGCCTGCCATTTTTTTTCTCGCTCACCCGATTTTCAAGTGGCAAAACTCCTTGCTGTGTGTGATGTTTTTGCTATGTTTTGTTTTTCTTTGTAAGCATTTTTGCTGTTTTTTGATGTACGCGTTTCAGCCGTTAACTTCGTATTTTTGAGATCTCGTAATTTAGATTTTTCTAAGTCCCGCGGGTCGTAATTTTTTTTGTCTGTATAGCCTCATTGCGCCTTATGGTTTTTTTCGGCCTTTTTTTTTTGGGCATGGTTGTTTTTTTTCAAAGCCCTGCTTTTCTGGGTTGTTTTTAACCACGAATGAGGCGCCGTAGAGCCTCCACCTTTGCAAATGCGGACACTCGCTTTGCCTTCAGCTCATTGCAGTTTATGTCCCCCTCCGTGACGACGGCTCTCAGTTTCACAACTATTATATGTGATATATATTAATCTATTGCATAGTAACTAGGGCTTGTTCGTTTACAGATATAGGAATGTGATACAAATGTGCTGTTTGTGGATGTCCCAAAACCTCAACTAATGAAAACATACAGTGAGAACGGTATAACAAAGCTTAATTTTATGCACACAGCACAATCAGAAATGAAAAAGAGAAAAAGAGCAAGTGGCTATTGTTGGCAAAAAAGGGAATACCTACAGGGGTAAAATGTCATAGTCTACAATAAGTATGATGCATAGCATCTACCATGGTCACATGTGGTCACTACACCACTGCATGTAAAAATGGATCATCAGAAATCACTCCATTGAATTAAAGAAACCATTAATGTGCATAGCACTTACAACTTGTATAGGTCTGCTCAATGAAACAGATGCTTAAACCTCTGGACTGTGTAATCCAATCCAGTTTCACACATACAGTCTGTTCCCAAAACAAAAATCTGAAAAAAGTGGTCAAAAAAAAAGGTGGAGGAGGATAAAAAAAAACAAAAAAACATGCATGTACAGTTCAGTGCTAAACAATATACCAACTCACCTTATTCCCATTTGCAAGCATTACTAACCATTAGCTAATTCTCACTAGCCATGACCATTAATAATAATGTGTCATCTCACAATAAATGCTTAGCTGTGACCAGCATCAGTGGTCTAGGTGTACTATCACCTTCTCCATATCATATTGTTCATCAACATTCATATCACATCCATCAGCTATACAGGTGTTAGCACATGTTAAAGGATACTTATGATATCAGCAATAGGGAAAATACCCATTAATACGGAGAAGACACAAAGGTCAGCAGCCATATTCAATGTTACTTGCATCAGACACAAGGATCTTTTCTCAGACTGATATTGGTGTCAGGATCACATGCTTCACTAGTACATATATTAATGCTGGCTGTCATTAATATGACATTGTGAGACTTTGCAAGTCCACCGCCATAGCGTTATTAGTCTACATTTAAGCTACTAACAATCTTGTCTTACATATCTGGATATATGATAGCTTTAATATTGTGGAAGCTATATGTCCGGCAAGGTAAGCTTATGTAATAAAATGGTGCCTCCTCTCCTCCCTATTGCGCCTGGCCAGGCTGCGCATGACCTCCGCATGATTGATGCTGGCCTGGATCCCCCGAAGACACTCCAGTTGCTGGTGCATGATGGCCACCATCTCTGCCTGCGCAGTCTGGCTTGGTGGTGGGGATGGAGGTCCGTGGGGCATTTCTGAGTGAGGAGGTGGCGGTGTTGTTGATGGTGGCCCAGTGGGGAGGGTCTGGAGCTTGTCTGGAGCCTCACTTTATGCGGGTGGTGATGTTGCTGGGCCTGTTGTCGTTGGTGGTGGCTAGTCTGCCGCACTTGTAAGGGGTGGAGGAGATGGGGTCAAGCCCTGCTGGTCCCTCCAGTAGGAGGGCCCTGGTGAGATGCTGCGTCTCGGGAGGAGGGGGACAGTGGGGTCAAATGCCGATGGTATTGCTGGTGACCCAACTGCCCAGATGACAGCCTCCTTCTCTGAAACAGGGCCCTCAGCTCCACTTCTTTCCTCCTCCCCCTGCACCAGTTCACCACTGGACCCAGAAAAGAGAAAAGAAAGGTATATGTTATTAGTATGATGAATAGTACATTTTTTTGTGTTCATTGCAAACTATCTGACATCTAGGCTTGAACCTGAATAATTCACTTAATTGCAACTATGAGTAGCTATCATTTGCTAGATGTGATGTTGTCATCATGTACATGTGTAGTGTGTGTGATGTACATGTGGTGGCATGTTGGTGTATGTGATATTCACCTGACATGGAGGCTGGATCTTGCTGGGCCTCCAGGCTGAGAAGGTCCTTGGCTACCCTTTCCCACACATTATAGTGTTAGGTCACTTAAGGACCCACCATTTGGTGCTGCAGCTTGACTGTCCTCCTTGACCATCATCCTCCTTACCTTGGCCCTGATGTCATTAAACCGGTGCTTCCAGCTTTTGAGCTAGATCACTGTATTGAGTGAGGCCATAGACTGATAAAAGCAAGCTAGAAGAGGTTTCCCTCAGAGTGGATAGTTTTTTCTCTGTTTGGTTAGTAGCTTAAATATAGATTCCATCACTACACAATATATACAATTTAAATCTTGCAACAAAAATACCCAAGCCACAAACTTGGTTGATCTTATTTATAGCATATATTGCATATATTGCATGTCAAGAAGTCTTCAAGATTAATTTAGAGGGACATGAAAGGCTTCTGGATTCCACTTGGAAAATAATAAACTTATGTATCTCTTTCATGTTGTGTACTGTATTTTATTAAGTACTTAAAGGGATATGTAAGTGAGCTGGGTTTCAAATGTTTCCTAATAAACAGCTGGTTAGTAAAAAATATGTATTATATTGAAAAGTTGAATGTACTTACATATTTATATGCTAGATACTGATATCCGGATATACACACCCCTAGAAGGCTTACATAAAATGTACCCTGCAGGGTACAATGTGTGACCTCTAAAGGAAATGATGATTGTTGGGGTCACAGCTGAAATTGCTCATAAGAAGACAGGCAGAGAGAAAAAAAACAGACAGCAACTGCCAGATTGTGATACAAATGTTTCAGCCTTTATGTCCTCTTGATAGGCCAAAACAATTTTTCAAATTGTATACCAGTTTAGCCTGGGTTTGGAGGGTGTTAACCCTAAGTTTCAGCTAACAGAAATTAAAATATATTTTGCTAACTTCAAGGTAAGTGTTTAAATGCTTAGGCCCTCATTCTATTGCGATTTGGCCAATTCAATAGTGCTCTAAATAAGCACATAACATATTTTTTAAAAATAAGTTTTAGTTAGTGAAAACCTTTTTTTTGTATAGATGTTTACTAACTAAAAACTTCTTTAAAAAAATATGTTATGTGCTTATTTAGACCCCTATTCAATTAGCCAAATTGCAATTGAATGAGGGCCTTATTTTGGTATTTTTTCATGCAAATTTTTTTTATACATTACGAATTATCCTCTATCAGATGCACTCATAATCCAGCTCATTTACATATCCATTTAAAGGCGCTAGTATCTACACACACACATTTATTTGTTGCATACCACTATCCTACTGCAAATCTGGTATGCCAATTTAGATGATATTTCCTCTGGGTGGCTCCAGCCAAAATACTTAATTCAGGGTATAGAGAGATCTGTAGCTTATACAATCTGAGGACATGCATAAAAATAGAATTGTTAGAAAACAATATAATTGTTTAATTCCACAGTAAAGTTATTTTTCTTATCCAGTCCCATATACAGTAATTTATTTAGAGAGCCCTTTAGGTAAGTGCTTTTGAGTGTAAAGAGATATTCTAAATGTAAAAACAATCCCAGTATTTAACCTTGGGTTACCTGTCTGGAGGCTTATCTTAAGTCTCATTTATGACTAAACATAACTTGCAAAGTAATGAGGATGTGGATTAATGTTTGCAGTAGTTACATTGAGGGAGTGATATCAAAAGATAATTCACTATCACATTTATACACTGAGTGCCACACCAAATGATTTTCCAGAATGAATCATTGTCTCAATACATTTTTTTACACTAAAACAATAAATCTTCTTAATCATTAACAATGTTGTTCTATTCATTGTAAAAAAAGTATGTTAAAATATGTAATTAGAATATACAAATTAAATGAGCTGACAAAATGTGTAAGATCTCAAACAGAAGTGCATTTTGCTTTTAGTTTATCCATCTCTCACACACATCCATCCATCATGTATCATCGATGTCTCCTGGGCCTGGCCTTTTCTAATTAAAAACTAGCTTCTTAATTATACACTTAGACTCAAACTTTTTTAAGCATATACATTAAAATAAATGTAAACGTGCTACAATAAATTGAAAAGTCATAATCAGGTCCTATGTAGGAAAAAGATAAAAGAAAAGAAAGTGTACGACCTACATAAGCAGCCTCACCAGTAGCCACATTAAATTCCCTTAATGTGTAAAACCGTAGCCAGCAAGACTTACTGCTATTAAATTGGCCCTGTAAAGCAAGCCGATGCCGATCTGTGGGTTATGATCGAAAAAAGCCTACAGGACGTGGAACGTTGAACCTCGCAGCCGCAAATCCTTTGTTCTATCAAGCCCGTAACTGTTGCGTTTCCAATCATAATATTAAATTGCAATGTATTCACTGCGTTCAACCCCGTAACCAGCAAATGGGTACCAGAGAAGACCCGCGAGGGGGGTAAAGTCCAATCCGTAGCACTTTAAATGCAAATATACACACACTACTGTACTTATATGAAAAGGGAAAATGATGTTAGGTATTGGAATAAATAGCACAACATTCCGAAGCTTGCAAATCAGCAATATAAAATCATTTTTGGAATGTTTAAATTACGTGTTATATCGATCCCGGCAATCAATGTGTTAATTCATATAATGGAACTCGCATGTAATAGAATATCATATTTACTGATTGCATTATTTCTGGACTGTGGGTCGGATCGTAACTCGTAATTGAAACCCGTAAGACATTTTTCAGTGACATAATTCTAACAATCTCTGTTGCCATTGGCTCCCTCTAAACCTGTAACTATGGGTTTGACTAATTGATCACGTTCACGGCTGCGCATCCAACGTTCAACAAATGGTTTACAGGTTTACGTCCCAAGCCCGTTACTCGCATGCATGTTCTAATTTAATAGCACTGTAACTCGGCCACATTTTGAGCACGCGCTCGTTGCGGGTCTCACGTTGCACTTACGGAATTAGAATTTAATGTGGCTGTAGGCCACTTCTCAGCACTTATAGCTTTTAAAACTCTATCCAGACAGACAACAAACCCAGGGTGTTAGAGTTTTATCCGGATATTAATATTCGTTAACCCCTTCCATGCCACGGGATGGTGTTTATATAGATAAATGGATAGATGGTTGGGAGGATGTTATGGCAGGTTTGAGCTAGAGAGCTATGTGCAATACTCCCCCTGTGTGACCTAGTATCAGCATTGAAGGAGTTCCTATGGTAGCCATGTAATGAAGTCATTAGTCGTTGAAATCTATGTATAAATTACAATCTAATGAATATAAAAATTTGGTTAAAAACTACACTAGTTATATTTAATTACATGTTTCATTTTAATTTAATAATAACACATTAATATATCAATTATATCAAATATAGACTTTGTAATAAAATGCTTTTTCAGACTTGATAGACAAGAAAATAAATGCATATAATCGTTTATAAACTAAAGCCTCTCTTTCATACTTTTCTTTCTAAAACATTTTATCCATTATCAAGTGGCATTCTTTATAAAACCATATTGTACATATAGGACAACAATGGTCATTTATTTAAAACAACTTTTAAAAGCACATGAGACTAAACATGAGACTAAAAGTTATAAATAACTCATATTGTGATCTCATTGATATGAAACCCATTTCAAGTATAATTTATATGACCAATATATTAATGTCTGTATTATGTTTCTATTGTTCCATGTTAAAATTTGAGCCAGAAGGAATGGTCCCTGCTGCTTATTACAGTCAATAAATGAGTGTAATATATTCTCATTCTGCTGTTTCATAAATATAATTGCTTTAGTAATCTGTCTACGTATCATAATAAATACTCTACTGCTTCATAAGTGAATGTATCCCCCTCTGCTGTTTAAGATATGTATAACAAAAATGTGTTTTTATGTAAGAATCATAGCAATACCTCCATCTACTGCTCATTTCATTTATTACCTAGTATATGTAAGTATTCGGCAGTGGAAACCAACTTTTTGGTTTCAACTGATATATTTTTGTAGACTGAAAATGGAGATGAAGCATATCTAACCAGTGGCAAAGCGAGTGCATATGGGGCCCCGGTGCGAAAAAAATTTTTGCACTTCCTGAACCCTCTCCAACATCAGTGCAGTACATATATTAAATATATATTAAATATATATATAAAAAAAAAATATATATAAATATATACAGTATGTATATATATATATATATATATATATATATATATATATATGTAGGTGTGTGACTATATATATATACATAAGTGTACATATACATTACATATACAGATATATATATATATATATATATATATATATATATATATATTTTGAAAATATGACTGATCATGCAAAAAAAATTCTTTCTTTGAAAGATAGTGATCATATGAAGCCAGTTATCACATAGTTATTTGGCTCCTTTTTATATCAGAATGATAAGGAATCACCCAAATGGCCCTGATCAAAAGTTTTCATACTGTTAGTTCTTAATACTGTGTATTGCTCCCTTTAGCATTAATGACAGCATGCAGTCTTTTGTAATAGTTGTTTATGAGGCCCCTAATTGTTGCAGGTGGTATAGCTGCCCATTTGTCTTGGCAAAATGCCTCCAGGTCATGCAATGTCTTTGGTCGTCTTGTGTGAACTGCACGTTTGAGATCTCCCCAGGGTGGCTCAATGATATTAAAGTCAGGAGACTGTGATGGCCCCTCCAGAACCTTCACCTTTTTCTGCTGTAGCCATTGGAAGGTCAACTTGGCCTTGTGCTTAGGGTCATTGTCTTGCTGGAAAGTCCAAGAGCTTCCCATGCGCAGCCTTTGTGCAGAAGAATTTCCAAATTGTCTGCCAGTATTTTCTGATAACATGCTGCATTCATCTTGCTATCAATTTTCACAAGATTCCCAGTGCCTTTAGAGCACCACCATTCTTTACAGTGGGGATGGTATTAAACATAGCGCTTATGGTTGTGACCATAAAGCTTTATTTTGGCCTTGTCACCTCAAATTACAGTGTGCCAGAAGCTGTGAGGCGTGTCAAGGTGTTGTGGGGCATATTGTAACTGTTTTTTGTTGTGGTATTGGCGCAGTAATTGCTTCTTTCTGGCATCTAGACCATGCCGCTCACTGTATTGTGCTCCTTAAAAGAATGACACTGTCTTTTTCCAGAGCAGCCTGTATTTATCCTGAGGTTACCTGTGGGTTTTTCTTTGCATTCCGAACAATTCTTCTGGCAGTTGTGGCTGAAATCTTTCTTGGTCTACCTGACCTTGGCTTGGTATCAAGCAAACCCTGAATTGTCCACTTCTTAATAAGAGATTGAACAGTACTGACTGGTATTTTCAAGGCTTTGGATATCTATTTATATACTTTCACATTTTTATGAAGTTCCATTACCTTGTTACACACGTTTTTTGACAGTTCTTTTCTGCTCCCCATAGCTCAGTATCTATCTTGCTCAGTGCATCCACGTGAGAGCTAACAAACTCATTGACTATTTATACACAGACACTAATTGCAGTTTAAAAAGACACAGGTGTGGGAAAGTAGTCTTTAGTTGCCTTTTTAACCTGTGTGTGTCACCTTGTGTGTCTGTAACAAGGCCAAACATTCAACAGTATGTAACCTTTTGATCAGGGCCATTTGGGTGATTTCTGTTATCATTATGATTTAAAAAGGAGCCAAACATGTGATAATAAATGGCTTCATATGGTCACTATCATTCAATAAAAGACATTTTTTTTGCATGATCAGTCATATTTTCAAAATAAATGCCCAAAATGTCACAATTTCTGCCAGGGTATGCAAACTTTTGAGCATAACTGCTATAGGAAGGGCCAAGGTAGGACAGAGAGCCAAGGGGTCCATTGAGGTACACACGGGGCCACAGGGGCCAGCAAGGACTGAAAGGGCCACATAAGGCAGAGGGAGGCTGCAGAGGTAGGCAGGGGCCACCGGGGCCCGCAAGGAGGCCACAGGGGGCCACAGGGGGGCACAGGGGGCTGAGGAAGGCCACAGAGATCTGTGAGGGGCTACAGGAGGCAGAGGGGGAACGCAGGGGACTCCGGCAGCCATAGGGACACCAGGGTAGCTATAGGGGTCGCAGGAGCTACAGGGGACCTGCAGGGGCCACCAAAGGTCCACGGGGGCCACAGGGGACCCGAGGGAGGTCCTCAGGGCCGCGGTCAGTCTCAGGGGGCCCCTTAGAGGCCAGGGGCCTTGGTGCCTAGCACGTTTTCACCGGCAGTAGCTCCGCATTGTTCACTCAAGGTCTCGTTCATTCAAGGTGCATTCAAGGCCTCAGTCTCATGAAGAACAATTTATTTCTAGCTCGTATTGATGTTTTTTAGGAGGACTTTTAACACATTAAAAGAAAGTAGTAAATCTGCTATAAAATAAAGAAACATTAATAATACAAACAGTGAGAGAATGGCAGAAAAAGTGATATATGCCAGCGAATGAGCTTCATGAGACCATAAGTATCTGCATTTTGGATGGTAACATGGAAATTCAGACTAATTTAACAGATCTTTCCTTCTCACTCAATTTAATCGTCAAACACAAAACTGGAATTTAAAGATTAGAAAACAGTTTAAGCTGGGGTATAGGAGCCAGAATAATTCTGGGGGGATACAGTTCATTGTATACACAGGCTGTAAAATAGCTTATATTTACATACATACAAACATAGAAAAATCTAGGGGGATTTGTCCCCCCCCATACCCCCCAGTTCCTACACCCATGAAGCATAAATTATACATTTAATGGCTAACTAATTAGGTTTTGGCTGCACATTTTCAAGGTTATAGGACCTATTACCTTAAAAACCTGGGGCCTCATTCAATTGCGATTTGGCCAATTGAATATGGCTCTATATAAGCACAGAACATATTTTTTTGACAGAAGTTTTTAGTTAGGGAAGACCCAGCTTTTGGATTGACGTTCACTAACTAAAAACTTCTGTCAAAAAAATATGCTATGTGCTTATATAAAGCCCTATTCAATTGGCCAAATCGCAATTGAATGAGGCCCCTGGGGATTATCAGCCTTATTAAATTGCAATTCGGCAAATTCTAAAGGGCTCTATATACAGTAATCATATAGCATATTTTTTTTACAGAAGTTTTTAGTTTGTGAAGACCTTGAATTTGGATAGAAGTTCACTGACTAAAAACTTCTGTAAAAAAAATATGCTCTTTGCTTATATAGAGCCCTTTAGAATTTGCCGAATTGCAATTTAATAAGGCTGTATGTGTCTTTCCTAGGATTCTCTAAAGTCGGTTGAAAGCAACAACCAGTGCCTGTGTAATGACACTTATGCTGTTGCATCTTTCAGGTAGAGATTATTCTGTTCTGATGGGGTATAAGATACTGTTCTTTTGTTACAGGACTTCATAGAGCATATTGACAGAAATTTTAATCAAGTAGACTAAAGTAAAAAACACTTTTGACAGTCAAGTAAAATATATACATATATCTAACACTATCAGTAGCTGTGGAGAGTTATTTGGGTGAATATTGGCTTTATAAGTTAAAGACAGTATAAATAGGCATATTGTAATAGTATATTGCAGATACTGATGTGAGGCAGTGGGACCTCTCGATCACTAATGGAACTGAATTTGAAAGATTGCTATGAATTTTGTGTCTCTCCCAATTTCAAGACTTGTGTGTAAAACTTGATAAGAAACAATCACCTTTTCCATGAAATAAGCTGTTAACAGCCTTTCCCATTGTATTGCAATGTTGCTTGCTCAGTGCAAAGTCATTTGAATGAGAGGTCACATCGTTGGTTTGGCGATGAGGTGTCTAAGGAAATGGTTTTGGCCTAAAGCACAATCTTTCTGCTTCTCAAGGAATACTGATAATGTCCCCCGTAGTTGAGGTATAGGTAAGATTTGTCAACTTTTCATAAGGTGGGGATGACAAGTTATTCATTTAATACCCCACAGATCTGGCAAAGTCAAATGTGGATATGAAACTTATTGTATTGCAATTTTATCAATATCTGATTAATTATATTAGGCCAAAACTATGCAAACATTTATGGACACTATGAATTGTAATATGAATTTGCATATTACACATGGCTGTTATTTATATATGAGCCTAATTCAATTGAGCAATCTTAAGTTACTGGAGCCCGTAAGTGAGGCCATAAGTTCATTTGCTATTCAATTGGCATCTTTTTGTGGGCTCAAAACAGCTAACGGATTACAGCCTTGAAAACTTAGCGATTGTTAAACCCGGAACTTACGGCCTCCCAATGTCTTTGATCTTTCCGTCCGCAAGAGTTACGATCACTAAAATTGTTGTTCAATTGCTACAAGTCCCCAAGCCCGCAAATGTTTTCACACCTGTAAATGGCAAATGTAGGAGAAAATCAAACGAGTACTAGAGAGGACCCTCAAGGGGGTTTAACCCCTGTCCGCAGCACTGTAAATGCAAATAAAAAATCAATACTGCATTGTAAATGATGGGGAAAGCGATGAAAGACAATAGAATTAATTGCACAACAGTCTCAAGCTCGCAAATGGGCAATATAAAATCATATTTTTTATGTGTCATTTTGGGGTTATATCAATCTTGGGAATCAATGAGTTAATTCAGGCCACCCACATGGACTAGAACATTCATTATCGTATTTTGTATTTTGAGGGTTTGCGAGTCCAATCGCATATCGGACCCCCAAACCTAATTGATTGACATGCAACCTCTATGTTCTCTGCCGTAATGATGACGGTCTCATTTTCAATTGGCTGTTTTGAAATGGGTGGTTACGGCCTTGCTTAATTGATCATGTTCCCGTCCTGAACTACTCCGCACAAGTGCATGGATACGGCTTCGGTGCTTCGGCCCATAACTTGCAGGCTTGTTCAGTTGAATAGCACCAGAATTGGAGACGAACGGGAGCCCGCAGCACGCCTGCAGACATACGGCCTGTATCCCGCGAGATGCAGGCTTACAATTGAATCAGGCTCTATGTTTTTAAGTGAGTGCATGCTGGAGCTGCAAAAAATAGCCTACACTAAAGCTCATCAAACATTCCCACCTGCTATTATCGCCCATGAATAGATAAGAGGACAACTAACTTCCAAAACTCATACAACCCTTTATCCATCTTCTGCCAATTCTTGGCCCATCCTATCAACAACAGGCAGTGCTCAAAAGAGTCTTCAAGGGGACATTTTACTGATATTGCTGTTATCCTTATTATTTGTGGGACTTAATAATACACCTAATAATGTCAGGTTTAAAATTTAATCTATATTTGAAACATTGATTTTAAGATGTTCACTCACATATCTTTTGGCGTCATTCAATTCCTACGTTTTTGAGCTACGGGGCCGCAAGGGGAGGCCGCAAGCTACTTAGCTAAACAATTGGCTGAATGAACCTCGAGCTGCGATCCCTTGCGATTTGCTCAATCGCAGCTTACTTCCGTCAAAGCCTTTGATCTTTCGCGGCCTTGAGAGTTGCGGCTCCAAGAAATCCGAATTCGCTACACAATAACTAGTTACTAGTTGAACTAGTTACCTATACCTTTTACCTGGAGTTTACACCCTCTATTTACTACATGCTAAGGCTAACATTTGAATTTTCTTTACTGTTACTGTCACTATTTCTCCACTTTCCCCGTACTAATCCCCATCTTTTTTCCTACACCATCCATTTCCTCCCCCAAAATACAAAAATAATTTATTTAATGTACTTATACGGTTAAATGTTTTCCTGTAATGCAAAAGGTGTAAAGTTATATTTGAATAGTAAAACAGAGCTTATATTATTCCACATATTTTTTAATATATATAAATAAAATTTGCAAATGCTATTTATTTATAGCATTTCAATTACAGCCCCTCTCCCCATTTAATTGTCATATGTGGAGATAATATGCCATTATAACATGTACACATTAATGGCTAAATGTTCTGATTAAAACAAGCATATAATGTTTTTTATGAAAGTGAGAACTTGTTGAGGTTTTTAATAAATATTTTTTCATGTTAAAATTGCACAAAAGTATTGAACAATCTTGTGGGTTTTTTAAGAATTATGTGTTGTGTCATATACATTGTTCACTGTAACATTATTGTGTAATTGTCTGAAATCTCTAAATACGAAATGTGTAATTTCACAGTAAATATGTGCACATCCAGGTACTGTATAAATATGTATGTTAACTACATATAAAGTCAAACATAAGGAGACATCATTAGGAGTGATATAGGAGTGGACTTAAGTACAACAATGAAGAGCTTACTCCTGTTGATATTCTTGTCTGTCCAATATTGCTCTTCTTTTCCTGTAACTTCAGAAGTGGACAAGGACACGTTGGCTAAGGTAGGGTGATATGTACATATCCGGTTATTAAATATCTGTTAAAAGTAATTGCAGGCAAACTTGTAGATCATGAAATCTGTAGTTGCAGTTACATAATAATTATGTTTCTTGAATGCCTTTTTAGGAATATCTTAAAAAATACTACAATCTTGAGACTGATGGAACCAAACGCTCAAGAACAAAAGACATCAGCTTTTCTAAAAGTCTTAGAAAAATGCAAGAGTTTCTTGGCTTGAAGGTGACTGGAAAGTTGGACTCAGAAACCATGGATATGATGAAACAACCCAGATGTGGTTTTCCTGATGTTGGAGAGTACACTTACTTTCCTGGAAGACCTGTCTGGAGGAAGAAAGATCTCACGTACAGGTATCTAAAATAATATTCTGAAATACTTACACAAAGTTTTCTGTTAGATCGATGATAATTTTAGCATTGAATTAAAATGTAGAAACTGAATTGATTTCCTTTCCTAGAATTTTGAACTACACACCCG
Organism: Discoglossus pictus; assembly: GCA_027410445.1. Classification (NCBI taxonomy): domain Eukaryota; kingdom Metazoa; phylum Chordata; class Amphibia; order Anura; family Alytidae; genus Discoglossus; species Discoglossus pictus. The sequence goes on from CM050164.1 coordinate 435,642,038, forward strand.
ATATTCCCAGGGATTATGTTGACAGAGCCGTTCATGATGCTTTGAATGTCTGGAGCCAGGTGACACCACTAACCTTCACCAGGATCTATGGTCAGGTGTCAGATATAGAGATCTCTTTTGCAGTAAGAGGTATTTAACTAACGCATGTGCTTCAAAATATATTGAATATTAAAGTTCTAAAAGTGCATATAGATAGATGCACATGTATGTGACCCACATCCTATACATGCACACAAAACCTAGTTTATTTTACAAAATAATAGATTAATAATGAGTAGTGCAGTATATTGTGATACCTTTTGTATTGGACAAACCTCTTATTTTTATTGACAAATATAAATAGGATGTTTGTCCAGTACATAATGTCACAATATACAGCAATACAACATTCATGGCTACTTCATGCCTCAAAAAAGAAAATATATATAATACTTCTGTGACAAACCTATTGTTACAGTATGTACTTTTAGCTTTTTTTTTTCCTCTCACATTTTTATTTACCTGAATACCAAAAACAATGAAGAATGTATCTATCTATCTATCTATCTATCTATCTATCTATCTAACTATTTACAAAGGGAGAAAAGTGAAAAGAAAAAAAAAGGTGCAGTAAAAGAAAACATTTATTGAAGGCATACTATTTTACCGATAAAGAGTAGGTACTATAAGGCAGCAAAATATAAATATTCTGAGTAGTTTCATCACTGATGAAGTCCTAGGATGAAAAGTACATTGGAAAATCTATATTTTGTTTTGCCTTGCTCTACTTACTCTTTGTGAGAATAATGCACCACTTATTTCCTTTTCACCTTTTAATTGTACTCCACCCTTTTAAGTGTTTATAGTTTGCGACATTTGAACTATACTTACATGTAACAAATATATATATATATATATATACTAGCGAATTGCTCGTCAAAAAATGACGGCAATGAAATTGTAAGTGAGCTAAGGGTGTTGCGTCGTTCGTGCGATTTTTTCGTAATATTCGTTTTCTATGTCGTGCGATTTTTTCTGAATATCCGTAGCTGTTTGGTGGGCTTTTTCGGAATATCCGTAGCTGTTTGGTGGTGTTTTGCCTGTTTATGGTAGTGTTTTGCGTGTTTTGGTGGTGTTTTGCGTGTTTAGTCACCTTTAGCCTCGTTTTCGTTTTGTTCGGTGGCCATTTTTTCTCTCGCTTAGGTGATTTTCAGGTCTCTAAACTCCGAAATTTGTGGTTAAATGGAGGTGTAACTTCACTTGCAGAGGTCCTCGGTGCCCCCCTTGCTGTGAGTAACCTTTTTATGTGTTTGTTGTTTGTATTTGTTGTGTTTGTAATGTTTTTGGTGTTGCGCTGGTTGCGTCCTTGTTTTGTAATCTCGTAGGTGTTTTTCGGCAAATCCGTAGGTGTTTGGTGGTGTTTTGCGTCTTTAGACTGCTGTAGCCTCGTTTTCCTTTTTCGGCGGCCATTTTTTCTCTCGCTTAGAGAATTTTTTAATTTGAGTTAAATTGAGGTGTAACTTAGGTTTCGAGGTCCTGGATGCTCCCTCTTCCTGTAAGTAAGCTTTTTATTTATTTGTTGTGTGTATTTGTTGTATTTTTCATGTTTTGATGTGCGCATGTTGCGGCCGTTTTTTGAGAGGTCGTAATGGGTCGTAACGTGTCTTGTATTTTGTTGGCGCTCCTTGCTAGCAACTGCGGCTACGTGAGCCCGCAAGCATTAGCAACAACTCGTATGCTCACAACTATATATGTGATATAAATATAAAAAATTTTAACCACAAGAGGGCAGTACTACACTTTGTCATTTCAATAGGGATATACTTAAGTCCTGGTGAGCAAAGGTGTCAACAATTGTTAAATAAAGGGAATGGACAGAGAGCTAATGTAGACACAAATAATACTTCACATTGGGGTAGTGTTAATAACCAATGGCATTTTTAACTTTACTTATTTTTAAGCTTTATGTAGTTTATTTAGCTCTACTTTATGTTTTGGAGTTAGAGTGCTATATAAGAGCGTCCTCTAGGTTAACCATAGGCTGTGTGTGTCATCCTAGGTCAGTGTATGGAGTGTGTGTGCATGCTCAAATTCCTATATGTCAAATTGCCAGCGCTGGTATATGCAATTATGTACTACTGTCAGCATTAACTACATAGAGTTTATTTAATAATGAAGGCCCCCATTCTGGACAATATACATGTGTGTTATTTTTTGTACAGAGCATGGTGATGGTCAACCCTTTGATGGTCCTTTTAACACACTGGCACATGCATTTCCGCCTAGAGATGGCATTGGTGGAGATGCACACTTTGATGATGACGAAACTTTCACATCTGACGCTAGTGGTAGGTTCTTTACAAATTCATTTTTTCAAATATGACTTTTGATGATATTTCAGTATATGCTTTCATGCTCAGATTGTATTGGGAGTTGATTTCTTTCATAAATCTTTTATGGTGGAAGGTGGAAATATATTCCTTTATATTTTAATAGCCTATAGACTGAAATTGATCTACAAAAACCTAAAATTCAGTTATATTACTTTGTTTAGTGTATGCATATTTCATGCATAGTATAACATAGAAAACGTATAATATACTATGGGAATTACGTTATAAGTCACATTGTAATTGCATAGGGTTTATCATTAATAAAAGAGTACAAATAAATTTACAGATTTACCTCTAACTGAAGACAAAAGCATTGTAACTGTCAAACATATTTGATGTGCATATTAAGATAAAATGTTCATGTACATTTTTGTTATAGGAGTCAACTTCTATCTTGTGGCTGTTCATGAATTTGGCCATTCATTGGGTCTCCACCATTCTCAAGACCCTAATGCTTTAATGTTCCCATACTTTCATTACACTGATGCCAGTCAATTTCCACTTTCTCAAGATGACATCCTTGGAATTCAATCACTTTATGGTAAGCAACTCACAGTTTCAACTCAAATTCTGATAATACGTTAAATGGCTTTTTTCAGCAAACAAATTTAAATAAATTACCTTACACCAAAGTCAAATTCGCCTCTCTCCACCACTACTTGAACTCCTTTATAATGAGTTTCCCAATCATCACTGGAATTCTCCGCTATGTCTTACCAAATCAAGGCGAAACACAGCTTAGGATAAGAGCTGTGATTGAGATGGGCTAGGTTTCTGATGGGATTCTTCTCACTGTAACTAAGAATTATATCTTAATCTTCAGTGAGGCAAAGGAGCTAGCAGAAGGGAGAACACGTATGTGGACATTATTTTCTGGTGTGACATCTTTCGAATAGTTTAAAACATGTACATTTGCTTTGGTGCTCCTATACTATCTTTGTTTATAATTTGGTATGGTTCACATTTCTTGTGTCCATAAACTGTACTGTATTTTTTGTAATTTCCCCTGTACTGATTTAACATCAGAATACTACATACATACAACGATTAGCTAACAATTTCTGTTTTCATTTTATTTTGTCTATAATTTTATAATAAATCACATACAGCACATAGTTATTGAAGTAGAAAAGTAGACATGTCCACCATCTACATTTTGACATTTCTAGCAGCCTAAAACCGCCATTGTAAGGAGAAAAAATAGTTATCTTTTAAGGGCAGTGGGTTTTCACCATTTTTGGGTTTTTCTACTAGCTGGTCACCATCCAGTGCTCACAGGGACTGGCTGTGAGATCCAAAACATGTGTAACAGGGTGATATATCATGTGCATTTAGTTTTTCACTGATTTGAATAGAGTATGTTTAAACTGTTTATAAGTTCCCCAATAATCTAACTGTAGCAGTGACTAAATAGTGATGGTCTCATGGACAGGCACCAGTCCTAGAATTGGCTTTTGAGAACCACTCTTTTACTCACTCTGTTTTATTATTGATATCTACATTTAAGCATAACTGAGTATTGATGCCTCATATTAACATTTCTGAATTATCTTTACTTCCACTGATAAACCTTGCTTTCTTACTTTTAAAATGTTGAATATTTTCTATTTAATTGTGTTGCAGTTTATATATTTGGAATACTGTTATGGGCACATCATACCTTTACTTCTTATATTCATGTTTTAATTTTCCTTATTTAGGTAATTCTTTAATAAATTTCCCATATTTCATTATGTTATTTAGCAACAACATTTCAGGAAGAACCTAATAAACCATCACAACCAGACGTACCCACCTGTGCTCCAGATATTATTTTTGATGCAGTGACAACTTTACGTGGAGAAATTTTATTTTTCAAAGAAGGGTAAATTCTTGCTACATTGGACAAAAAAAAGATTTATTTCCAAGATATTGTGTATCACTTAGCTACAATAATTTATAGACTTACTTATTTTTAAGAGGTGATCTAAATACAGTATTATTACCCACTAACACAACTTTTCCATGGTGAGGTCTTCTCTAATCTTATTTAGAATGAAGTTTGTATGCTGGTTTAAAAAATAATTTCTCTTGTTGGGAATTCTTTGTCCCTAGGGAAGAATGCTTTGGTACTATGGAAATGACATTACGTTAATTAGCAATGTAGAAGAAAAACATATCCATAAACCAACATTCTACTCCAAAAACCCAGTCGTGATACCAAAACACAGAGGCCTCTGATTTTCTTCACTGTATTTGGACATGAGCGTGGATCAGCAACAGAATAACATTCACAATGTCTGCTGCTGACACCAAGTATATACAAATCATATCTTTTTTATAGTAGTCCTACATACAGGAAATGGTATATTCCTTAATTACCCTCTAGAAAATGATACAGTCCACCAACACCCGTTTCTAAGCCAATAAACAATAATTTATATTTTGCAATCCAATAAAAGATGAGACATGTAGTTAACACGCATCAAACATGCCACATTATCTGTGCACAACACCCTTAAGTTGTATACGCATAGGTCAAGTTGTTGATCATCCTTGGCTTTGGCCTTGTGGACTGCTGGAGTACTTTTTGTTAAGACTTAAGAGTTGTTGATGGCTTCTAGTAAACTTGCCTGTGTGTGTAGTGTTTCAGAATAGTTTGTCAGCGACCCCTCTGAAAAAGCATGATGCACAATGCTGTCGCTGATTGTTTACTATGAGACAGTGCAACCTTTGTATTTAGAAGTACACTTCATGATCTGCAGAGGGGCGAAACCGGTTAGGAACTATTCTACAATTTTAGGCAAACAAAAAAACAGAGCTTCTAAGCACTTTTTAAAATAAAATAAAGTACACAAAACTAAAGAGATACATAGGTATATTATATTTGTAGTGAAATCCACAAATATTCCAAGTCCCTCGTATACAATAGTCATAGCTAAATTGAATTCTTGTTTTTTAAGTAAAGACAATAACTCAGGAAAAGTGAATAAACACAATGTAAAAATGAACAGCAGGTGGAACCAATACATATTATTTTAAATAACAATTGAAGTTAGTTATTTTCAGCACACATATAAAATCCTTGTACGAGCAACCTGCACAGATAATCTTTCCTTCAGCTGCTTTAACCCCTACATTGCCAGAGGGATCTGAACATCACTAAACTGCAAAGTGCTGCTAACCACTGTTAAGGTCAAATTCAAATTTTTGCATAAAGGTTTCAGAAATGTTTGTTTTTTGCAAATTGTGTAATTATCTAGAGCCATATAATAATACAGCTCATAGTATTATATGTAAATGCATGGAATAGGTAATGGAGACTATTTTGGGCTGTGATTAACTATATCTACATAAATATGGTATTTTATGTGTAAATACGGGACTTCAATGTTCAATAACCGTGCAAAACACGTTGTCAACAATGGCTGCCTATTTACTTATCTAGTAACTGCATATTACATTTTTCATTAGCATAATGTTTTGTGTGAACATTCATAAAACTTACCAGTCTAAGGCAATTACATTTTATCATTGGCACTTATTTTTTCTTATCAGATATTTCTGGCGAAAATCTTTGCATAGTACACAGGTTGGAACATATTCAATAAAAACATTCTGGCCCACCATTCCATCTGGCATTGATGCTGCCTACGAGAATCCAGACAGAGATGAGATTCTTTTCTTTAAAGGTAATTTTCCTATCCTCCAATCAACAAATTGTTGTCTACTTATTATATTCTATTTTATTGCTGACGTGTATTCATTAATTAATAATAATGTAATGATTCTGACCAGCTGAAATTGTGTATGTCATAGATATTGAAGTTGTAGCGAGCAGATGGTTATAACTGTTGTCAAACTACTGAGCAAGCCTCTCACATTAAAGGACAACTATAGATTAGGAAAAATGTTTGATTTTTGTCAAGTTAATAAAAAAATTAATAACATTAGCATCTGTATAAGCTATAGCCATAATGCATGTTTAGGCATAATCATTATTTTACTAGAGACTACTTCTGCATGAAGGATGCTGTGTCTTTCACACTTCCTTCTGGCTTGGAGACAGAGTGGGAGTGTTCTCTTCATTGTTGATTATCTATTCAAGGAGTGAAAGTAGGGAAGACAGAGGAAGGAGGGGATGTGTTGATCCATTAACTGAGATAAAAGTTAGGTACAAGGCACCATCTCCCTCTCATAGGCTCAGTAGAGGCCTGGTGTAAGTATATTTGCAAGCCTTGCTTGCCCAACTTTGTAACCACTTTGAATAGGAAGTATGACTGTCATGGCAGCTTACCTGCACCCTTCCCCATTCCATCTACATAAACCCATTCCATAGCAGGGAAGGGGTTAAGACCATAAGAGATTGGCAGGGGCTTTAAGACCCCACCGCCGATCGGCCCTACAAGTCCAGCGAACCCCTAGGATTTCGACCTTCCACATACTGAGCGGATCTCACAGGTATTACTATGGGAAAATAAAAAAGAAATTAAACCTGGAATAAAAAATCTACATTTACCTACCCTTAATTCCCATGCAGCAATGATCAGCGATTCTCTGGTCCTCACTCTCCTGCCCTAGAGCAAGTGGGCTATCCGTGTTGATTGAAGAATCACATTCACTTCTATCTTGATTGAAACCATGGAATCCTTATCTTCTGGGCTTTTAAAATGACCCTCCACCTAAAAAGCTATACCATAAAATGTTGGACCTAATAGAGGGTTAATTATTTAATAGTCTCTCATAGTCTCTGCCTTGCTTGTGTTGCTGTGTAACCACTCCCTTGTTGTTTGAAAGGAATGCATGACTGTCATGGCAGCTTCTATGTACCAGCAGAAAATGTGAAAAAAAAAGATTTTCTCTAAAAATGTGCCCGATATACATAGCTGCTAATGTTGTTAGTTTGTTGCATACTTCACAAATTAATGAATATTTTGCTAATCTACAGTGCTTATTTAACTCAGATTGGCAAATTTTCTATATTCTAACAATTATACAGATATATATTTCTAAAATCATTTTATGTTGAACGATTATATTTTACACAAAATATATTTCTCTTAGGAACTAAATATTGGGCTGTGAGTGGAACCAATATCTTACCAGGTTTTCCCAAGAACATCAACCAACTGGGATTTCCACAAACCGTGAAACAAATTGATGCAGCTCTCCATATTGAAGAGACTGGAAAGACCTACTTATTTGTAGATGATTCTTACTGGTGGTAAGGTTGACATGTTAATAGAGCATGTAATAAATGTTTTCCCAGTACATACATGTAGTGACGGTTTAATAAATCAATACCTAAAATACAGTGAAAACAGGATTGTCATCAAAACAGACACAGCTTCCTCTGTTGAACAAGGATGCTGTTGAAGGTTATAAGATCTTCCTCCCTAATTACCTCCTCTCGGTCCAGCCTACAAGACCATTCCAGAGCTCTTTCTACCCTTTGGAACTCTTTACCTAGCTCTGTCAGACTCTCTTGAAGCTTTCAGATCTTTAAGAGATCTTCAAAATCTCACCTCCTCAATAAAGCACCTATAGCACCCACACCTTCTTACCGATATCTAATGACCTGCTGGTTCATTATTCAGTATGACAAATAGCCAACGCCTCAACCTAGTACTAGTTACTCATATGCTCCACTATTTTTGTATCATTTGCCTAAACATCTCCTTTAGTATGTAAGCTCTCAGGAACAAGGACCTATTCTCATTGTGTATATATTTGTGATAATATTGTTATATGCCACATGCTCTCTGTGTGTAAAGTATTTTCCCATATGCATATAGAGCTGTGTAAAATGTTGGCGCTTTATAAATTAATAATTTTTAAATAAGAATAATAATTATCAGCCTTATTAAATTGCAATTTGGCCAATTGAATAGGGCTCTATATAAGCACATAACATATGTTTTTAAAGGTGTTTTTAGTTAGTGAACTTCTATCCAAAAGCAAGGTCTTCACTAACTAAAAACTTCTGTAAAAAAAAAAAATTCTATGTGCTTATATAGAGCCCTATTCAATTGGCCAACTCACAATTTATTAAGGCTGAATATATTGAGGATTAAGCAAATCTTGTTTTTTTTGCTAGATATGAGAATCAACAGACTGGATGGATCTATTGGCTGCTAAAAGTTGATATATCTTTCTATGCTTTTGTTAGTTTATGTCCTTAAATAAAATAATGTCAGAACAAACAATCTAAGTATTCAAAGGAAGAGCTTTTACACTGATATCATCTTCAACAATAGAAGCTCTATATTTCTATATAAATGATGAACCCTTATGCCTCTTTTCAAATGATCAATTGTTAGTTACTGGAGCCCGTAATGTAGGCATAAACTAATTTGCAATTCAATTGGCGCCTTTTAGCTACCTGCAAACGATTTCAGGGTTACAGGCTGAAAATTCCTGCATTTGTCAAAATCGTAGTTCCAACCCATCTAAGCCTTTCATCTTTCAAGCTGTAAATGTTACAATCACAAATCGCTATTCAATTGCTACAATTCCTCAAGCCCGCAATTGTTTTCAAACTACGAGTACCAGATAGGATTCACAAGGGGGTTAAACACCTGTTCATAGCAGTGCAAATGCAAATAAAAAATCGATACTGCACTTTAAAAGACGGGGGAAAGTGATGAAAGACATAATAATTCATTGCACAACAGTCTCAAGCTCGCAAATCTATTTAAAAAAAAATAAAAAAAATGTAGGTTTCATTTCTGTTTTATATCAATTGTAGGAATCAAAGGCGTTAATACATATCAGGCCACCCACATGAACTAGAACAGTATCATCATTATTTTTTATTATTTTGTACATTGCCAAATTGCGAGTCCGATCCCATATTGGACTTCTAAACGCTAAATGATTGTGGTTTAACCACCATGTTTTACTGACGTCATGATGAAGGTCTCATTTACTATTGGCTATTTCTAAATCGGTAGTTACGGTCTTGCTTGATTGATCAGAATCAAGCTCTGAAATGCTACGTACGGGTGCATGCTCTACGGTTTTGGCTTTCGGCCAGGTAGCTGCAGGCTTGATCAATTGAATCGCTCTGTAACTGTTGCAAATTTCAAGCCTGCAGACTTATGGCCTATATGAATAGGGGCCTTAGTTAGCACAGCCTGCCAGATACATTATGGGTTAGCAACCTGTAGTAAATTTAAAGGCCTTGAAAAAATAACATTTATTTCATTTCTAATAACCTAATTATTTTGCCTGCAGCTATGATGAGCAGAAGAAAGCCATGAGCAAGGATTCTCCCAAAAAAATCAATGAGGGCTTCATCGGAATTGGAGTCAAAGTAAATGCTGCTTTCCAGTTAAATGGTAAGGAAATTAATTTATTTTATATTATACTGATTTTAATAAATTAATAAATTAATAATTTATTTATTCACATAGTTGCTAGCACATTAAACCGGATAGTCTTTGCTGTTAGGCTGTACAGTTAACTTGATCCAGGAAACATGAATGCTAATTGTACTAGTGGCATTCTGGGTCACTGTATAATCCTTGTCCAATTCTAATAGAAACATCTGTATATAAAAGATGTTAATAGAAGTGGCGGCTGGTGATTTTCCAAGTTGGTGGGGCGGAAGGCAGAGACCTGAGAGAGAAACTTCTCCCATTTACAACATGTTACCTCGGTTGGCCCTGCCCACTGGCACATACTCCACCCACTTACTTGATCTTGATGAGGGTGAGTTGGTGCTGGTTCTGCTCACTATTCTTATGACGGGAAGTGCTTGAATTTTCTTGATGACATGCAATAATTAAATAGAATACATATAAAACATGTTAGGTCAGGATGTATAGCCGTGGCAGCTCATAGAAATAGACAAAAATTATCCCATAGAGAGAGACAGGGGTCGAGAGAGAGGTATGGAGAGAGGGGGATAGCGAGAGGGATAGATAAGCAATTAGTAAAGAACAATTCAGCATAGAAGACAGGATTTCCAAGAGAAGACCCTGATGGTGGAAAAAATGTAAGGCATACGAATAAGGTCACGACAGAGGAGGATATTGATAGATGAGGTTATTAAAGCAATGAACATGAACTGGAAGAACCTCAGAGGGTAGTGGCAGACAGATGTGCCTGATGTGCTGTAGTCCATAGGGTCATAGAGAGATGGAAATTACTGAACAAAAACAAATGTAATGGGGAAAACAATACTATATTTGAATATATTTTTACAACACTACACAGGCTAAATGCTCCTACAGGTAGACTCATTGAAGTAAAACCTAAAAAGCAGACATCAAGTTATTTTACTTGACAATAAAATAACTAAAACTGAAGTAAAAACCAGCCAACCTCTTGTACCATACTCCATCGTCTTAAACTGTCTAGAAGCCCTGGGCATCATTTGAATTAAATAAAATCAGATGTTAAGTGTTATACTAAACTGCACTAAAACTGTTGATTGCAATCTCCACAAGTACATATATTATGTATATTCCATATGATATATGTGTGTTTATATATTTATATATATATATATATATATATATATGTAAACACACATGTCATATACATTATATATGTGCTTGTGGACATACTTACACACACATATATACACATACACAGGGGTGGAGAAGAATATTAAAATATCTAATACATAGGAACCTGGGAAACATTTGTAGAAGCACAATAGGTTTTGGACCTTTCCTGTTTTATGCTACCACACATGCATGCACGCCGTGTGCACGGCACTGGAAGCCTCCTGTTACTGGGTGCACTCACGTCCTGCATCCCAATCTACCCCCTAAGCCCCTAACCCCCTGCACCCCTTGTTGGCCCTAACCGTAATGCCCTACACCCCTTGCCGGCCCTAACCCTAATCCTAACCCCCTACACCACTTCCCGGCCCTAACCCTAAAACTAACCCCCTAACCCTAAGCCCCTAACCCCCTACACCCCTTGGTGGCCCTAACTCTAAACTCATAACCCTCTTAGCCTAACCCCCTAAAACTAAGTCCCTAACCCCCTACACCCCTTCCAGACCTTAACCCTAACCCCCTAACCCTGTAAACCTAACCCGAAAACCCCTAACCATTTACAGGCCACAAGGAGACAGCTTCATCAGGGCGGGGCTGTGTTTGACAGACAGGCTCATTACTTCAAATCGACCACAGGCAGCATTGTCCTGATCTGTAGTACAAAGCAAGTCACCAGCAGGGGGAGATGTGATAAGGGGATAAGTCAGTGTGTTTAACTGCTTGCCAAATGATTCATCATTTAAAGTGACAGCAGCAGATATATATATAAAAAAAGATTAAACATGATATAATTAATTTTATATTTATATTATTTAAATTGAACAAGTTAGTGATGGGGGATTAAGTCAGTGCATTCATTTTGGGAGTGCGGTTGCCATTTGCCCCTATGCACCAGCCGCCCATGGTTAATAGCCATTTGGTTGAATACTTACATATATTTATGACATATCTGTCTACTTTTATAACAAGAAGAAGTTTCATTTAATTGATAGTACCAATAAAGGTTTAAAATATTAAGAAAAAAAGACATGGAGCAATCTAGACCAAACCCATTAATTTACTGATGGCATTGTGCCTGAAAAAAAAGAAGAGTGTACCTCTTCCTTGTGTCCCTTTTAAAAACTTTGGGCCTTAGTTGTCTCTAAGGTAATATGATTTTTCATGGTGTTTTCCATGACTCGATTATTGAATAGAAGTGTTTTCTTAACCAAGTGTTGTGATAAGAGTGACTAAACATTAATAATTGTGCCTTGCATACTCTAGCCCACTCAATAATTGATTAACTCTCTGATTCTACTGATTCCCTCTAACCCTACATGAACAAAAAAAAACATTCAGCTACCAAAGAGGTTCAGGATTTGAGGACCCTTTTTATATATATTAACCATCTTCTTTGCTATTGCATGAAAGAGGATGTGAGATATAGCCAACAAATCTCCATGTTTCCAGTGGGGATTAAAGGATTCGTCCAACAGTAGATGTACTAGTGCACCATTGAAATACATGCCAAGTTTATACATGTACATATAGACAAGAGGTCTGGCTATTTGGGCTATTGTATTTTGGAGTTCTAAGGTAGTGACTGAGTGAGTGAAATAGGCATCTATTGACCTATAAAAGACTTTTATCCAACAGCAGTGTTAGATCGTGGCAGCCAGCACCATTGAATGTACCCACTTTACACCTTCCAAACCCATTTTATCAACAAAGCCAGTTTATGCCTGCCATGGCAACATGAGGGAAACCCTTCCCTCAGGTGTTGTGGGAAATAGGTCAATTGATGGAAGCCAATGTTTCTTTCGAAGTGGTGTTGTGGTTAACTGCAAAGTCAATTGGGGTTAAGGGATTGCTTTTAAATTTTTTATTTTTTTTGTTGATGTATTGTTCATTTTAACCACATAATTCATTGGTAGCTAAGTTCAATTACGTAGCACCGCTCACCCATCTCGCAGTGTCTCTGCTTTAGTGGAAGTTCTCACAGGTGCTAAGCTAGACAGGCAAGGCTTGATCAAAGATGAATCCAAGTGCCTAATACTGTACAGTCCTTAAAGAGGTAGTGCCTTAAAATCTGAAACACAGACCATGAGAGTAAAAGTCCATGTGAGACACTTAACATCAAGGGTAAGCTGCAAGTTGTACAGGTACTAAAGTGATTTAGCCTCACTGGTCAAATTTTGAAAAAGGGATTTTCCAAATAATTATTTTTCTAAATATTAATCATTTTTATTTGAAAAAAAAATGATATATTTATATTCATATCCAACATTGGGATAAAGTCATTAAACTATTGCAGGACTTTGAAGTGTAATGAAGCACTGCAACGGCAACTTTTCCCATTAGAAATACATATTGCAGTCTTTACAGTCCATGCAAAGCTTAGTGAATCTGGGAGAATGCCATTAATAAGAGATAATCATATTTTTTTTTTATTTATTTCTTAATAGGATTGCTGTATTTCTTCACTGAACAATATCAGTATGAATTCAAACTTGCAGAGAAAAGAGTCACACGTATACTGGACAACAACAGTTGGTTAAACTGCAAACGCTATCCATAAATATCTGGAGAAAAATACTCTGAAAATAATGTTAGTCTCTTGGCACATGGGACTTTTTAAAGCCTTTGTGATACATCTAAGCATGCATCCTATTTATATATATATATATATATATATATATATATATATATATATATATATATATTTAGCTTTGAAGTAGTTTTCTTTGGTGTAGAATTATACTACTGGGCAACATGCAATAAAATCGAATATATATATACATTGATTGTGTGTAATGCATCATAAACAAAATCATTCCTGTCAATGAAAAGAGAAAAATGTCTGTGTCAGGCTCACTCAGCCTCTTCATCCTAGTTATACAGATAGGTGGTTTGTCTGCATCTCATCTTACAACCTGACCAATTCTTCATATCCCTCAGAACTCATTCCCTCCCTCTCAATATTACCTTAAACCTAGCCCCAACCACCTCTTCAATCTCCCCCATGTGGGACATTTCTCCCTTCAAACATTAATTGATTACACCCACCTAAACAAAGCCCCTTCTTGATCCAGCTTTACTCTCTAATACTATCCTGCCTCTTTGTTTCTAGGTGTCTCCAAAGTACTAGAAGAACTTGCTACTTCATCACCACTGCCACTCACTGTTTTCTTCAGTTTTCTGTTTTTGCCCCCTGCTTTCTCAATCTATACTGCTCCATCCACCACAATCTAATAAGTTATTTTAGGCTTTAGAACTGGGTATCCCTCTAAATCCCCCTTATTAACCGCTACATCCTATCATCTGGAGATTCCAGAATTCCCTCTTAATAAGAGCCCAGGTGTCCTAAAGTATAACATGAGGGTCCCTATGGACACCCATGGCACCTAAAATTAACCCCTATAAATGGAGTCTCAACGGACCCCCATGGTATACTAATCTACAAACATAGGGTTTTAATGGAACCCCCATATCACACAAATATAACCCCTATACCAGGGGGGTCCTAATGGACCCTGGCACCTAATATTAACCCCTATACAATGGAGTCTAAACTGACCCTATGTTATACTAATCTATCACCACGGGGGTCTTAATGGAACCCAATGACAACAAAAATAACTCCTATATGATGGGCCTCCTTATAGACCCCTGTGGCATCTAATGTGAACCATGGGGTTCTCAATGGACCCCATGGTATATTAAGCTATGACCAAGGGGTGTGCTCATGGACCACTGTGGCATCTAAAGTTAACCCCTTAACCATGGAGATCCTCATTGACCACCATGGTACCCTTCCTACCACCACAAGGGTTCATACTGGACCCCCATGGACCCAAGACCCTATAGTTCCTAACACTAAATATATATATATATATAAAAAAATACTTATTTTATTACATAAAATAAAAAAATATATATTCCTACAAGGTGAGCAATCCAGGCCTCTGAGCAAACTTCAGCGAGATTGGATATTGTTAAGCATGTATAGCAATTTTTAAAATAGTTATAAGAAAAGTATTCAGGGCTTACAATATTAGGAACATTTGTAGCACTCAGATTACATTTCTTGGAGGATATTTTTGTGTGTGATGTGGAAGCTTGGTAGTGGCTTACGAGTGATTTATACATTCTGTTCATTTCTTACGGTAGCCATTGAATAGATGCCTTAGTTTCTAGTACAATCTGTAAACTTATGATACCCAAATCAGTATCTTCTCTCCTGAACTATCTTCATCTGTAATAATACTTTATCAACCGCCTATCTAACATAAACTCTTGTATAACACCTAAATCTTGCTCCCTTACCAGACAATCAAGAATACATTATGGAATTATTAATTCCACATCTTTATCCCCATTTAAAAATATTTCAAATTTTTTGATGAACAGACATTTTGAAGATGCTGCCTTTAAGACTGTATTATTTTGAGATTGTCACGGCCCACGGGGGGGCCACGTTAACCCCAATTCTCCCACCTTCTTCTTCAGGAATACACCCCTGTATTGTAAGGATGTGGGGTTCTCTGTACTCAGCATGCAAATCAGGACAACCATCAGAAAATCAGGAACACAAGATCACAAAAACAGCCTACCCAGTACAATCTACTCTACAGTGGGCTTGAAAAAGCCAAGGAGACCATTCATAGCCGTACATGTAATCCGGCTCACAGCCCCTTTCTATAGGACCCAGCAGAAGATACCAAGGTTTACTAGCTTATTAAAAATAATAAAAAGCCTTCCTCTATCCCCTTGTGTTAGGGTAGACCATACCCTCAGAAATTAAGTCACACCATAGTTATGTGTCTTCAAAAAACAGAACCACACTATATTGTTCACACACATATTTAAACAGTACATCAACTAATCAACATTGGTCCCTCCCTGGGCAAACAACTCTGGCCAATTCCTAAGAAGTCTGCTTGATTGACTGTCATGAGTGTAGAGTTTTTATGTTTCTCATTGTTTCCAAGCGCTTAAGGGTCTAGTGAGGTCATCTGTCTGGTCACCTTCGATGGTGGGATCTTGGGTTCCAGCCAAGTGCTTTCTCCAAATCCAGTTGCTCTGATTCTGACACACAAACATAAAATGGAGTTCTTATTCATTTATCACTTTTTGGTCTTCCTGTCTAGCACATTGCATCCAGACTGACTGCACTGCTATTGTCACTAGCACCTGCTCCTCTTGGAGCAACTTCAATGATGCGTGATTTTTCAATGATTCGAGCTGATCGGTTTCCTTTCTCTACAATACCAATGATCCAGGCTTGGTGGCCTATGGGGGTATTCAACCAGCCAACGTCCTGTTCACAGTATCTTGGTTCCCCTGACCTAAGGATCTGCTCACGGTAGTTGGTGATAAGGTAGTGTTAAACAATAGTTCTTGCAGTCAGGATGTGTGGGTGGTCGATTTCTATGTGGTTTGTGGCCGAGGGCAGCAACAAGATGGAGTTACACTACTAACATGCAGCCCCATTAAATTCCCTCAGCATGTAAAACTGTAGCCCGCAAGACTTACGGCTATTAAATTAGCCCCGTAAAGCAACCCAATAACAATCTGCGGGTTACAGGAAAAAACTCTATGGGACGGGGAAATCTGAACTCTGTGGCCGCAAATCCTTTGATCTGTCAAACCTGTAACTGTTATGTTCTAAAAACGCTATAAAATTGCTACGATTTTCCAAAGACACACTGGAGTTCAAGTCCATAACCAGCAAATGGAGGCAAAAAGATTACGGGTTCCAAATAGGACACGCAAAGGGTTTACAGACAACTTCTGAACACTGTAAAAGACAATATAAACACACCAGTGGACTTTAAAATATGAGCAAAGCATGGAAAGGCATTACAATTACATGCACAATAGTCCCCTAATAAAAAATAGGCATTTTTTTAATATTTTATATTTCATCATATTGTAAGAAATTCATGTATAATTAAATAAATAATGTATAATTTTTACAAGTAATAAGTTCTTTTGGCAGGTCAATAAACGAGCATACCAATACGTTATAATTAAAATTATATATTTTACATAAATCAAGATACGGTTACACAATGGGTTTTAGACTAAACAGATAACAGACAAGAAGTATTAAAACAATATTTACAAATATAATACTTATATGAATTCTACATTATCACATATATAGTTGTGAGCATACGAGCCGTTGCTAATGCTTGCAGGCTCGCGAAGCGAGGGTCGCAGTTGCTGGCAAGGAGCGCCGAAGCGAGGGCCTCAGTTGCTGGCAAGGAGCGCCGAAGGCGCTCCTTGCCAGCAACTGCAACCCTTGCAAAATTTACGTCGTAACGCAAAGAAAATAGGAGACACGTTACGACCCATTACGACCTCGCAAAAATCGTCCGCAACACGCGCACATGAAAACATGAAAAATACAACAAATACACACAACAAATACATAAAAAGCTGACTTACAGGAAGAGGGAGCATCCAGGACCTTGTAAACTAAAGTTACACCTCAATTTAAGTCAAATTAAAAGAGTTTAGACACTACAAACTTCACTAAGCGAGAGAAAAAATGGCTGCCGAAAAAAAAAGAAAACAAGGCTACAGCACTCTAAAGACGCAAAACACCACCAAACACCTACGTATTTGACGAAAAACACCTACGAGATTAAAAAACAAGGACGCAACCAGCGCAACCCCCAAAACATTACAAACACAATAAATACAAACAACAAACACATAAAAAGGTTACTCACAGCAAGGGGGGGCACTGAGGACCTCTGCAAGTGAAGTTACACCTCCATTTAAGCACACATTTCGGAGTTTAGAGACCCGAAAATCACCTAAGCGAGAGAAAAAATGGCCACCAAACAAAACGAAGGCTAAAGGTCCCTAAACACGCAAAAAACTACCATAAACACCACCAAACAGCTACGGATATTCCGAAAAAGCCCACAAAACAGCTATGGATATTCCGAAAAAGTCGCACGACATAGAAAACGAACAACGCTACATCAGCCACATTATTTACACCAAACACCATTAGCTCACTTACAATTTCATTGCCGTCATTGTTTGACGGGCAATTTGCTAGTGTAATATAAAGATAAAGTATAATACAGTTGTATATAATAAGTTATATTTATAAAATACACATTGAAGTCATGTTAAAAGTTGTCTGTATACAAGCCATATTTTACAATATGCTGGAATGATCATGCATATGCCAATATGAAAAGCGATACAGCAACATGCAGAAAGCAATTAAAGACACACTACCTCATTAAATTGCAACACAAAAACATGAAACTCATGCCATATTAATCCTTTCTCACTCATAATGAGCCTCATTCAATAGAGGCTTTCGGGACATCCGGGCTCTGAAATGGAGCCTGCAAGTTACTTTGCTTTTCAATTGGCATAATTTTGCGTGCTCCAGCTGCGATTTATTATGATCCTTTGTGATTCAGAAAATCTCAAGTTAATGCGTATCCAAGACTTTGCTCTTTCATGGCCGCAAGAGTTGCGAAAGCTAAAATCGCAAATCGCTAGTCAATTGCTCTGATTTCCCCCCGATAACCACTCCGTCAAGCCTGCATATGGCAAAAGTCGAATCACAAGTTACTGGTACCAAGGAGGTCTCGCAAAGGACTTAATGACATGTACGGAGCACTGTAAATAAACATATAAACACTCTACTGTACTTTTATTAAAAGGGAAAGTGATGTTAGGTCTTAGAATTAATAGCACAACATTCTCAAGCTCGCAAATCGGCCCCAAAAAATACTTTATTTTATGTTTAATTTAAGTGTTATACCGATCCTGCCAATCAATGTGTTAATACATATAATGGAACTTGCATGTAATAGAATATCATATTTACGGCTTTATCAATATTGCATTATATACGGAATGTGGGTCCAATGGTAACTCATAATTCAAGCCTGTATGACTTTGAAATCCAAACTCCATTTTTCATAGAAGTCCTACGGACTTGAAGCCCAAGTCATAAATCGGACCCACATTACATTGGCTGTTTCTAACCACGAGTTGCGGCCTTGCGTCAGTAATCATGCTCAAGCCCGTAGGACTTCAATGAAAAATGGAGGTTGGATTTCAAAGTCATACAGGCTTTCACCACAAGTCACAATCGGACCCACATTACATTGGCGTTTCTTCGTTTCTAACTGCAAATTATGGCTTTGCGTCAGTGCTCATGTTCAAGCTCGCAAATGCTACTTTCGATAGCATGGTTTGCGATCTGCGCTATCGGGCCGGGACTTGCAAACCTGGCCAATTGAATAGCACCATAAGTTGCGGCTGCTGCTTGCTACTCTGATCAAGTTGTGGCCTCCAAATTGAATGAGGCTCATAGGCTCTAATGTGGCCCCTAAAATATAAATATAATTGCATACACATCTCACTCATCACATCTACATTGGGAAAACTAATAGTGGCCATATTTCACCGCCATAATGTAAATTGATGAATAGTTGGAGGTCACTAGATGGGAATGGCTATACATCTTGGCACATGGCCACTAGCAATGGTGTGGGACTCCCCAGGATGGCCATAGCGGAGATTGAGGGGAATTAGCTGTTGATCCACGTGCCTCTGCAAAGCCTCCATGTGTTTTTGCGGCCCTCCTGATGGGTTACAGTAGATTAGTGTGGTGTATGTTCCCCTGGTCCCCTTCAGCATTACTAAGGGGTGGTGTTGAAAGGGCTTGTGTACTGCAATGAAGCTGTGAGCTATACCATGTAGGGTCACTCTAGGTGAGCAAGTCATAGCAGAGAGGTCAGACAAATCCCAGTCCACTAGAGACGGAACTAGCAACCCACTCCAGTATCACCTGTTTTTTTTGTGTATATGTATTTTTGTATGCTAATTAAATAAGTAATAAATAAATACATTAATATACTTTACCTATTTGTGAGTAATATATGCAGGAAGCATTGTGCTGAAGAGCTGACAATCTGTTTTAAAGTTACTGCAGCATACAATGTAGGTTTGCACTGTTGTGGAGCTGAGGTGTAAGTGTCAGCAATGTGTGCAGTGTGTAGTGTAAATCGGCTGCGTGCTCGTGGGGAAGCCGTTAGTGTAGCTGTGTACTTCCCCATTCTGTAAGTTAGTGTTGTAAAATGGCAGGGAATGTGTATGTGGTACGCGGGTGTGGATGATTTAGCGTCCTAGCTAAAAGTGTATCTTGTAGGTCATACGGCTTTTTGGAAAAGCCGAATGTGCTTGTTGACGTTTTGCGGCTTTAGGGTCGTGTAGACTCGTGTTCGTTTTATTAGGTGGCCATTTTTTCTGTCGCTTAGGGGATTTTCTAGTGTCTAAACTCGGTAAACTGGACTTAAATTGAGGTGTAAGTTCAATTGCAGAGGTCCTGGGTGCCCCCCCCCCTGCTTTGGGTAAGGTTTTTATGTCATTTTTCTGTGTATTTATTGTTTTTTTTATGTTTTCAGCTGAGCACAGTTCGGCCATTAAGGTCGTATTTTTGCAAGTCCCGTGGCTCGTATTTTTTAAGTGTAAGTCCTTAATTATTTCTTTCTAAGTCCCGCGGCTCGTATTTTTTGTGTAAGTCGGTATTTAGTCATTGCGTGTTAGATGTACTTTTTCTAAGTCCCGCTTCTGTGGGTGTTTGTAACCTTGTGAGGCGCCATAGAGCCTCCACCTCCGCAAATGCGGCCCCTCGCTTTGCGAGGGTCCGCATTTGCGGCCTGCAATGAGCCTTCGGCTCATTGCTGCCGACGTGGGAGCCTCCACTTCCACAAATGCGGCCCCTTGCTTTGCGAGGGTCCGCATTTGTGGCCTGCAATGAGCCTTTGGCTCATTGCAGCCGACGTTGTAGCCTTCATTTGCGGCCCGAACTGCGTCCCTCACTTCGCAAGGGATGCAGTTATTGCGAGCTCGCTTTGACAAAGTTTCGTAGTTTGACAACTATTATATGTGATATGTATTGATCTATTGCATAGTAACTAGGGATCATGAGTTTACATATATAGGAATGTGACACATATGTGATGTATGTGGATGTCTTATAAACCCGACCATTAAAAACTTGCTGACATGGTTAGAATGGTATAACAAAGCCTTACACAGAGCACAATCAGAAATGGACAAGACTGTGCATTAATATCATGGGTATTGTGTGGGCAGATCCCGGGAGAGCAAGAGGCTTGTGGGAAAAAGGGGGATACCTACAGGGGGTAATGTCAAAGTCTAGAATAAGCATGATACATAGCACCTACCAGGGTCAAATGTGGTTACTACACCATTGCAACCAGAATGTGAGGAAAAAAAGGATCATCAGAAATCACTCCATTTAATTGAAGAAACCATTAATGTGCATAGCACTTACAACTTGCCTAGATCTGCTCAATGAAACAGATGATTAAACTTCTGAACTGTGTCATGCAATCCAGTTTCACACATACAGTGTGGTAAAAAAAAAAAAAACTGAAAAAAGTGGTCAACTAAAAAAAGGCGGAGGAGGATAAAAAAAATCATGCATGTACAGTACAATGCTAAATACTGTAGCTGTAACAATATACCTGCTCTAAATCACTATTATATCCAATCCTAAAAAATCATTGTTTTCTCCATGTAACAACAATTACATGCAACAGTGCCATGTCACTAGACTAGATATGTTTGTAATATCTGTTGAGACTTGATATAATAGTGTCATATCCTAGAGCATTTTCTCAATACAACATACATGCTTTACACATTATAACCAACACCTCACCATCTAGTAGGCCCAAATACTTGCAGAAAAGGCTCTTGCATATCCGGGGGGGGATATAACCAGGCCTTGGGGCTGTTATTGAGTATTGTTTTGGGTGTGTCTGTCCCTTTAATTGTGAGTGCTTCCTAGCATCGGATGTGGTCCATTTGTGTTTGCTGATTGTTATTAGCCTCTCATGTTCTGTTCTCCTGGACATAGTAATATATATGTTATGTAATTATGTGGAAGTGTAATATTTCCAGTTGTTGGTGTTCCAATACATATATGTGATACGTCAAACATATTAATATATGTATATCTTTTTTATATTTCACATTTGTGCCTCTTTAGCATTTTATTTGTAATGGAGTTTATCCAGCCTTGGGCAGAACATTTTCTGTTCCGATTTGTCTCATGGGTCACACGTGGAAAATGAATTGTTTTTAATATCACATATGGGACTTTTGACATATTAATCATTCATTTGTGATTATTATGCATGCTTTTCTATTGGTTTCCTGTCCCTTTCAGTGCTGGTTTAAAAAAAATCCTAGTGGTCTTTGGTACCCAAAATATTTTTTTAAGCTTTTTGTACTTATGGCACTGCCCTGATTTGCGAGTGATCACGAAGTCTGATTAGAATAGAGTTTTGGTGTGAAAGTCTAAAAAAAAAAAAAAAAAAAAAAGAAAGTCTAATGGAGTAACAGTGCAAAAAGCAATGAAAATGTTGCCATCATATTTGTCTTTGTCTTGCTGCAGTTACTCGTAGCAGTTCTCTTGCAATATTTTCGGGATGGATGATTAGCATAGCTGGGTACTCAGTAGTAATTATTGTAATCTTCATGGTTCATTGTACAGTAACAATGTTATATTGAAGGTAGCAGATATGAATACATTGTTGCTCTTTAGAAACAATAATTTGTGATGAGGGGAAGAAATTCATTTTCCATCTTTGTATTTGGTATGGCAAGATGCTGGTATAACTCAATTTTTCCCCTGGTAGCTTACTACATAACCCCCCCATCCACTCTGGCTTCAGAACTACCTTATCACATTACCTTATCAGCCCCTAACATGCTCAGATCCTGTCAGAGGAACCAAGTTACTGTAAGCAGGAGAATGGCTCACTTATTAACCCCTGTGGCATTTAAGTCTTGTCAGAGAGGGCCAGTAAGCCAGGTGACCTGGACTATATTACTCAGTGTATGTGCTGACACCCTCCTCATAGCATATTGTATGATATTCATCGTCCGTTGCTGATCGGGGACAGAAATGTGTTATAAAGTATGTTATTATGATGTATTGGATTTTCCAGAATTACCATCTACCTTCATGAATGGTAGCCCCTCCATCCAATTCAATTGAGCTGTTGTAAGTTACTGGAGCCCGTAAGTGAGGCCGTAAGTTAATTTGCCTCCCGAAGCCTTTGATCTTTCCCTTCTGCAAGAGTTCGGATTGCTAAAATTGCATATCGCTATTCAATTGCTACAACTCCCTAAGCCCGCAAATGTTTTCACACCCGGAAACGGCAAATGTAGGAGAAAATCCTACGAGTGCTAGAGAGGGCCGCAAGGGGATTTAACCCCTGTCCGCAGCACTGTAAATGCAACAACAAAATCAATACTGCACTGTAAATTACGGGGAAAGCGATGAAAGACAATAGAATTAATTGCACAGCAGTCTCAAGCTCACAAATTGGCAGTAAAAAAAATATATTTTTCATTTTGGGGTTATATTGGTCTCGGGAATCAACAAGTTAATACACATTATTTTGTATTTTGAGTGTTTGCGAGTCTGATCGTATGTCGGACCACGAACCTAATTGAATGTTTCTAAATGGTCTTGCTTAATTGATCATATGCCCGCTCTGAAATGTTATGAACCAGTGCATGGTTTACAGAGTCGGCTTTGGGCCCGTAACTTGAGGGCTCCATTAATTGAAAAGCACCGGAATCGGAGACAAACGGGAGCCCGCAGCACGCCCACAGACATACGGCCAGGATCCCGTGAGATGTGGGCTTGCAATTGAATCGGGTTATAAGTCTCTAAACCCAAGCTAGTTATTTGACCCATGTAGTGTTGAAATCGTGAAAAGGGTGGAAAGTAAGATAACATCACCAGACTTTTAGGAACCTAGTGACAAAGGTGGATAGGATGGGTACAAGCCCATCAATCAAAACCATGTAGTTAGTCATAGGGACTATTAGAATTGAACTGCTTTTTTTTACCCAAGTACTGTTTAAATATGTATATAGAGCAATAAAGTAGGTTTTGGGGTTAACGCAGACCCCCCTCTTCCTCGGGTTGTGACATATATATATTTATATAAGTGTGTGTGTGTGTAGCTGTGTTTGATTATTTTATGTATACTGTTTATAAGAATAGCAGATAATTATTAAGTCTTCACAGCATGTTCATTATATATATAGTTATTGAAATTGCGAGTTTGTTAGTAACGCTGTGATAAAAGTTATGGGCTTGTGCAGGCGAAATGAGCGCCAAGGGCAAGTCCCGCAAGTTGCTGGTTTGCTGAGGTCTGCAATGGCCGCCGAAGGCCAAGGTGTCCATATGTGAGGTTGAAAGCTAATTTGCTATTCAATTGGCGTCTTTTGGCAGCTTCGAAACGACTTCCGAGTTACGGGCTTCAAAATAAATGGCAGCAATTAAAACTTTACTTATTTTGCAAGGCTGTAACTCGGAAGCAGTTTGCGGGAGCAGGTTGTTGAGAACACTCAGAGATCATTATCTAGCCCAAGTTAGACAAGAACCTACTAGAAATGTGGATTTGGATTTGGTTATCACAAATAATATTGATATAGTATCAAATGTTGAAATAGGGCAACCTTTGGGAAACAGAGATCACAACACAGTCTCATTTGAAAATGAATTAAAAAAACATAACTGTAAGGGGCTAACGAAAACTCTTAATTTTAAAAGGGCAGATTTTAACGGTCTAAGGGCAGCAATACAACGTATAGACTGGGACAGAGAACTGACAGGTAAAAATACTGAAAATAAATGGACAATGTTCAAATCCTTACTAAATAAACATACTTATCACCATATACCATGTAGAAATAAAATTAGAAGGAGTAATTCATAACCCATGTGGCTTAACAATGAATACGAGATGGAGTAATAAACAAGCATTTAAATTAGGGATAATATACATGAATATGTCTATTTAAACAGGATTATAAATGGAGCATTGGACTAAACGGATTGAATTCATGTGGTAAGTGGGGTTCCTCAGGGTTCAGTATTAGGTCCCCTCCTTTTTAACATATTTATTAATGACTTGCAAGTGGGATTGGGTGTCTCCATTTTTGCTGATGACACAAAGTTGTGCAAGGTAATTAAGTCAGAAAATGATGTACCGTACTTTCTTTCCAAAGGGATTTGCATAAAATAGAGGAATGGGCATCTAAGTGGCAGATGAGATTTAATAAATGTAAAGTTATGTACCAGGATAGAAAAAATAGCCATGCAATTTATAATCTTAATGGAGCAAATCTAAGCTTTTAGAAGGGTTAATAAGGGATAATATACAAGAATATGTCTATTTAAACAGGATTATATGAAGGATAGGTCATGTCAAACAAACCTAATTAGTTTCTATGAGCAGGTTAGTAGGAATTTGGATCAAGGCAACTCAGTGGATGTAGTCTATTTAGATTTTGCAAAGGCTTTTGATACAGTGCCACATGGGAGACTATTGAGCAAACTAAGGTATACAGGAATTAGCATAAATATTTGCTTATGGATTGAGAGCTGGCTAAAAGACAGGAAGCAAAGGGTTGTGGTAAATGGAACATACTCGGATTGGACTAATGTGGTAAGTGGGGTTCCACAGGGTTCAGTATTAGGTCCTCTCCTTTTTAACATATTTATTAATGACTTGGAAGTGGGATTGGAGTGTGGTGTCTCCTTCCAAAGGGATTTGCATAAATCAGAGGAATGGGCAGCTAAGTGTCAGATAAGATTTAATACGAATTAATGTAAAGTTATGCATGTGGGAAGAAAAAATAGCCATGCAATTTATAATCTTAATGGAGCAAATCTAGGGGTCTCAGATATTAAAAGGGATTTGGGAGTACTTGTGGACAACCGCCTAGATAACAGTGCTCAATACCAAGCAGCATCTGCAAAGGCAAGTAAATAGTGTCATGTATTAAGAAGGGTATAGAAGCAAGGGAAGTAAATATAATTCTCCCACTATACAAATCCTTAGTATGCCCTCATTTGGAAAATGGAGTAAAATTTTGGGCACCACTACATAAAAAGGATATTTTTAGAGCTGGAAAAAGTACAGAGAAGGGCAACAAAGCTAATAAAGGGAATTGAGGGGCTAAGTTATAAAGAAATACTAACCAGATTAAACTTATTTACACTAGAAAACAGGCATCTAAGAGGTCATATGATTACCTTATATAAATATATCCAGGGTCGATACAAGGCTTTGTCAAGGGAACTTTTTGAGCCAAGAGTTTTTCAACTGGGTTCTTCCCAGTAAGGGTGGTTAATCTGTGGAATTCTCTACCAAAGTAGGTGGTGACAGCGGATTCAGTAGATAACTTTGAAAAGGGATTAGATATATTTTTAATAAAAAGGGCATTAAGGGCTATCCTGGATAAATAGAGAGGGAGTATTGATCCAGGGATGAATCCGATCGCCAGTATCTGGGGTCAGGAAGGAATTTTATATTTTTTTCCCTGTTGAGAGAATTGGCGAAGTTTCACTGCGTTTTTCTTTTCTTCTTTGCCTTCCTCTGGATCAATTAACTATAAATCCATGTATTGCAGATCAGAGGAGTTCTAAAAAGGTTGAACTTGATGGGCTGAAGTTTGTTTTCAACCTAAATTACTATGTAACTATGTAACTGCTTATATTACCCATGAGTTTAAAAGAGGGATTAGCTGGTATAAAACATCAAATATCTCAACTTCTATGAACTCTTTTTATAAAGCAGACATAGGCCCTCATTCAATTGCAATTTGGCCAATTGAATAGGGGTCTAAATAAGCACATAACATATTTTTTTAAAGAAGTTTTTAGTTAGTAAACATCTATCCAAAAACAAGGTTTTCACTAACTAAAAACATATTTAAAAAAAATATGTTATCTGCTTATTTAGAGCACTATTCAATTGGCCAAATCGCAATTGAATGAGGGCCATACACTTTAACTCATAGATTCTAAAAACATAGGACGTGGGTATATATATATTTTTTAATCCCACTTATCCCCATTTTGATAAATATACTCCGATATCATTCTGATTGCCCTATAAATCTTTTATGCATATATGTAATTTGGTGGAGTATTGGAAGATAAGCAATTTGGTGGCGTATTTGAAGACTGATTTATTTATTTATACACAGTAACCACTACACTAAATTAAATGGTTTGCAAATGTTACTGCATTTTACAAAATGCTTTGCAACCACTTACAAGTTTAGAACAGGTGCAAATCAAAAAAAGGGAGTCCCCGTGGGTGCCGGATAACGGGGAGTTCACTGTATACATATCATTTTGCTGAATATCTGAATATTCATATTTATACACAGTAATAACTAAATTAAAATAAATTATTTGCAAATATATCATAGCTGTTTGTAAAAAAAGAGTTCAGAGAACAATTTTATTTGGCTACAAAACTGGGGTACGTCTGAAATGTTTGCCATATTGTCAAAAAGATTCCCACTTTACTCATCGACAACAGTCATTAGAGCAATTGTTATTCATTTCATGCCTGAGGCTTTGCAAAAAGTTAGCTTTAAGATCACAGATGTTGATATAGTGAGTTGAAGGGTGTGTGTTCATGTTAAATGACTCAATGTATTATTGCTGTACATACTTGTTTAATGGGAAAATTATTACAAATTAAAATCAGTGGGACATGCAACACAATTTCTTTTTTCATGCATTTAAATAAGTATGCTTTCAACTTTACCAAAGTTATATTTTGCATGATTAATATTAAGTAATATTAAGTTAACATGAAATGTACACAGCATACATACATGTGTTGATTTTATTTGTAGACTAGTAATTAATAGAGATCTGGGATGGGAGAGGATCTGCCTGGGAGGCTGTGCTAAATTGTCTGCCCTGCTGGTCTAGGTTTGTCTGCAGTGGCTATTTATTGGAAAGAGACAGATATAGACAACCTCAAAATATTAATCAATTTATCAGTAAAAATTTAGTTTTAGGGACAAAGTTCTCTAATAGTCAAACACGATTATTATAGTATTTTTCTATTAAGGATAGTATGAGAGCCAGGATACAGAGTGATATATCAAGAAATAGAAGAAAAAGAGCAACTCGCCAATGGTGTTTTACCCTTACTGTTATTTAGAAGTCTAGGCATCTAAGTTTAATGATTTTGTAATGAGCTGACAATCTATAAATGAATTAGATATATATGGACAGAATTAAAAGTCTGTAACATTAATATTTAAAATCCAAATAACAATGGCCAATTAAAAATATAAAAATAGTAACTTTACAGCAGAAAATATCAGCCTTATTAAATTCCAATTCGGCAAATTCTAAAGATCTCTGTATAAGCACAGAGCATATTTTTTTACAGAAGTTTTTAGTTATTGAACTTCTATCCAAAAGCAAGGTCTTCACTAACTAAAAACTTCTGTAAAAAAAATATGCTCTGTGCTTATATAGAGCCTTTTAGAATTTGCCGAATTGCAATTTAATAAGGCTGTATGTTTATCTGTTATTCTAAGTGACTATGTGCAGTTTTAGTAAACTAATTATCAAATACCCCTATGCCCAAAAATAGGACACGAAATACCAAATGAGATCACACTCAGCTGCTAGGTATAAGTGTTACTTAGTTTTCCACTGTATCTGCAAGTAATATCTTGCTTAAATTATAATTTAGTAACAGAGAGAAATATACTGTATTTATAACATGAATACTTTATTACAATTGCTAATCTTCTAATGACCTTATTCTTTCCTCATCTCTTATCACCTCCTCTCACTGCCATATACAGGACTTTGCTTGTGCTGCCCTTATTCTTTGAAACTCCTTGCCTCGCTCCACTAGACTATTCTCCTGCCCCAAAATCTTCAAAACCTCACTCAAAAAAACATCTGTTTAAAGAAGCGTATCCCCTCCAGCCTTAATTTACACAATACATCTATCATCCTACACCCATACCCTCTAGTTTGTAAGTTTGCGAGTTTTCTATCTTACTAAGTGCTTTAGGGAAAATACTGTGTGCGTTTGATTTTAAGCCCAAAGACAGGGCCCTCCATAATTTTTCATTGTGTTAATATTGTTTTTGACTTGAACTTAACCTGTACAGCGCTACAGAATATGTTGGTGCGTTACAAATAAAGGAACAATAATAATATCAGCGTATTTCTCTGGATAGTTTTAATGTGTATTATTATTCTAAGATATCATAATGTGGTATATACCAAGACTTAGCTCACAAATGAATCCTCCTTAGTATCTTAGAGATGTAGATATGACTTCAGCGACATCTGATATGGGATGGAGAAAAGCATATTTGATGAAGTCTGAAACAGTAAAGTTATATTTTTTTAAAACTACCATTATATCTTCTGTCCCATGTTGATGTTATCATTAAACAGTTTTTAAACAAACAAATAGATCAATATTAATTTGTTTGATTAGAG
This sequence comes from Discoglossus pictus, assembly GCA_027410445.1. Classification (NCBI taxonomy): domain Eukaryota; kingdom Metazoa; phylum Chordata; class Amphibia; order Anura; family Alytidae; genus Discoglossus; species Discoglossus pictus. The sequence continues at coordinate 435,671,266 of CM050164.1, forward strand.
AGGATGTGCGTATGGAGAAAATCAAGTAGTAAATTGATGTTTTTTATTTTCATACCATAGTTATTAGTGTAAGTTAAGAGATTTGAGAAGGAATCAGAATTGGGCTAGTTATAAGGATAGCAGATAAATTAAAAAATAACTACAAAAAATAGGTGGAGTCAGTGGATATAAACTGTGTCAAAAGTAGTTAAGAAAAAAAATATTAAGAAATGGACTAAGATTTTCTTATGAAGGTAATTCTCATTCTGGGTTGCTAACTTGTTGTGGTAAAGGCCCTTTGAACTCCAATGAAGCTGTGAGCTATACCATGTAGGGTCACTCAGGATGGGCAGGTCATTGCAGAGAGGTCAGACAAATTGTGATCCACTGGAGAAGGAACTAATAACCCCTCCAGTATATTTGCCATGCTAATCTTCTGTATAAGTACAACTAGAGACATAAGGATATGGAACCGGAAGATGAGCCCTCAGGTCAAAAGGTGCCTAACTGGAAAGAGCAGAGGACAAGTAGCAGCAGATCTAATGAAGAGGTTGGTCCAAAGTCAAGATGACACCCTGCTGATGATGCATCTAGAGAGAAAAGGAAAGCCCGCTGCTGCAATGTATAAAATTCAGCATAGGAACCTGAAAAGTTATAACTATGAACCAAGGCTAACTGGACCTGATCAAACATGAGAAGACAAGATTAAACATTGATAGCCTGGGAATTAGTGAAGTCAAAGGGACTGGAATGGGCTATTTCATATCAGACAACCACCAAAGCTTCTACCGTGGTCAGGAATCCATCAGTAGAAATAGATTAGCTCTCATAATTAATCAAAGGGTGGTAAAAGCGGTGCTTAGTTATAACCCAGAATGGGACAAAATGATTTCAATTCAAATACAAGGCAAGCCATTTAACATCACAGTGATCCTAGTCTATGCTCCAACAATAGATGCTGAAGAAGCTGAAGTTGTCCAGTTCTATAAGGATATTCAAACCTTCCTAGATATAACACCAAGAAAAGATAGTACTCTCATCATGGGAGTTTGGAATGCTAAAGTAGGGAACCAAAAGATAACTGGAAAACGTTTGACCTTGGAGTACAAAATGAATATATCAGAGATTAGTAGAATTTTGTCAAGATTATTCTCTGGTCATAGTAAAAACCCTCTTCCATCAGGCTCAGAGACAACTACACATGGACATCACCAAAAGGACAATATGAAAACCAGGTTGACTATATACTTTGCAGCCAAAGATGGAGGAGCTCTACACTATCACCAAAAACAAGACCTGGAGCTGACTGCAGCTCAGACCATGAGCTTCGTATTGCAAAGTTCAGAAATAAACTGAAGAAAACAGGAAATTCATCAGACCAAGACGATAAAAAAAAAATAATAATATCCCCTGTGAATGTGTAGAGGAGAAGCTGTTTCTTTCCAGTGGGATAGATGTGTGTGATGAGAACAAAATACTACAAATCCCATGAAGCTTTGCTGAAGAGACAGAATCCCCATACAATGATACATTGTTGTAGTTGCCTCTGACTGGCCGCAACAAATCATGAATATACCTGTAACTGTAGCAGATTTCTAACCCACGGATATACGGGCTGTATGAAGGTAATTATGGGCTTGGAATTAAGTTGGACAGTAGCATCACACGGGATGTAGAGCAATGATTTACAGATAAACCTTCCTATAAAGTCCCTTTAGCTGTCCAAATATTCTTACTTTTTCAAAGCGAATCTGCCATGGTTTGCAGAAAAAGGTGTACATTCTTCTTGTTTTAACAGTACTAAATCCTCTTGGATCATATTTTAAAGGAATACGTATTTAATGTCAATACTATCGGAAAAATATAAGTATATAAATATTCCCATTAATAGCCAGTTTAATATTTTGGACACAACTGAACATTTTAGTAATGATATATTAATATTAACATGGTGAGAAATATGAGAATTTAACAAAGAAAAAAAATAGCCAAAATGAATATGTAAGTAAAAAGTAACTATAAAACGTCAATTAAAAAGATATTATAATCAAGCTTAAAAGGCAATTAAAAAGTATATCATTTGAAAACAAAACCTCATGGAACTAGACAGATGGAACTAGACAGATGGGAAGCCTGAGGCTATGATGAAACTGGCTAAGGTGAGTAATTTAGGTTGTGCAATGATTTTTGTGGCAAAGATATATTTGTAACCGGAAGAATCATCATCAACATCAGCGTGAGTCTAGCATGATCACATAAACCTACAATTAAAGGATAAGTGTAAAAACTTTTCATGTTAAATCTATTTTTAATTCACTATTAATTAGCAAAGTATTAGCCTGAAAATGTAATATTAAAATGCCTTTTACCTCATTAATGGCCATTCCTTTTCCCCCTTCTCACCTCTCTCATTGTTTTGAGACTCTGCTGACAAAAACAATATTCAACGGAGATAACATTATTTAAGCACGTAAAAGTAATACATTAATTCTAAAAATATGCTGCCTATTTTAAATGTAGCTCTTCAACTAAGTATATATTCTATTTATGGCCATAGCAGTTCTTTAAATCTTATTTAAACCCATTTTCTATGTTAGTCTATTTATCAAATATGTACTAAAGGCTGAAGTGCTGGAGAAATAGTGGTGAAATAAATATATACGTCCACATGAAAACACAGACATGGTAATATCTCAAAGAGTTTTCTAACACTTCACCCTTAGGATCATATATCCTCAGCTATACATGTTCCAGAAACTAATATTACAAGTTTAGTTAAATAACACTATTCATATTCCAACTGAAAAATGAACACCTATGTAGTTTATTCATTTAAAAGTACAATACATTTGTGAAATTATTTATCTTGTTTATAGGGAGTGTTTTGATTTCTTCATGTCAAATGTAAATCATTTGACAAAAAAAGAACAAGACAAAGAAAACAGGCATGTTGAATGTTTTAGAAAATAACTATAATCTCACAGGTAATGAAAGATAACACTGTGCAAAGTGTATAATTATCTGCTTAGCCCGGTATCACCACGTTCAAATTGTTGAAGAATAAAATGTAAGATCAATGCTATAATGCTAATTCATTCTTATGTTTAAATATCTTTTTCGAGTATAATTTAAAAATGTATCAAGATATAATAAAAAGGAATTAAGATCTAGCACCTAATAATAATTCTAGCAAGCATGATTAAGAACAAAAAAACACATGGCTCCTGTAAAAATATCAGAAAGTTGACTCGCAGCTACAGAAGTGTTGAAGAGCAAATATCCGCAACTACATTATGGTTCCGAAAAAAAATACCTTAAAACTTACCGACTCACACCAGTGGGGGGTTGCCCGGAGCTCTCTATCTCTAACATGTGCTCTGAACCCAAATAGTCTTCATAGCAATTCTATGGAATACTATCAACTAATTTGAATACGCTACACTAGTCCTAACATCCCTTTATATCCTTATCTATCTACATACGAATGAAACGGGTTAAATAATGATAAAACCTTATGCAGGGAGTTTATGAGCCCTCCACCTATGAACCGCTACCCCTATGAGCTAGGTATACCTCAGTATTTCTCCTTAATATTACTCCCTATTATTCTGGGTATCCCCCCTGTAAAGTAAAACAATGGGAGTCCTTATGGACCACCATGGCACCAAATAGTAACCCCTTCCATAGGGACCCCCATGGTAATCTAAAGTAGTACCATATTATAACTGTTTTAATGGGCCTCTGCTTAAGAAAACCCTCCGAAACCCCAATTTTTTTTTTTTTACTGTGCTTTTGACTGTGTCAACCATACTTTGGCCAATCATAAGCTAATATTTGAATTACTTCCCCCTGACGGGAGCTCTGTTAGGTGATTTATTTTTTATTTTTTAAAGGTGGCAGGTTTTCCTGGCAAATACAGATTTCCATGGTCCAAAGCTGAGTAACAAGGGCTTCAATCTAAATAGAAGAGGACGGATTCTTAAATTCCCTCTTAACCAGGGATGAAGAATGAGGAACCAGGGCTTCAATGATCATTGCTGGAAGGCATCAAAAGCTTAGGTAATGTATATGTTACCTCCTTTCAGTTTTTTATATTATGTAGTATTTTTTTTAGGTATTTAGTGTTCAGGAATATGATAGTCTTTATGGACTCCAATGTAGGGTTAGGGTCTATGGGGTCCAATATGGACTCCTGTGGGGGTAGGAAGGGTGCTATGGGGTCCTTGAGGACTCCATGGTATTTGAATTAACGTTAGGTGCCATAGAGGTCCATAAGCAACCCTGTAGTCATAGTAGCATACCATGTGTGTCCGTTGAGATCCCCATGGTTTAGTAGTTAATATTAGATGCCACATGACCCCTGTGGTATAGGCGTTCATTTTAGTGGAACCCTATGGCCATAGCACAGTAAACAATGGAGTCTGTTAAGACCTTCAATATTAGGTATCATGGGTTCCATAGGGAGCAGTGGGTATTGAGGAGGGATCCAGTGAATCTTCTGGCTTTTAGGAGGTAATGGGCACTCTGAAAGACTTTTGAGTAAGCTTCAGCAAGATCAGATATTGTTATGGCAGGTATTTGATAGCAATTTTTAAAATAGTTATGGGAAAAGTATTCAAGGCTTACAGTATAAAGTACATTTGGAGCACTTGGATGGCTTTTCTCAGAGGTTAGATTTACATGTGTGATGTGATAGCTTGGTAGTGATTTACGAGTGAAGTTCACTCTGTTCTTTTCTTACTAGAGCAATAGAATGAGGCAATAATCTCTTTTTATACAGGGACGAGTTCTGGAAATGTTGTGCAATATGCTGTGCAATGTTGCTGAAAATATATAATTATCCAATGTCAATTAGAAGGCCATTATATTACAATACAGTTGGTGTTATGACCCTCTCTAGGTCTGTACTTTTTGTGTTCAAGATCTCAGCATCCCAGCTATTCCATTCAGATCAGTTACCGGCACAATCATAACCCATTTCTTAGGACATAAGAAGAGCACAAGTACCATTGAGTAGAACAAACCAGGACTGCCTTTATCAACTTTTACGACTCTCTGAGGCCAGAGAGAGTGTATGCCTGGCTGGTTCTGAGGACCATATAAATTCTTGTAGAAAAAACGGAAACCCTTTGTCTCATAAGTGACTGAAGTAGCTTTTAGCTAATATTAGCATACAGTGTCATGTACTAACCACAATCTGAAATCTAAACATTGTATAAACAATTCTTATTCACAGGCCTAATATTATACAGGTTACAACCTATGGCCTCCATTTTGTGAGCTACTGGTGACCCAATATTACCATAGCAGTGAATCACACAATAACTTTTAAACATTACACATAATACATAAAGGGCAATAATAACACATAACTTAAAGACAAATTGACACAGTCCTTACAACCCGTCTTTTGTTCATTTTAATAGCCATGAGTATTAACAATCATATTTGTCCCAAAAAACAGAGTTGTGGGGTGCAGGGGGTCCCATCATGGCCCCAAAATTAGTCATGACGGTTGGGACTATTGATTTTTTTTTAAATAGTAATTGATTGAACCATGTTTGGCAACATTTGAAAAAATATTAACAATGAATTATTGTAATGTGAATTATATACAGAAAATTTTAAATAGTACTGAATAAAATGTTAAAAAAAATATTTTCCTTGTAATGTGTTTTGATTTACATTTTTCTTATGTATTTTACAATGTTTGTGCATTTTTTTTTATTTGGACCTTTCTTATTCTTAAAATAGATGTAAATTCTAGAATTTCAGATTACATTTGACCAAATAAAATTCATAATTTTATATTTAATAGTGCTTGCAAGTTGCAAGAGGTTCTAAATGTTAGTGCAAGATTGATTGAAACAGCTCTATTAACATCATTTGTTATTTATGAAGATGTAGCTTTTACAATTTCATTATGCAAAAGGTACAATAAATACGCAAAATTGTGTTTTCCAATTTGTATTTACCTATGCTATTACACCAGTATGTCATATGTATTGTGCCTTGTGTTCCACTCCTTTCGATTCATTTTAGCTTAGCTGGGCTGTGATGCAGGCTATTGTGGCCCATCACGATTCTCTTTTTACGAGTGACTTCTTACCCCATGAGGACCTTTGCAATGGTGGCTTATTTGAGACATAGCAGGGGTGTGTTGTATGTGAAACACTAGGAGTCACCATCATTCTATTTTCTATATGGAAGATAAAGCAGAGATTATTCCAATAATTTTACCTACATTTTCAGCAAACTCTAAAAAAAATCTAAAATATATATTATTTTACCGGAATTATTTATTATTTGCTGCATGATTTAAATTATAAGAGTACGGTACTCAATTATTTATCAGAAGGGGGGATTTACTTTCTCACTTGAGATGAGGTTAGAAGAGCTGAGATTCAAAGTAAATTAGTAGATAACGTGAGAGAGATGCACTTCAAACATATCCCTCAGGGTATTTGCTAAAGATCTGACTTTAGCCCTCCATATTGAAACACATTACTATGAAAAATAATTGTGGTATGTAGTAATTTTCCATGTTTAAATGATATTAAGCAAAACCGTTTCCTCTGAGAAACCAACACAACAGACCAGCTATGTAAAGAATTACACTTGATATCATTATTGTTTACATTTACTTTTTTATTATATTCACTTATATTCACTTTGTAAGTATTTCTTCACATTGTAAATGTGAAATAGACCCCAGAAATGCTGTGTAAGCTTGTCTATTATTTTTTATTTTTATCACTTGGCACAAATCTCCTTGTAGAAACATAATTTTTTTATATCATATTAGAATTCACCAACATATTCCATAGTGCTAAACAGGGGTTAAGTACAATTATTTTTTTAACATATCACATATAATAGTTGTGGATACTACGGTCCGTTGGTAACACTCAGGAATGTTGTGGGCCTCGCGAGCAGTTAATTGTGAACCTTGCAAAGCCAGGGGAGCAGTTAAGGCACGCGGCTGCGAGGCGGCTGCGGCGCTCATTGCAGGCCTCGCGATGAGTGCGGCAGGCGTTCATTGCAAGGCTGCGGGACTTAGGCTGCAGTGAGCGCCGCAGGCTAATAGCGAGCCATGTAGGACTTAGGACCGAAGCACATAAAAACGGCTGAACCACGCAACTGGAAAGACCACCAAAAAACCAAACATATGGCTCAAATTCACACAGCACAGGGGGAGAGCCAGGGAGCATGTGAGTGAGGTTGCAAGTTAATGTGAGGCATATTTGCAGTTTTTTTACGAACGAAAATCGCCTAAGCGAGAAAAAAAATGGCAGCCGAAAAAAATGTAACAGGATGAAAACGAGGCTGAAGGCAGTAAAAAAAAAGCCAGAAGGAAGTAACACTTAACGTAAGCCAGTAGAACTTAACCCAAGCCAGTTACATTTAACCCAAGGAAGTAACACTTACACCAAGGCAGTAACACTTAACCCAAGGCAGTGTGGCAAACAGCATTGCCAGTTTTACTATTTTATTCCCATAATCTTTGGCGGGCAATTTTCGAGTTGCATAAGAATGGAGGGCCCTGTCTCTGAGTTTAATAAAACGTACATAGAGCTTTCCCTAAAGCACCTTACAAGATTGAAAACTTGCAGACTTACAATCTAAATGATGTCAAGTGTGGACATAAAAGTCATATAATGTAGGATCCTGTGAAGACACATAATCAATATTTCACTTTTTTTTTAAATATGATAATATATTAATAGTCCCATGAATCCCCCCCCCCTTTATTATTTGGTGTATATTTGTATGAAATATATTTGCAATTTTGAATTTCATTATAGCATCCATTTATGTCTTTTTGACAGATTTCAGTTTCTATAACATTTTTTTATCCTAGTAATATTCTTATCAGTTATTTATTCTTCTTTTAAACACAATTGGTTATATTACTTTTTTTGTTTAGAGTTTTTATTTAATTTTAAAACATTTCCCCTATCATTAATCAAATAAGAAGATTGCACAACCATGCGATTTTACTTTGTCTGTGCTGTGTCATGGGCTTATTTCCTTTACAGCTGTAAATGAAGGAAATTGTAAATAATGAGTCACATTCAGTAGACTTGTTCAAACACTCAAATGCTATATAAAATGGGCATGCTTAACATATAAAAAGCCAGAGATAAGGAGAAAGTTTCAGGATACATACCTTCAGATTTAGTGACAGAAGCAGTTTTGCAATGAAGAACTTACTACTTGTAGTATTATTATCTATAACATACTGCAATGCTTTTCCAGCCACAAAAGAACTAGAAGATGACTCCAATTTTGCTGAAGTAAGTATATTTACATTTTTGGTAGTATTAAACATTTACATCTGTTCCAAACACGTTGAAGATTAAAATATATGAGATCAATGATATAATGCTAATTCATTCTTATGTTTAAATAACTTTTTAGATTATAATTTTCATTTTTTAGCAATAAACATGATGTTACCTATGTTTGTATTATAAACCACATATAATACAAAATAGGTTTAGCACCCAAAAATGTATTCTAGCAAGCATGATCAAATGCAAAAAAAACATATTTTATTATTTAATAAGGTTTTTAGCTTATCGAACTATTTAATCTATAAAATGAATGTCAATACATAATTGATGCTTTGATGGAAATCGGCATGAGAGAAGCAACTTATTTTTCTTTTTGCTCTTTTACAGAAATATCTCAAAACATACTATAATCTTCAACCAGGTGGAGGAAAACAGTCCAGGTGGAAGAGTAGTAGCCCATTTACTGAAAAAATCCGCCAAATGCAGGGATTTTTTGGCTTAGAAGTGACTGGAAAACTGGATGCAGATACCATGGAAATAATGCATCAACCCAGATGTGGTGTCACTGATGTTGGTGAATACTCCCTGTTCCCAGGAAACCCTAGCTGGAGGAAGAGAGATGTTACATACAGGTAACTTATGGTACATCCCAATATCTAGTTAAAATTATTGCATCAAATTAGATGGAAGTGTAGAAAAAAGTGTGTTACAAAATAAATACATGTTTTAGCCTGTATCACAAAATACGTTATCTGTATACATTAAATTAAATTATGCATTAAAAATTAACTGTTTACATTTTATTTACTGTATCAGAATTTTGAACTATACAACAGATATGACAAGATCTGAAGTGGACAGAGCCATTGAACAGGCTTTCAAAGTTTGGAGTCATGTAACACCTCTGAAATTCATTAAAGTGTATAAAGGAGCTTCTGATATTGAGATTTCATTTGCAACACAAGGTGAAGTATTATTTAAATATATCTACAACTAGATTACAGGTTATATATACAGTACAGACATCATAATATAGTTTGTGTCAAAATTTAGATTCTGATAAATAATGCTTATATTTTTTAAACAGCCCATAACGACTTCTACCCTTTCGACGGCCCACATGGAACACTGGCACATGCATTTTCACCTGGAAATGGTATTGGAGGCGATGCACATTTTGATGATGATGAACACTTTACAATTGGATCTGCTGGTAGGTCATTTTATTTTCAATTATTACAAATAATTAATATGTAGAGATTCACGTAAAGAATAATTATGTTTGTTTAAAATACACAGTGGAAATGTTTTTATTTTAATAGAATGTTGTTGATTTTGCATACGTGGTTTTTCTTCTAAAGGATATAACCTGTTTCTTGTTGCTGCTCATGAATTTGGCCATTCTCTTGGACTTTCGCATTCTAACCACCCAAAGGCTTTAATGTATCCAACCTACCATTATGTCGACCCCAGTCAATTTCAACTTTCGGCAGATGACATCCGTGGAATTCAATCTCTCTATGGTAAGAAAAACTTTCACAGCAATATATTAGTTTTAATTGTAACCAACTATCTAATATTTTGGCTAATACACAGAATTATATTTTTAAATACAACATATCAGTTTTGAACATAATAACACTTCCGAAAGGTCTAGATCAATAGCTTTTTTATTAGTATGTAGTATTATGCTCTACAGAATATGCTGGTGTTTTATAAATAAAGGATAATAATAATAATAATAATAGTATAATTCTTTAATCTGGGTTACAATCTTGAATTTCTTTTTAGAAAAAACTATAAATGATTACTGTCTTTATTTTTATGGTGGAACTAATTATAATGTTGAAAAATCCTTGTGGGTTGAGATAAATAGTTGAGGAATAAATGCTTTAAAAAATGGTAGGAATCTGCTATAAACCCCCAAATATAATTGAATGTGAGAAATTGCAAATATTGCTACAGATTGGAAATGCAGCTAAGCATGGTTAAGTTCTAATGGGAGATATTAACAAAAATGAAATAAACTGGATGAATGAGGCCAGCAGTTCAGTTTCTTGAGTACACTCAGAGATCATTAGGTCACCCGAGTTGTATAAGAACCTACTAGAAATGAGGCTTGGATTTTAACAAAGTTTTAAGGGGCCAACAAAAACTTTTCATTTTAAAAGGGCATATTTTAATGGTCTAAGGGCAGCAATACAAAGTATAGACTGGGACAAAGAACTGACAAGTAAAAGTACTGAAAATTGATTGACAACATTCAAATACTTACTAAAATACATACTTATCACCACATAGCACGTTGAAATAAGAGTAAAGGGAGTACATCACATCCCATGGGGCTTAATGATTTAAAAATCAAGATACAGAGTAAAAAGCATGCATTTAAATTATACAGAGAAAAACTAACCCTATTTTTTTTAAACATATTAATTAAAAGAAGGCCAGGAAGGAAGTTATAGGAACATTATAGTATATAGTATACACATTGAAGGTACCAGTAGTTGGAACATTGCAACAAAATGGGGCTACACTACCTTCGAGAAGTAATTAACGCAGAAAGAAATCCAGAGGTTGGAAAAAGTCAATGTTAATAAAGCCCCAGGTCCTAATGTCTACTAAAAAATAATAAGTTGGAGTCAATGCAGATGGATAGGTCATGTCAAACAAATGTCATTTGTTTCTATGAGGAGGTACTGTAAGTAGGAACCTGGATCAATTGCAGTAAATATCTGCTCATGGGTTCCAAGCTGGCTAAAGATAGGAAGCAAAGGGTTGCTATAAATGGAACATACTCAGATTGGACTATTGGGGTAGGTGGGGTTTGTATTAGGTCCTCTCATTTTTAACATATTGATATTGAAGTAGCACTGGAAGGTATTGTCTCTATTTTTGCTGATGACACTAAGTTGTGCTAGATAATTAAATCAGAAAAGTTTGTAATTATATTCTGGAAATGGGCAACTAAATGTCAGATGAGATTTAGAAAGGGAATGCATTTGAGAAGAAAAAGTAAGCATCTAGAGGTGTCAGAGATTGAAATGGATTTGGGACAAATGCCTACGTAAAAGTGTGCAATGCTAAGTAGCATCTGCAAAGGCAAGTCAAATATTAGCATTCATTAAGAAGGTATAGGAAGCAAATATAATTCTGCCACTATACAAATAGTTAGTACACCTTTGTTTGGAATATAAAGTACAATTTGACCATTATTTCATAAAAAAAAGGACATTTTAGAGCTGGAAAAGTACAGAGAAGGGCAATAAAATTAATAAGTGGAATGGATAGACTAAGCTATGAAGAAACATATTTTTTTCTAGAAAAATGTACCTAAGGGGAGATATGATTAACTTATATAAATACATACAGGGTCAATATAAGTCTTTTGTGCCAAGAGGTTTTCAATTGAGAAGAGGACATCCTTGAGGTTAGAAGTAAAAAGATTCCACCTTAAACAAAGAAAAGGGTTATTCACAGTAAGGGTGGTTAATCTGTGGAATTCTCTACAGCGGATTTGATAGATTTTTAAAAGGGATTGGTTATATTTTTGAATAAAAACAGCATACATCCAGGATAAGTAGAGAAGGAGGAGTATTGATCCGGGAAGGAATTTCATTGCCAGTGTCTGGGATCAGAAAGGAATTTTTTTTTCTGTTTTTCTTCCCCTGGATCAATTAACAATTAAGCCACATATCACAAGGAAAATCAAAGATCTAAAAAGATTGAACTTGATGGACTAAAAGTCTTTTTTCAACCTCAGTTACTATGTAACTATGTTAATGATGTACAACAAATACTTCCCACAATTCAGGAAAAAAATATTAGGGTTATAATCATAGCTCACATTTAACTTTTGAAACTGCGAAAAAATTAAATAAAAATTGTAATTTTATATTGTTTACTTACTTTTCAGTGTATATACTTAATTGTTCTTGCATTATAGGAGCACCAGAAAAGCCAGTGGAACCAACAAAACAAAGCACTACAAATAAACCAACTACATCAAGTAAACCAAGTATATCAAATAACCCACGTACACCAAACTCCTGTCCACCCAATATGACATTTGATGCAGTGACAACCCTCCGTGGAGAAATGCTGTTCTTTAAAGCAAAGTAAGCTCTAGTTTCATGAAATCACAGTTTGCTCAAATAATCTAGATATTTTTTTTTCTGTATATTCAACCCTAACCCAGATCTCTCCATGTGTTTAGTGGTAAATAATGCCAAGGATTTAGTGTATCATTTTGATTCTAAATTAAAAGAACCTCTCTCTCTTTTATCTTATAATTAGTAAATCATTAAAACAAATTTTTAGCTTTAAATGTTGGTAAAATTGTAAAAAGCAGCACACAAAATAGAACATTTAAATCTTTGAACTGTGTTTTTTCATATCAGAACATTTTGGCGCAAAGTTCCCAAGTCAACGGAAGTTCAGCATCATTTGATCTCAGCATTCTGGCCGTTTCTTCCATTCAACATTCAGGCTGCCTATGAATATCAGGATGCTGATCAAGTTCTTGTTTTCAAAGGTATATATTTTCTTTCCAAAAAATACATCTCTATGTTTTGTATTTATTTTATATTAGAATAGATTATTGCTGTTTATCCTTCAAAGTATTTAATACAATGATCTTCTTAATATCATTGATTTTAATACTAAAACATATTTATATTTTTCATAGGAACTAAATACTGGACTATGAGTGGTTTTGATATTTCAAAAGATTCCCCAAAGAGCATCTACGAACTTGGATTTCAAGAAACTGTGAAAAGGATTGATGCAGCTGTCCATAGTGCTCAAACAGGGAGTACTTACTTCTTTGTAGAAGATAAGTACTGGAGGTAAGGCCAATCTAAAAAATTTTTTTGCTGAATGACATATAGCACAGTAAGATTTTTTTTTGTTGGAGCAGTGGATAACAATTTGACAATGTAAACATTCCAAGTGCGCCATTTTGCATCTCCTCCATCCTGAATTAGTCAACTGTGCTTTGGTAGAGTTGTCATAAAATATTGGCCTGCTACTATTCCCAAGGAGAGGTATCTTAAAATTATTATTATTATTATTATGATCTTTATTTGTAACATGCCAACAAATTACTAAACAAGGGTTAAGTATAAGGCAAAACAAAAAGTGATACATTGCAAAGAGTGGACAGCCCTGTTTTTGAGTTTAGAATCTAGTGTGCGTAGAGCTTTCACTAAAGCACCTTGCAATATTGAAAAATTGCAAGCTTACAATCTAATGAGTTTGGGTGTGGTACGGGAGGGTGAAAAATGTGTTGAGCATGTTAAGGCTGCGGGTGATAAGCTTCTTTGAACAGATGTGTTTTTAGTGGGGTTTTGAAGCATGAGGATGGTCTAATGGAACAAAACAAGGAGTTCCAGAGAATAGGGGCAGCATGAGAAAAGTACTTAAGAGTGAGAGGAGGTGATAAGAGAGGAGGAGAGAAGAAGGTTGTTAGGAGAATGAAGAGGGTGGATGAGGGAAATTTTTTAAATCAGAGCAGAGATATAAGGGGGTGTATTGTTGTTGAGGGCTTTATAAGTTAGGGTCATGGTTTTACATTTTATTCTGGAGATTACAGGAAGCCAGAGAGGTGCTGTAAACACTGAACTTTGAGTATGGTAGATGAGTCTAGCAGAGGCCTTCATTATGGACTGGAGACAGATGGGTGATGGGGAGGCCACAAAGCAGTGAGTTGCAGTAGTTGAGGCAGGATATGAATAGAGAATGTATTAGGATTTTAGTTGTGTCTTGTGTAAGGTAGTGATGTATTTTGGAAATGTTTTTTCAGATGGAATTGACAAGATTTGATTAATGATTGTATATGAGGGACGCAGAAGAAGGCAGGGTTCAATAGAACCCCAAGACAGCATCCTGTGAGGTGGGAGTAATGGTGACGTTGTCGACAGTGAGAGATATCTGAGGAATGGAGGCTGTAGTAGAGGGTGGAAAGGAGCTCAGTCTTTGACATGTTGAGTTTTAGTTGATGTTCAAACATAAAGGAAGATATGCTTGAGAGGCAGCTGGAAACTTGTGCTAGAAAAGAGGGGAATAGATCTGGTACTGAGAGGTAGATTGAGTGTTATCTGCATAAAGATGATACTGAAATCCAAATGAATTTATTATGGTGTCAAGTGAGGATTTATAGATAGAGAAGAGGATGGGGGCTAGGGCTGAGCCTTTGGATATGCCAACAGACAGAAGGTGAGGAGAAGAAGTGGTGCCATAGAAGGAGACACTAAATGTTTGGTCTTGTAGGTAAGATGTGAACCAAGAGAGAGCAGTATCACAGATGCTAAGGGAGTGGAGAAAGTGGTAGGGGGTGGTCAACTGTATCAAAGGCAACATTGAGATCATTGACTTGGTGGTAAACAGGTCGTTAGTGACTTTTATGAGAGCTGTTTCTGTGGGGTGTTGGGTTCGTCAGCCGGATTAGAAGGTGTCAAGGAGGAAGTTGGAGGAAATTAATTGGGTAAGGTGACTGTAGATAAGCTGCTTGAGCAGTTTTGAAGCCAGGGGAAATAAAGAGATAGGGCAATCGTTAGAAGCAGAGGCTGGATCAGATGAGAGTTTCTTAAAATAATGAACAATAATAAATGTAAATTTCTGATTGTGAATTCAGTAAATACAGTTACCCAACAGAAATGACAGATTAAAAGGATATGGAAGATTGCTTGATTTTACAAAGTATGTAATATTAAAAAAACTTAGAAAAAGAACATTCAAAATCTGAGTGGAATATTCCCCTGAGAGAGTTAGTAATCCAACATCGGGCAAATCAAAATATTTAGAAATCAATATACTGTATTTAACATATAAAGTCATACAAACAGCATAAGTGTACACAAGAACCAGGACTCTGCACTACCTTTTGTAGCAGCACTTGGGACCCACTCAGTAGCGTGTTACAGGATGTTTTCTAAGACATGATCCCTGATAGGCTAGGACACAACACTGCACATCCAGCCCTACAGAGTCTCTGTTTGCATACACCAAGGTTTATTTGTTTGATTTTAGGCAATAAAAACAGAGCTTATAAGCATTTCTTAAAAAATATATTAAATAAAATTAAACTGATAAATAAATAGGTATATCATATACCTAGTAAAATCCAGAAACCTTCTATACCCCTTTAATATATGTAATGTGTCCATCACATACTGTAGATGACATTCAGGGACTGATTTTGTTAGGTGGAAAAGCAGGAATTTTAATTCCTGGAAAATGAGTAATGCTAATTCCTGTTGATATCTATAGAACAAACTATGTAATATGACTGATTCTGTTAGGTGTAAAAGCAGGAATATTAATTACTGGAAAAGGAGTAATGCTAATTCCTGTTGATATCTATAGAACAAACTATGT
The DNA here is from genome assembly GCA_027410445.1 of Discoglossus pictus. Taxonomy (NCBI): domain Eukaryota; kingdom Metazoa; phylum Chordata; class Amphibia; order Anura; family Alytidae; genus Discoglossus; species Discoglossus pictus. The sequence goes on from CM050164.1 coordinate 435,686,919, forward strand.
AATATTACTGATTTTGTTAGCTGGAAAAGCAGGAATATTAATTCCTGGAAAAGGAGTAATGCTAATTCCTGTTGATATCTAACAAACTATGTAATATGATGTTCCTTAAACAAGATATAATCTTCATCAAATGTATCAATCTATTTTCTCTACAGTTATGATGAGCAGAAGAAGGTTATGGACAAGGACTTTCCTAAGAACATCAGTGATGGTTTCCCTGGTATTGGAAACAAAGTTTCTGCTGCTTTTGAGGATAATGGTAAGTAAATTAATAAATTATATCATTAATTTATCTTATTTAAATATATTACCAAAAATGTGCCTAAAGGTTCAAAGACTGAAGTATTATAGACTAAAGCTTCTAATTGAATACATCGCTTGAAATCTTTCTCCCTTATAACTCCCTTCTCAACATATCAGTATTGTATCTTCATATCTCTTTAATGCAACAAATAGGGTATACATTGAGACGTCTTGGAGAACTCTTGATATCCCATCTTACTTTTGCTTAACTGAGCCCAGTATTTTTAAATAGGCCCCGGAGAGGTTCTCCAAGAGTTCATCAAGTCCGCACCATAGTATATCTGGCCCATAATGGCACATATTTAATAAATACATATAACACATACAGCAAAGTAACAAAGTAATTATTTACTGTTTTACTTAAAAAGAATAAGCATTATAAAAATGAAAGGGTATACACACACATATTTTTTTTTCTTCAAAGTAAATGATAAAAAATATATAAAATGTATAGATTTTATTGTGAAATTACCTAGTTGTTAGACCTTTATTGGGCACAGCATTTATAGATATTATTGTATGTTTTGCTATAATGTATATAATTTGTAATAAACATTTTTTTTGTACATTTGGCAGGTTTTCTGTATTTCTCCTCAGAACATCGTCTATATGAGTTTAGCATAAAAAAGAAGAGAGTAACACGTCAGTTGAAGAACAATAGTTGGTTGAACTGCTAGATGGAAACCGTAAACAATAATCTGGAAGAAATTATTTTACTTGATAGTTTTAACTAGATTCTTATGGTCTGCTATTATTAAACACACAATGAGATTTTTAAAATGTGCAATATCTATTTTATACTATTGGTATTTAAGTTAAAAATGTTTATTATTTAAACTCGGTTTTATAAATAAAATGTATTTTACCATAAAGGATTTGAATTTCTTCTTGAAAGCGATTCAACAAAACAGATGTAATGTAATCTACCAGGACTTTTTTCCAGTACCAATTGTGACCAGTATGGCCGTGTATAGCTGTGGTTTCTTGAGATAGAAACGGATACTTTCTGGTAATGCAGCAAATTGGTTTATTATGAAATAAGAAAAACAAACTGGAGCAGTAACTCTGCTTAAATAATGAAAATAAACATCTACATAAATGCACTGACTGTGACACAGAAACGCCCTGACTATACCTGTGCAGCTTATCTGCAACAGGGACAAAACTCTACACCACGGTGTCTTCAGGACAGAGCTCCAACTTCCGTACATTAGGAATTGCCACCTTGTGGCCAGGATTCAAATAGTCTCTGATTATTGATAGATTGCCACCTTGTGGCCAGGACACAAATAGTCTCTGATTATGGTTATATTAAGTCTTTTCCATGTTTCTAAATAATTAGCCGCGGATAAGAGCATAGGGCTCGCCCGTCTCTCCCGTATGCTTCACCTCAGGGACCCTTTGACTTTGCAGTATAAACTTACTGCCTATGAACCGGTTAAACACTCAGCATCTTCCCTGGGGCATAATCAGTCTGGTACCTTCAAACAGGGCCTCTGTCAGCTCCACGCTCAGCAAACCGCTTCTCCAACTAGTACCCTTTAGTAAAAATAGTGCAGGTCACAACAGTCCACGATATCCCACAGGTATTGTTTTCAGTCACTCTCTAAGGCTCAGGTATACAGCTGGACTTGTACCCTTCTTCTCCAAGAAACCGCAGGATCTCACTCACCACATGGCTTCTCCAAACAGTTCACCTTGGTCATCCCCGCAGCAATTCAGGCAGCTTTCAGTCCTCTCCACTCGCTGTACTTTACAGGCTCCTTCCAGCTTGTCTCCTGGGCAAGTCCTCAGCTTCTGGCTTCAGCTTCCAAACTACTCAGGCCAGAGCCTAATCAGCAGCACACCCCTCCTGAGTCTGTAGTCTCTTTCAGCTCTATTCGTTCAGTCACTGCAAACAGCACACTCTTCTTACTGTTGACCAAAACTCGCAGCCACCGTAAACCAAAAGTGATCTCTTTCCGGTTTGATTCCCAAAGGTCAAACTGAAGGTCCACAACGGACCAGTTTCCAGCTCCACTTTGTGGCTGGATCTGGCAGCAGCACACAACCTGGCCAGAGTCTAAGCAGCCCCATCTCTCTCCATGTCTGCTTTTCAGGCTTTAAAGGGAAGTCGCACCTGCATTAGGAGTTCTTCAGAAGTTTAACTCCGTCACTCCTGTCAAGAACTCTTTACTCCACTTTACTTGGCACCATCCTCTAGGGGGCAAACGGTCACAATATACACACCGTATTGGTCCGAATATAAGCCGCACCCGCATATAAGCCGCACCCGTAAAGTTCAAGAGGAAAAAATAGAAAAAAGATAGTACTCAAATATAAGCCGCACCCGTAAAATTGGAGAGAAAAAGACTCTCAAAGTGATCAGCCATTGCAAGAAACAGGCTTTCTAATTAGCACTGTAGCTTTCTTGCAGGTTACAGGCTTTACAGGATGTTAGGATCACTAAAATCGTAAATCGCTATTCAATACCGCAGTCTCAAGCACAAAAATCGGCACCCTTAACTCGCAGACGCACAAATCTGCAGTCATTTTGCGTTCGCGAATAGAAGCCGCACACCAAACAAGCAAAGTTCGCAAATCGGCACCCGTAACTCGCAAGCTAAAAAATCGGAAAAAAGGTGCGACTTATATTCGGACCAATACAGTATATATATATATATATATATTTATTTATTTATTTTTATTTTTTATTTTTTTTGTAATGCACCAAAATAATCTGTGGTGATATACAGGTTTAAGAACAAGGCAAAAACAATTGTAACACATTGCAAAGTAATGGAGAGCCCTATTTTTTAGCTTAAAATCTAGCGTTCATAGTATATATATATATATATATATATATATATTTATTTATATATAGTAAATAAATAGTACATCTGTGTTTACATTTGAATGTCTAAAACAAGTTTAAAAACCTGCTTCCAGCTCAGAATTCCAAGAAACAGTTATTACACTGCATTTTGGGATTTTGTATTGTTTGCTGGTCACTTCATTAGCTAACATACTAAAATGCCTTGAACCAAATTGTTGTGTGTTAACATGTTGCTGAAGTTAGCACAATAGCTTCTGCAGACAGGAATGTTCCCTGAGAATAAAAGGCTGCAGGCTCCACATTCCTCCGTGATCCTAAACACCCACATTTTGCTGTAGGTCAAGAATTCACTGTCTTTAAATATGGCTCCTGGTGCACTGGTTTTTATCTTTTATGAGAATGTGCATTAGTTAAAGTAACAATAGTCTTTCATGCCCACATTATAAGAGTACATCCAGATCTTTAATCTTGAAAGCTCAATCATGTGGTCAGAACTAACTTATGAGCAAGACTAAAGTGATATTTTTTAGTTTCTCAGTGTAATGGGTTTGTGTTTTTATAGGTGTTCTTTGAATTCAATTTCCTTAAACTTTTTGTTTTTTACCAGACCATCATTTAAAAAAAATATTGATATATAAGATTGTCAATAAAAATACATATACATTAAATTCAGTGGTGGCTGGTGACCTTCCAAGTTGGTGGGGTGGAAGACAGAGACCTGGCCCCTCCCTTTACATTGACTACACCCCATAGTATAGACCCCTCCCCTTCACTCCAGGTTGACCCTATATATTCCAACCAATAAAATTATACAGGCCCTGCACACTGATACAGATTCAATCCACTTACTTGATTTTTTTTTCCTGATACTTTACTTACTTTTTGTCTTGATGAGGGTGAAGTGGAGCTGGTTTTGCTCACTTTTTATGCTGGGAAGTGCCTCCAATTTCTTGATGAAGTGCAAACATTTAAATAGAATATATTTTAGATCAAGACATCTGTTAGTGGCAGCTGATAGAAATAGATAAATGTGATGTCATAGATAGATAGATAGATAGATAGATAGATAGATAGAGATATGGAGTGGGATATATCCCTCTTGAGGGTTCCCTGGTAGCCCAGTGGTTAGGATGCAGGTGCTTTCACCACATCATCCTGGGTTCAAATCCAACAAGAGGTCACACTGGTCGGTACTTGGATGGGAGACCACCTGGGAATACCAGGAGCTGTTTGCTGTGGCCCACTGGAGAAGGAACTGTGGATCAGCATGAAAACCATGGATCAGCACAGTGTGTTGTCCATGAGGTCACAGAGAGTTGGACACTACTGAGAAACACCATTTACATATCCCTCTCTGTCTCCATCTTTCTCTCTATCCATTTCCCTATCCCTTTTAAACTCTATCTCCCCCTCCCCCATCTTTCTCCCTTCCCTCCCTCCCTCTCCCTCTCTCTCTTCCTTCATCCCTCTCTCTCTCCATCCCCTCCCTATCACTCTCTTATTCCCCCTCCCTATCTCCCCCTATCTCTCTTCCTCCCCTTCCCTATCTCTCTTTCTCCCTATTTGTCTCCCTACCTCCCTATATCTCTCTCCCTATCTCCCCCTATCCCTCTCCCTATCGCTCTCTCTGCCTCCATCCCTCTCCTAATTTCTCTCCCTCCCCCTCACTATCTCTCTCCCTGCCCCTTCCTATCTTTCTCTCTCCCTATGTTTCTCCCTCTCTCCATATGTCTCTACCTCCCCTTCACCATCCTATCCCTCTAACTATCTCTCTCCCTCCATTCCCTCTCTCCCTGTTCCTATCTCTATCTCTCTCCCTCCCCCTCCTTCCCTAACTATCTCCCTCCCTCCCTATCTTTCTCCCTCCGTCCCTTTCACTATCTCTCTCTCTCCTTCCCTATCCCTCTTCCTATCTCTCTCTCCCTCCCTATCTCCCTCTCATCCCTACCTATCCCTCCCTATCTCTTTCTCCCTCCCTATCTCTCTCTCCCTCCCTATCCTTCTCCCTCCATCCCTCTCTCTCTCCCTCCCTATCCTTCTCCCTCCATCCCTTTCTCCCTCCCTCCCTATCCTTCTCCCTCCATCCCTTTCTCCCTCCCAATCTCCCTCCCTTTCCCTATCTATCTCTCTTTCTCTGTTCCTCTTTCTCTTCCTCCCCTTCCCTATCTATCTCTCTTTCTCTGTTCCTCTTTCTCTTCCTTCCCTTCCCTATATCTCGTCCTCCTTATCTCTCTCCCTCCCTATCTTTCTCCCTACCTATCTATCTCCCTCCCTATCCCTCTCTCCCTATCACCCGCTATATCTATCCCTAACTCCCTCTCTCTCCCTCCATCCCTCTCCCTATCTCTCTCCCTCCCACTCCCTATCTCTCTCTCTCCCTCTCTTTCTCCCCCTTCCCCTCCCTATCATTCTCCCCATCCCTATCTCTCTCTCCCCTCCCTCCCTCTATCCCTCTCCCCCTATCCCTCCATCCCTCTCCCTATCTCTCTCCCTTCCCCTTACTATGTCTCTATCCCTTCCTCCCTTATTCTCTCCACCCCCTCCCGATCTCTTCACCCTTCTCTCTCCTTCCCTATCCCTCTCTCTCTCTATCCCTCTCTCTCTCCCTCCTCTTCCCTATCTCTCTTCCTCCTTCCCTATATCTCTCCCTCCCCTCCTCTTCCCTATCTCTCTCCCTCCCCATCTCCCTCCCAATCTCTCTCCATCTCTCCCTATACCTCTTTTCCTATCTCTCTTCCTCCCTCTCACCCTCTTTCCCTCCCCTTCTCTCTATATACCTCTCCTTATCTCTCTCACTCCCTCTCCCTATATCTCTCCCTCCCTATCCCTCTCTATCCCTATCTATCCCTTTCTCTCTAATCCCTCTGCCCCTACATATCTCTCTATCTCTTCCTTTTTCTCGCAACAAAGAAACTTTCTTGCAGATGATACTGAATGGAGAGATGACTAGAAGAAGCAGCTCATGTCAAATGCCTAGGCAAATAGGGAAATAGTTTTCATTAATTTGCATATTTTGTAATGTACCTAATGCATTATATTTCTGGAACAAATTTAAATTAAATGTGTGAAGACTTTTTTAAACTTTATAGTGAGTCCATTGCAGAATTAAAAGGATTCATGGAAATTCAAGAGGTCTTTCTTTGTCATGGCTTAAATTGTGCAACTTTTAATCTCCAAGATCCTGGAATTATAGAGGAAATAAACTATGAAGAGTATGACACTGATGTGGAAAAACAAAAAGCAGAAAAAAAATAGCCACTTTAAATACATTGCAATTGGAAGCATTTAAAGCCATACAACAAGCACTAGATGATAAAATGTTCAAGGAGCATTATTTCTATCTAGATGGACCTGGCAAAAATGATCTATATAATTTATTGATGAGTTTAATTCGAGGTCAAAGTGAAATAGTATTTTCCTTTGCAACGACTGGAATTGCTGCCCTTTTGTTGGAAGGTGGTAGAACTGTACATAGTGGATTTAAACTTCCAGTTTCCATTTTGGAAACACTCTCGGATATTAGAATTTACATAATTTCAAGCTAAAAATCTAAGAAAAAGTAAATTAATTATAATTGATGAGGTAACAATGATGTCTTGCAATGCTCTTCAATGTATTGATCATTTGTTACGTGAAGTCATGGCTAATGATTTGCCTTTTGGGGGGGAAGGTGATGTTAGGTGGGGATTTTAGGCAAACATTACCAGTTGTTGTCCATGGAAATGGCAAAGACATTGTGGAAACATGTATAAAGTCAAGCCACTATGGAAACTATTTACACACCTTAAACTGGAGAAAAAATATGAGATCAGAAGGCCTAATTGAATTCAATCATTGTTTAATTAAAATTGGCGAAAGCAAAAAAGAAATTCCCTCTGTAATGATTTGTAAGAATTCCATAATATCAGCTACATTCCAAAACAGAATAATTAGCAATGATTACTCAGAGCTTGCACACAAATTAATATTAACATCGAAAAATAAAGATGCATTGCTCCTGAATAATGAATTTTTTTTAATAAATAGATGGAACACAAAAAAAAAAAAAACGTATTACAGTGCAGATTATGTACTAGCTGATGACAGAGTGAGACAAACTTTGCAACGGAATTTATAAATTCCGTAACACCATCTGGAATGCCACCACATATTTTGCCTCTGAATAAAGGGGAAATTGTCATGTGACTGAGAAATATGGGACCAGATTCATTGCTCAGGATTTAAATGATCATTTCATACATGCTGAAATTCTGAATGTTACCCATAAAGGTGAAATAGTTTTTATTCCAAGAATAGATTAGACCCAAGTCAAAGTAGTTTGCCTTTTGTTCTTTTAAGGAGACAATTCCCAATTATTATGGCATTTGCCATGACCATAAATAGATCACAAGGTCAAACCTTAAATTCTGTTGGTCTGTTTTTTGAGGAACCAGTATTTGCCCATGGTCAACTATATGTGGCATTTTCAAAATGTCAAAAGAAACAGAAAGCCAAGGGGATCTATTAGGTGATGGGAGAGTATTTACTAAAATTATTGTATATGAGGTTTTGTAATTTTAGAAAATTATGTGATAAAATGTTCTGTATATTTAGATACTATGTGGAATGGACAAAATAAGTGAATATATATATATATATATATATATATATATATATATATATTATGTTCTTATTATAGTTGTGATTTCATGATATTTCTTCATGTGTCAATTATAATTTATTGGTTTAGCATATAGAAAATATTTATTCTTATTGTATAAAAAAATAATTGTAACATGAAATGTAAGAATATGGGTTGTACATTGTTATGATCTTTATGTATATTCAAAATAATTAAATGTTTGCAGTTTAATATGAAGATATTGTTCATTATTGGTTTAGAGATAAAACTATACAAATTGGATTTAATACAAAATATTATATTTTTATAGGTTTACTGAATTATTCTATATTAGTGAAAAAGTCTGACAAGAGACAGGAGCTGTACGGAGAGACACATATGGTACACAGAGAGATAGTACATAAACAAACAGAAAACAAAATGTATAACACTATCATGCTGTCATTTTTGACGGGCAAGTCGCTAGTATATAAATAATTAAAATCAAAATATATAAAATAAATAGAAATATATCCAAAGCATTTCTAGAAGCCCACCTTTCTTTTTTGTAGATAAATACATTAGATTAGTGAATAATATCAGCGTTTTGTAAAGGGCATTAGGATCCATCAGTCTCATACAGGTTTCCTATACCAGATAAATTGCACAGAAATCCCCATAGTGGTTGATAAATGGTGCCATAGTTTATGATTTTTGCATTCGGATGAGAGGAAAATCGTCACATCCATATCTTTGCTGAGATATTTCTTCAGGATTTTAACTTGTTTGAGATGTTTTAACATGAGAGGAGAGGGACAGAAGAGGAAAAGAAAGCAGGACAAAGACAGAGAGTAGATGTTGGACCCTTGAGCTTCCCGGTTTTGGCCACTATATCCAGTTCAACAGCACCCTGAATCTTTCAAACCTCCATTTGAAGATCCGTCCTCTAATCCCCCTCCTAGGGGCTCATTTACTGAATGCTGGGATCCTGGTCCAATTCGGATGCCATATGCCTTAAGAGAAAGAGACAGAGTGTAAATAGTCAGGTGCTTTGCTACAAGATCTGACCTGGGGCAACCTCAATATTACCCTCTTACCCCACACCCCCAACACTTGAGACAATCTTACCTCGTTATTTACATCTAACATGCCCTGTTGGACCTTCTTATAAATTTCTTTTGCTGTATCAATGAAGGCCTGTACAAGACACAGAGAAATGAAACCAGGAAATACCCAAGAACTAAGAAAAGCAGTTTAAAGGACCCGTGCAGTACCCTATCAACATGACCTAGATGCTTTAATTATGCACTGATATTTGATCAAATATGATGAAACCTACAGACTAATATATATAGTACAGATTGACTAATACAGCATTGAATTATACTATCATCGTAGATTTGCCTTTACTTTGGAACTAATGAACTATAGGTTGATCACATAAATTTGATCCTTCCGTTAACTTTCAAGGTGAATATTTTTTATTGTTAAGTAATATGATTGTTTTATTTTTTAATCTAAGTATATACTAAGTGCTGCACTGTGTAACTTGACTGCAGTCATTTCTCAGATACAATGAAGACATATAGTGAATTATAATAACTATCACTTATATAGTTGTGTGCAAGCGGGTTGTTACGCGCATAGCAAAGGCGCTCCTTGCCAGCAACTGCGGACCTCGCAACATTTACGGACTTACGACAAACAAATACGAGACTCGGGACTTAGAACAAAAAACATTACGACCTCGCAAAATACGACTTTAACGGTCGACCTGCGTGAACCAGAAAACATTAAAACCACAATAAATACACACAACAAACACATAACAAGCTTACCCACAGCAAGAAGGGGCACCCAGGACCTCTGCAAGTGAAGTTACACCTCCATTTAAGTCCAAATTACAGAGTTTAGACACCCGAAAATAACCTAAGCGAGAGAAAAAATGTCAGCCGAAAAAAACGAAAGCGAGGCTGCAGGACCCTAAAGACGCAAAACACCACCAAGCACATACGCATTTTCTGAAAAAGACGGACGAGGTCCAAGAACAAGGACGCTAAAACTGATTTTCCTCGTGCACGCACACTATTTACACTACACACTGCACACATTGCTGACACTTACACATCAGCTCCACAAAAGTGAAAACCGGCATTGTATGCTGCAGGAACATCAAAACAGATTGTCAGCTCTTCAACACAATGCTTCCTGCATATATTACTTCCAAATAGGTAAAGTATATTCCTTTATTAATGTATTTATTTGATTACCATACACCAAACAGCATTAGCTCACTTACAATTTCATTGCCGTAATTTTTTGACGGGCAATATTCTAGTATACTGTATATTATCTAAATTCTTCCAAAACATGAATATTATTCCAAATTTGTCTTCCTGTTTAATGTACTGATAGCAATGTAAGTGTTTGAATATACATTTCAGTATATATACACCTTGATATTTCCTTGGAAAGGCATGTTGAGGATAAGTTTTGAAACAATGTTGTAAATTATATTTGGTATTTTTGTATATATATATATATATATATATATATATATATATATATATATATATATAATGTAAACCTAATTATTTGTTATTTTTTTAAACTAAAACAAGAATTTCAGTTAACAACAATTGTACGACTTAAGAGAAATATTTTATTATTTTTAATAACCCTAATAAAGGTTATATTATAATATTCTAATTCAAATACAAAAAGGTACCATATTACTCTAACATGTATGTTTTATTGTTTATTTATACATGAGCACCCACTATCAAACATCTTCCAAATCTAAAAATTGGGAGCTAGTGATGCCCAGGGACAGAACATTATTATTTCCTTTAATTGAACATATTAAGCACCAGCAAACATCTATATGAGTTCAGCTGCACATGCCCCTTCCCTTTCTTACGTCTTCCACGTTGGCTGGCGTCTTGGCTGATGTTTCCATGAAAATGAGGCCATGTTCTTGAGCAAAGCTTTCTCCTTCCTCCTTTGAAACATCTCTACGAGATTCTAGATCACTGAGGAGTTGATAGAGACAGCTACGTTCAGACACAAGTACACAGTACAATAAAAACGTCTTATGAAAAAGATCAGTCCTGACCTTTTGTTTCCAATCAGTATAATGACCATGTTGGAACGACAGTGTTGACGTGCATCTTCCAGCCATGCTGTGACGTGATTAAAGGTCTCCCGCCTATGGCAAAACAAACACACCTTACATGTACTTTATAATAAGACTAGCGACTTGCCCGTCAAAAAATGACGGCAATGTGATGTATATGTTTGTCAAGTTGTTTAGTTATTAACATATATTTTTGACCCTTGTAAGTATTTTAATATGAACGTGTATTTTTGTAAAATGTTGATGTAATGGTTTTTTAAAATGTAATTAGTATCTGAAGAATTGTTAACTTTAATATACATTGAATGAATAGGAAAGCAAAAACCCTTCTTTAAACGTCGCGAATTTTAACATGAAGTTTAAACTATATGTAAGCAATAACCATCAAAGTATATATTTTTAAATTTGAACTTTATTTTTTATGTAAGTTTAGAAGTTAACAAAACATTGGTATAATTTTGAACATTATAAACAGGAACATAGTGAATACATTTTGTAACCTAATTTTTTATTAAAAGTATTAACATTTGAATGTAAAAACAATTGACATTTAAATTAATCAGTATTAAAATTCAATTTCTATCACAATAATTGTTAACTTGAATATACATTGAATGTAGAGGAAGGCATACAGTAAAACTCTTCTTAAAACGTACGTAATTAAAGTAATTTATTACTGAGCACATAAACTGGCGATAAACATTAATGTAGGTAGTAATCTTAAGATAACAGACAATATTTACATTGTGACTTAAAAGGTGCTTGACCTCTTAACATCCACTTTGTAATCTGTTGAATGAAATAACTTGAAAATATATTTTTTAAACTTGTAACATTAGAAACATTAACATAGTGACTTAACATTTTAACATAATTTTTACTAACAATGCAAGGCAAGTATTTTGTGAGGCAAATCATTCATAAACATGACTTCCATTAATTATGACTGAATTAAACAACCAATTGTTATGTATTTTGCAATGCTTTAAAAAAATCTTGGCATCGTTAATTTGTATCCTTCAAAGTTATAGTACTTCATAGTAGACAATGTTTTTAGTAAAAATAAGTCCATCTTCTAATAAATCACCTTGACTTTCATTGTTTTCAATGTAAACTTTAATAGCCTGTGGATTTTTGCACCGTGACAACGCAACGTACAATTGACCATGTGCAAAAACTGGTTCTTCCAAGTGATTTATTAATGGTCATGGCAAATGCCATAATAATGGGAAATTGTCTTCTTTGAAGTATAAAAGGGAGACTACTTTCACTTGGTGCTAAATCTATTCTTGGTATGAAAACTCTCTCTCCTTTATGTGTCCCAGTTAAAATTTCAGCATCTATAAAATGGTCCTTTAATTGTTGAACAATTAATCTTGTGCCATTGCATAGGCCTTTTTTGGGGTTCATATTTCGCAGTAACATGATAATTGCACCTTTCTTTAGCTGCAAAATATGTGGTGGCATTCCAGAAGTAGTTAAAGAGTTTATGAATTCAGTCGAAAAGTTAGCCTGACTTTCATTATCATCAGCAAGTACAGAATCAGCACTGTGATAATTTCTTTGTGGTGCATAATTTTTTTTTAAGATTTCATTATTGAGGATTAATGCATCTTTATTTTTACACGTCAGTATGACTTGGTTGGCAAGCTCTGAATATTCTTCGTTATTTATGCTCCCTTCAAATATAGCCGATATAATATCTTGTTGACAAATCATATGAGGTGGGATCTCTACAGTGTCATCAGGTAAATGTAGTATTTTTTCTGTTCTGCCTTCTCCAATTTTAATAAGCCAATCATTGAAATCAGTTTGGCCTTCTGATCTCATATTTTGTTGCAGTTGAAGATGGGTAAAATGTTTCCATACTATACTTGACTTTATACATGTTTCGATAATGTCAGTTCGATTTCCATGTACAACGACAGGTAATGTTTGTCTGAAATCGCCACCCAACAACATTACCTTTCCACCAAATGGAAAAGTATTCTCCATGACTTCACGAAGCAAACGGTCAATACATTGGAGGGCATAGCATGACATCATTGTGGCCTCATCTATTATAATTAATTTACATTTCTTCAATTTCTTTGCTTGTAAGGATGTCATGCGAATATCTGACACAGAATTTTCTAAAATAGGCACTGGCAGTTTAAATCCACTATGAACAGTTCTTCCACCTTCTAATAAAAGTGCAGCAATTCCAGTAGTGGCAAACGCCATTGCTATTTTTCCTTGTGCTCGTACTGAACTCATTAATAAATTGTACAAATATGTTTTTCCTGATCCGCCAGGTCCATCAAGATAGAAATAACGCTCTGTCACCATGTCATCATCTATAGCATTTTTAATGGCATGAAATGCTTGCAATTGTAGTGTATTTAAAGTTGCAAGTCTTTCTTCTGTTCTTTCTGCTTGTAGTTGAATGTCATAGTCTTCAAAGTTAATGTCATCTATAAGACCTGGATCAGGCAAATTAAAACTTGCACAACTAAATCCATGCGTTAAAAAGACTTCTTGGATTTACATTAACGCTTTTAAGTGTGCAATGGGTTCATTGTATCGTCGCATAAAGTCTTCAGCCATATTACTTTTAAAAGTCTCCCACAAAGCTAATGCATTTGGAGCATTTGAGAAGATACAAATAAAAGCAAATTGTTCTCTCATCTGTCGTGGCATTTGACATTGTGCTGCTTCTTCTAAACATCTTTCCCACTCTGTATCATCAGCGAGTAAGTTTCTATGTCTTGCAGCTAAATGGAAGGATTCATATACAATGTCATTAACAGTTCTTAAGTGTTCAAAACTTTGTGCTCCAGGAACATTTAAAAGTAATATCCGTAAGCAAAAACGTTCCACATCTCTTGGACTGACTGTGTAAATTCTTGGAATAATTTTATTGCCTCTGGTTTTTCTTGGTCTCCATAATCCATTCACAAAAACATAGTGATATGGAATTTCAATATATAAGTATTGTGTTGCTTCAGCATCAGTGGAATTTAATGCAAACCATGCAGTTAGTGTAGTGTGACGATCTTCACTTTGGGCCAATGCATTAATTTCATTTCCAGCATGGAAATAGACTAAATGTTGTTGTGGCAAATGTACTGCTAACCTATATACTGCATGTGATCTATCATGCATTTCAAATTTTAAAAGCCGCCACATAGCTTCTGGCGCACTGACATAGCGAGCATCTACATGAGATGCAAGTTCATCATGTACTAACTCACTACTTTCAGGGTTGTCTGCACTTTTGACGACTACAGTAGCTGCATCGTAACCTTTGTAAATATATTTGTAGACATATTTAATGGATTTGATGGAAGTGCAGGCTTCTACGTTGATGTGGGCGTTGTACTTCATGAGTAAATGTGGATTGTAGGGTACTACATATCTATTGTCCACTTTTTTTCCACGAATAATGGCACTATCTCCTTCTCTTCTTTTATAAAGTGGATATCCATCACAATTGGCATAGGTTTTGTCTCTATAATCTTTTGGAAATTCTTTGGAACATTTATTATTTTCCATACATGGTGATTGTGGATTAAGGTCACCACAGGGTCCATGAATCATTTGATGAGTAACAATTTCATATAGTCTACCATATAGTTCTGGATCTGGTAGTTCAGCAACAATGACTGCATCCACTTTGTCTGAAGTATCTAATTTATCTTTTTCTTGAAATATTATTAGAAGATGTGCATGTGGAAGGCCTCTTTTTTGAAATTCAATGGTATATACATAAGCAAGACATTTGCCAAATAACTGATTTATAGTGAAGTCACGTATTAATTCATTTAATCTTAAAAACTCTGGCTACTAAATCTGGTCGATCTGAAGCAGTTTGTCCAAGAAGTAGATTTAGTGTAATTTCTGGCCATTGTGGATTACATGTAAATGTCACAAATAGATCGGGTTTGCCAAATTTTGTCACAATAGCCATAGCATCATTGTATCTTTCTCTCATATTCCGAGGAGATCCTTGAAAGGAAGATGGTAAAATGATCTCTTTGCCAGCTGTCATGTCTCTGCTTGTAGCCACGTCAGCAACATAGTCCATGAGTCCAGAATATTGTTCTACACAGAGTTTATCTTGTTGATATTTGATAAAGTTTAAATTATTTGCCTCAACTTGCAAATATGAATCAATAATCCATTGTTGTGTTAGTTTCCCACCACATAAAATTGGATTAAATACATTGCGAATGGCAATTTGAGCTACTTTAAATTCAAGCATAGAAACATTATTTCGGATTCTGGCTTTAGCATTTGGGTAACTGGGAAGAGTTAATTTTGGTTGCCAACCTGCTTCTCCGTGTGGGAAAAAGATGGGATATGTCATTGGATCTAAATTTGGACTTAAGATACTCATATTAATAAACGGTTGGTCCTCATTTCTAGGATATATTCGAATGTCTCTTTGAAATGGTGGTTCTCCTTCATCATTCTGAAACACCATTGCAACCTCATTTGTTGTTGGCAAGTTATAACGACGTTTATCAGTATGTCTGTCTCTTTTAAGCACCATATTAACCTTCGGCATTGGTAATTGATGTGTTTGTGAATGAAGTAGTTGTTCATTTTCTACTTCTGCCAATTTTTTTATAAGCTTTACTGTAGGGATTGTTGTCCATAATGTTATTTAGCTCTATGAAAACAGTGGGTAAGCATTTTTTATTTTCTTCCATCTGCATACGTTGGTCAACAGCTTCCATTGTATCTAGGACATATAGTTGAGCGAATTTTCTTTTATTTCCTTCCTCTGGATGTAAATGGGAAGTGCGATGATAAATTTGTCCTTGGACTTTAAAACAGTAAGGACCATGTCCTGGTACATTAGCAGCTAATGTTGCCCCCATGGATGCAAAGGATATGGCACTATTGTAGGATCTTATGTTTGTCTTAAAATTTTTGTAGTTTGGAAAAGTAGGTTCAGTCATAATATTTTGTAAATAAATTGGAAATTCTTTCCTTTCTGGAAGTTTGAACTTGCCTTTTTGACAACAACTAATAAATTGTCCATCTCTGGGTCTCTCCTGTTTAAAAAAATAAGCCTCAAAAAACTGACATTGAGTAGTCATGTCCCCACAACTATGAACCTCTACTGCTAAAGACTTGAGTAGAGGACAATTTGCAAAGCATATAGGATTTTGACTTTCATATTCATCAGGTGAAATGTCATATAATGTTTCAACAACAGGTTCTAAATGTTTTGTTTTTTTCGTTGCTTTTCTTGGTATATGTTGTATTGTTTGAGGTGAAATGTCATGTAATGTTTCATGAAACGGTTCTAAATGCTTTGTTTTCTTTGTTGCTTTTTTTGGTATCTCTTGTATTTTTTCTGGTAAAATGTCATCTGATGTTTGAGCAACAGGTTGTAAATGCTTTATTTTCTTTGTTGTTTTTTTTGACTTATCTTTAATTTCTGCAAGTGACAGTCTTTTGCTTGCAATTCTTTTGCGTTCTTTTTCTCGTCGAATTTCTTTCTTCTCCGGTGTCTGCTGGCTGTCTGCTCTCTGTCGTCGTTCTCTAGCTTGGCGTCTTTTCTTTTCTTGTTTACTCTCGTTATCAGCCATGTTAATCTGTAAAAATAAAATAATGTACCATTAGTTTATTTTGAGATGTTAAGTTGTTTTTCATGACAAATAGTTATCAATAGTGTGTTAACATTTTATACTTAATCAATTTCAATGCGGTCAATTAAATAAAAGTCTAAATAAGACCATCAGATAATTATTTAAAGAAATTTTTATTTATTAAACATGTATCCAAAAGCAAGTGTTTCAGTAACTAAAAAGGTATTTTCAAAAAGATGTTATGTCCTTATTTACAGCACTATTCAATTTGTCAAATGGCAATTAAATTAGGGTTTAGGACTGGAATGTTACAATGACAAATTGTATAGATTCTGTGTTTTTAGACTTTTTTGGACTATGCCAATTTATTCTTTAAGTTTACATTGAAGTTTGTATTTAGTGTTAAAGATTATTGGCCCTAAAAGACAAATAAGAGATAGATGATAGATATTACTTTTTATACTGTACCTTGGTTGAAGTTTGATTTCAAGCAAAATTCTTTGTTGGTCCTGTGTTGAAAGCCTTCGTCCGATGGTCTGGTCCTGTGTTGAAAGTCCTCGTCCGATGGTGTAGTCCTCTGTTGAAAGTCCTCGTCCTCTGGTGTGGTCCTCAGTTCCAACTCCTGTTCCGATGTTCTTGACGCAGTATCTGTTATAAAATAAAAATGAAAATGTTATGTTATTTGAATGTCTTTGTATTAATGAAAAAATTGCATTATTTCTGTGTTTTTCTACAATCCTTTTTGGTGCGCCACAATTTTGGTATGCTTCTGTAGGCTATTTTCTAAGGCTTATAGGTGGTTAAACATTAAAGAAGAATATTAATTAATTTTTCTCTTTTTTTACTTGTTATACTGTACCTTGGTTGAAGTTTGATTTGAAGCAGAATCTTTGTTGGTCCTGTGTTGAAAGCCTTCGTCCAATCGTCTGGTCCTCTGTTGAAAGTCCTCGTCCGATGGTGTAGTCCTCTGTTGAAAGTCCTCATCCAATGGTCTGGTCCTCTGTTGAAAGTCCTCGTCCGCTGGTGTGGTCCTCAGTTGAAACTCCTGTTCCGATGTTCTTGACGCAGTATCTGATATAAAATAAAAATGAAAATGTAATTTTATTTGAATGTATTTGTATGAACTAAAAAATGACATTATTTCTTTGTTTTTCTACAATTCCGTTTGGTGTCCACCACTTTTGGTATGCTTATTTAGGCCTTTTTCTAAGGCTTATAGATTGTTAAACATAAAATAAGTATGTAAATGTACTTTGGTATGTGTTTGTGTGAGTTTTCATACAATCCTGTTTGGTGGGCACCAATGTTGGTATGCTTATTTAGGCTTCTTTCTAAGGCTTATAGGTTGTTAAACATTAAATAAGAATCTAAATGTAGTTTGCTATGTGTTTGTGTGAGTTTTCATACAATCCTATTTGATGCGCACCACTGTTGGTATGCTTATTAATGTAGTTTTGTAATGCTAATAGGTTGTTAAACATAAAATAAGAATCTAAATGTAGTTTGCTATGTGTTTGTGTGAGTTTTCGTACAATCCTTTTTGATGGGCACCACTTTTGTTATACTTATGTAGTGTTTTTTCTAATGGTTATAGGTTGATAAACAAAAAGAATATAAATGTAGTTTGCTATGTGTTTGTTACAATCCTGTTTTGTGTGTACCAGTTTGTGTGTACCATATGTTGCATACTTTGGCCCTCATTCAATTGCAGTTTGGCCAATTCAATAGGGTTCTAAATGTGCTTATTTGGAGCCCTATTGAATTGTCCAAAATATCAATTGAATGAGGGCCTTTGTTTGCTGGATTTGTTATATTGTGAGGGCCTCATTGAATTTGGTTTTTCAATAGGGCTCTATATAAGCACAGAGCATATTTTTGAACAGAAGTTTTTAGTTATATTGAGCCAAATGTGCTTATATAGAGCCCTATTGAAATGGGCAAATCACATTTGAATGAGGCCCTCGGCCATTAAACATATTTAGGTCCTGAATCAATTGCGTTTTGACCAATTGAATAGGGCTCTATATAAGCACATAAAATATTTTTTGACAGAAGTTTTTAGTTAGTGAACACCTTGATTGTGGTTAGAAGTTCAGTAACTAAAAATGTCTGTCTAAAAAATCTATTATGTGCTTATATAAAGCCCTATTCAATTAGCCTACTCACAATTGAATAAGGCTCATGGTTCGGTTCTTTTTTATACTTAATACTGTACCTTGATTGAAGTGTGGAATGACAGAGGGTCCCCTCCTGCCAATCTTAATCCGCCGGTCTTCTTGTAGTGTCTGTTTGAAAAATAAAGTGAAATAGTGAATTATAGAATTTTTTATTTGTATTTAACAAACCATGGCCTTTTCAGCATTTAAAGTATTTTTGTATCTTACCTCTTCTTCTTTGTTGGTGTTCTTTAAAAGGGATTGTGCTTCACAGTGCACGGTGCAAATTGTTGAGAGACGCTGTTGATGCAGAGTCTGTTTGAATATTAAAAAAAAGTAGAAAGATTGAGTTTTAGGTGATCTATTAAATTGCAGTAAATTAATTTCATTGAAATATACTTCTGTAATTAATTTGAATTAACATTATTTTTTGGTGGGGTCTACACACATATGTCACATACATGAAGCACATTTCCATAGTTGAAAGTAATTTTTTTGTGTGCGTGTGACATATCACTATACATGAATCATATTTTAATTGTTAAATTAACCTTATTTTTATTTTTGGCCAACATACATAAATGTGTGTGTGACATGTGACTATAGATGATACAGATATATGTGCGTGTCACATATCAGTATACATGACTCATATTTTAATAGTATTTTAATAGTCCCAACTTATTTTTTTCTAATGTAATTTAAATGTAGTTGTTTAATTAGTTTGTTGCAGGGGCAATACACATAAATGTGCATGTGACATGTCACTATACATTATACACATAAATGTGCGTGTCACATGTCACTATACATTATACGCATAAATGTGCGTGTCACTTGTCAGTATACATTATACGCATATATATGCGTGTCACATGTCAGTATACATTATACGCATATATGTGCGTGTCAGTATACATAAACCTCTTTGTCTTCTTTAATTTTTTTTTTTGATGTCCTGTCTTGATAATAAAATAAGTAATATATTATAGCTTACCTCTCAGTTGTAATTTGCACAATGTAAAGTAGTAAATTAGGAAAGAATTATCTTCTCAAGTTTTAGCAGCAGTTATCTCAGAAGTCACTCTGTTCATCACCTGAGGAGAAATGTATTTTTCTCTGTGAAATAGACAGTATTTATAAACTTGTAGAACATTCTGGAAAGTTAGACCGTTAGAACGCAATACGCATGCGCTATTTGCGTTCCAGCTTACAATTTGCGTTCCATCCGCCATTTTGTGCGTAGTAGTGGTTAAAATGGTGTTTAATATGAGTGTGATCCGTTCCGCATAGTATGTGTTTCATTATTGCGAGTAAGTGTAGTGTAGTTACGTCTGGAGCCTCGTTTTCGTTTTGTTCGGCGGCCATTTTTTCTCTCGCTTAGCCGATTTTCGGTCGTTTAAACTCTTTGTTTTGACTTAAATGGACGTGTAAATGAACTTTTGGAGGTGCCGGATGCCCCCCCGTGCTGTAAGTAAGCTTTTTATGTGTTTGTTGTGTTTATTTCTTGTGTTTGTGATGTTTTGATGCGCGGCGGTTGGAATGGGTCTTTCGCGGCCGTATTTTTTTCCGATGCGGCCGTATTTTGTTGCGATGTTGCCATATTTTTTTGCGATATACGCAGTTAGCTTTTACGTGTACGACGCAGTGTATTTGTTTCTAAGTCGTGCGTATGTGTGTTAAGAGCGTGTGAAGGGCCTTTTTTACTGTTTTTTTGTTAAGTCTTGCGTCTGTGTGTCTGGGTGTAAGCGGGTGTGAGGCGACTTTGAGTTTTTTTTTGTTATGAAGTTGTGTGTGTGTGTATGTGTGTTAACACAGCCGATGTTGGGATGCTCCCACCACCGCAAATGCGGACCCTCGCTTCGCGAGGATCCGCATTTGCGGGGACGTTGTTGGGTTTTTGTTGGCTGGGCGGTTGGGTTTATTCTGTTAAAAAGTCGTGTGTGTGTATGTGTGTGTTAACACAGCCGACGTTGAGCCTCCACCACCGCAAATGCGGGCCCTCGCTGCGCGAGGACCCCCATTTGCGGGGAACTGCGTCCCTCGCTTCGCGAGGGACGCAGTTCTTGCGGGCTCGCTACGCGAGCCCGCAAGCGTGAGCAACGACTCGTACGCTCACAACTATATATGTGATCTTCATGATCCACCATGCCAAGTCCAAAAATGACTGAAAATAAGTAGTCACAAGAGAAATACCTTTGAGGATTACCAATAATAAATATTATATAAAATGTAACTTTTATTAAGTGCTTAATAAAAGTTACATTTTATACAGAATCTATTCTTTGTAATCCTAAAAGGTATTTATTTTATGACTGCACTTTTCAGTCATTTTTGGATTTAGTACTAGTATTTTGGACTAAACAAAAGTCAGAAATAAGGCTAAGTCTTTTGTCAATACTACTATGATCCACAATGCTGCAGAATTATCACAGCCATGGTATAGAAGTTACATTACAGTTGTTATGGTGCAGGGACATTATCAGAGTAATGTTACCTTGCAATGTCGTACACCAAAAGAACTCCAGCGGCACCTCGATAATATGACCGTGTGATGGAACGGAAGGACTCCTGCCCAGCCTGTATAACATAACAAGACACAGCTACATCACATACAATGTTATTACAATGGCATAATTAGATATCAACAATAGTGTTCCCTTCCACTGGAAGCCTAATTTGATGACAATTTTTGTACCTATTATTATTATCTTTTACTTGTAACGCACCGGCATACTCCATAATGCTATAGATGGGCTAAGTAAACATCAAAAACAATTTTAACACATTGCAAATAATGGAGGGCCCTGTTTTTTAGATTAAAATCAAATGTACACAGTGCTAACCATCTATCATCACTTACAAACCAACTCTCACCCACTGAAAACTTGTCTGAGCACACATTCACAGGAACATGTAGTAGCAAACACAAGTAAAGTACTAAGATATTTTTAGACAACATATATGAGATTTTGGGTATTGAGCCCTACTATCACTAGCTAGTCAGGATGAGATGTGTGGACATAGAGAGAATACCGACACCATGTGGTCAGCATGCAAACTGCAGGGCATGTTGGGATCAGCAGGTTCTAATACTACAGTACTGATACCGAATGATGTCCTGTAAATGGGATACTAACTAATCACACCAGCTCAGTAACATGTGCTACTAAACCTCCAGGACCAGGGGGGGCGAAGAGGCAAAATGGATGAGCTTGGAAAGGAAATTTAAAGACTGAGATATAACTTTTTGATGGGAATACAAAACCAGGATAGTTGTCAGGCAGCCACCTGAGTCTTATCTAGGTAGATACCGTAAATATATCTAAAATGTTTGTATGCTGGTTATAATAATTAAACACAACATTTAATTTTTAACTAGTATAAAGAATTTTGCTTTAATCAGAGCAGATCTTTTGTGTTTGTAAGAAACCTGGGAGGAATTGGAGGACCCAAGGTTTCATGTAAGAGTTAATCGATCTCAATAGAGATCTATTTATAAAACCTATTCTAGACCCTCCTGAACCAAACCCAATGGAGTAATGTCTCTCTCAGGATATCACATAGCTAGCTCTACACCTCCTGTCTCCTCTCACCGTGTCCCAGATTTGCAGTTTGATTGGTTTTCCATCTATAGAAATCATACGAGCTCCAAATTCTACTCCTGTGGGAAAAATGGCAGAATTATAAGGTTCAACTAGAATAACAGTAAAAAGACTAGAAAATTATATATATATATATATATATATATATATATATATATATATATATATATATATATATATATATATATCTCAAGCGTGTTCAACTGGATGATAAGTCCCCTCTTTCTTACCTATAGTCACGTCATGGAAAAGCTGAAACCTCTTATCTGTGAACTGCAGTAAGAGATGGGACTTCCCCACACCTGGAAGTATAGAAGTACATGTAAGGATCCAAATATACATTTTACTTGGAGGCATTATATATTAACCAAAAAATTAGGTGTCAGTTGTGTGTGGTCCCCAGGTTGTAGACAAGTGGACTTACAGAACAGGCTCCCAGGGCTTTGTGTATACATTTTTTTAATGTTTTATTATTACAGTACAAGGGTATTATTACAACATATGAGCCACTATAGTTGAATTATTATTATTCATCAGGGATCCAAGTTATATACAAATCTGAATACAAAACTAAAAATATTTTTTTTAGATATCACAAGGAAATTGAAGAATGGAGCCGCCTCTAAATATGGATTATATATATATATATATATATATATATATATATATATATATATATATATATATATATATATATATATATATATATATATATATATATATATATACACACACATATATACATACACATATATACATATATATATACATATATATACACATATATACACATATATACACATATATATACATATATATATACACATATATACACATATATACACACATACACACATACATACATATACACATATATACACACACATATACACATACCGGCAATATAAACCCCAAATATATAGTAAGTCAGCGGGTCCAAACAGCTAGCAAGTGAGAAACTAAAGCTAACAAAATGGGACCTAAAGATATTGACACTTTACAAAAGAAACTGTAAATAAATATATACATACATACATATACATATACATACATACATATACATACACACACACAATTATTTTCCTCTTGTCAGGTGCTTAATACCAGTTTAGATAAACTATCTGAACAAACAAAAATTAAACCTAAAACGTCACTTTATTTAATTTCTACCACAAAGCTTATAGTAATATCTGCCTTAAAAATGACATTTTGGACTTTAAAGCAAAACAAACATCCAAACTAAAAAAGAAACAAAATGGAGAATAGGAGGACGCCTATGGCAAGGGATAGCATAGAAAATAAGTCTTATGATCTCAGTGGATCCTCCTGCTTGGAAGGCTCTGAAACACATAGGCCGGTCAGGGTAGTTAGATTATTATTCACATATATGTATAAAAACTAAAATGTTAATATATTTATTAAATTGTATGATTAGTAAAATAAAACATTTGGTATGCAGTTTTTTATATCCCTGTGTACATATAGTATATTACAGCAATAGATATACAGTATAGTTAAATAGTATTTGAGGTTGAAAAAAGACTCAGTCCATCAAGTTCAACCTTTTAAGATCTCCTCAAATCTGCAATATGCTGATTAGTTGTTAATTAATTAGTTGTTAAGTAATTGTTAATTTGTAATATTACAGCACATGATATATCCATGTGTATACAGCATATTACAACACTGAATATACACTATATTAAATCCCTCTATATAAAGTATGTTACAGAACTGGGAATGCAGTATAAATATTTTAGGGTATATACAGTATATTACAGCACTAGGCATACCGTATATTATATCCATGTGTATATAGTCTATTATAGCACTATGTTTGCAGTATATATCCTTGGGTATATACAGTATTTTACAGCAAAAGGCATACAGTATATTGTATGCCTCTACATACAGAATATTACATCCTTGTGTACACAGCAGGACTTGACAAATACTAATAGCCTGGTAGCTACTAACTTTTTATCCTAACTTTTTCATCATACGCATATTTCTATAATATAATTCATACTTGGCTCCTAGAAAATGTTTGGGTGGCTCCTAAGTTTTTTTATAACTTTGTCAGCATCTGGTATACAGTATATTACACCCCTGTTTATCTACTGTATATTATAACACTTTGTTTACAGCATATTACATTCTTGGGTATATATACAGTATATTATATCCTTGTGTGTATACAGTATATTATATCCCTGTGCATATACAGTACAGTATATTATATCCCTGTGGCTATACACAGTATATTACATCCCTTTGTACAGGGGTTGACAAATGTACCTAAATAGGAGCCAGCCAAAAATATTTTCTAGGAGCAAAATTATGGATTACATATAGAAATATAGTTAGGAGCCATGGCTTCCAGGATTTGTCAAGCCCTCCTGTTGTGTATATATATTGTATCTCTGTATACACAGTATATTACATCCATGTTTATACACAGTATATTATATTCATGGGTATATACATTATATTATTATCATGTCTATATTGCATCCATGTTTATATACATTCCTGTGTTTTATATGTTATATTACAGTCCAGTATATATTTAGTTTATGGCATTCCTGTGTATATGTACATTAGATTACATCCCTCTGAGTACTGTGACAAGGATGGCCATCAGGAACTGAAGTGGTATTTGAAGAAATATAAATAAAACAGTGGAGTGCAATTAACCAGTATTTAATAAGGTAAGAGGAAAAAAAAATAAACATCTACGTTTACGGACTTACTGACTTGCCAGAACGCCCTGAGTAGCCAGAGCCGCTGTTCGGCCTCAGGGAAAAACATAAAGCAGGATTACTTAGAAAACACAGCAATTCCTTCCATTAGCTTGCAGCAAATAGTTACGGAAATGTTACAGGTTCTATGGTCACCAGTATCCTTTTTCTTCACTTAGTGACCACTGTAAATATCACCATCGAGTGGCCAGGGCAACAGCCCACCCTACTCTGTGTGCCCAGCCCCCAGGGACCCTTACAGAGTATAGTGGATACTCTAAGAAGATATATGTACTCTTGTTATACACATTCTCTTCACTGGGGTTTGTAAAGATAAGGAAAAAAATGCTTCTGACCTTGAAAAATAGCTGGCAGAGGATGTCTCTTCAGTATCTCCAGAGTAGCTCCCCAGGTTGATGATGACCGCAGGTTCCAGTTACAGTCCATTTTGCTGACCATTTTGCTGACCCAGCAGCGCTGGTGTCTGAAGCCTGTGACAATCTCCTGGTCTGTAGTCCTCCCAAGTTCCCAACACTTCTTGTCTGCACTCAGACTATCTCAAACTCCACCTGGCTGGTGCTTCCTGGACTTTAAATAGTCTAGCTGCTGAACCAGGTGCAGTTAATTGCATTAACTCCTTGACTGCTGGACACAGCAAATTGTTCAGCCTGTTGCTGACATAACGGCCCTCTATGATACATCCACGGCTCCTGCTGACATTCCCACACATCCTCCCCTCCCTCCCTGCTCAAGGACAGGGGAGTGAGCGCCTGCCGAGAGGCAGTGGACCCGTGAGGGCATCAGCGTTGCCCTGGAGATTCCCAGCCCTGAAGATCAGGTCGAAATGGAAAGGCTGCAGGGACAGGAACCACCTCATCACCCGGGCATTCGCTCCTTTGTTTCCAGGACATCCACTGCAGGGGAGCATGGTCTGAGATCAGGGTGAAGCGTCTCTTCAAGAGGTAGTACTGCAGTGCATCCACGGCCCACTTGACCGCCAGGCACTCCTTCTCCAACATAGAGTACTTCTGCTCTCTTGGTAGCAGTTTTCGGCTGAAATAGAGCACTGGGTTCTCATCTCCGTCCAGAACCTGCGATAACTCGGCCCCCAACCCCACCTCGGAGGAGTCTGTCTGCAGAAAAAAAAGTCGGTCGAAGTCCGGTGCCACTAATACCGGCATAGTGCTGATTGAAAGGCTTCAAAATATGAATCGGCTTCTGAGGTCCATTTTAGCCTTGGTAAGGTCGGTTAGGGGGGCTGCAATGGTGGCAAAGTCCGGGATGAAACTGCGGTAGTACCCCGTCAGACCCAAAAAGGCTTGTATCTGCTTTTTCCGTAGAGGTGTCGGCAAGGCCCATATGGCTTCGACTTTATTCAATTCTGGTCGACTAATCCAGGACCTACTACATACCCTAGGTACTTCGCCTCTGTTTTTCCTAGGTTCCACTTGGCTGGATTGACCATCATCCCAGCCTAGGACTCGTTCGAGCTTGCCCAATGAGATGGTGCAATGGATATATTATGATGTCCTCTAGGTATGCAGCAGCGTAGCCTCGGTGGGGTCGCAGAATTTTGTCCATCAGTCGTTGGAAGGTGGACAGGGCACCATGCAACCCAATCGGCATCACATTATAGTGGAATAGTCCCTCCGGGGTACAAAATGCTGTCTTCTCCTTGGCGGACTGGGCTAGGGGGAAAAGCCAGTAGCCTTTCGTGAGAACCAACGTGAAAAAAAACAAAAAACAAGCTTTCTCTAAGTTGTCAACTAATTTGTCAATCCGAGGAAGTGGGTAAGTATCCCATTGGGATATGGCATTCCACTTCCTGAAATCGCTGCAGAACCGTGTGCTCCCCTCTAGCTTGGGTATGAGGACGATGGGACTGCACAATCGCTGGACGACTCCTCAATTATTATGGCTGGCAGCATCCTCTGTACTTCGTGCCTTATTTCTTCCCTTTTTGCTTATGGTATCCTATATGGTTTAATATGCACTTTAACACCCACTTCAGTAGTGATATTGTGACAAATCTCCACGGTAAGCCAAGATATACCAAAAACACGTCCTGATTATGGGTAACCATCTGTAGCACTTCTGCCTGCTGTAGAGGGGACAATACGGTGGAGATCGGTATATCTCTGTAATGGGTTCTTCCACATCGGAAACAGGGAAGGCAAAACTTACTTTGACTTCTCTCTCTCTCCATGCCTTTAACAGATTTATGTGATATATCTGTTCCGGCTTCCGACGGTCTGGTTGTCTTATCTTGTAATTGACATCACCGATAACCTCTAGGACCTCATAAGGACCCTGCCTTCGGGCCAGTAGCTAGCTCTCGGCCGTAGGAACTAACACCATAACACAATCTCCTGGCTGAAACTTCCGAACCTGAGCGTTGCGGTCATAATATGTCTTCTGTTGACACAACAAGCCATATGGTCATAATATGTCTTTTGTTGACACAACAAGCCATATCTCCTTACTTCCTCGAATATATATGAGCAACTGTTCCACGACCTCCTCGGCGGTCTTTATAACTCGGTATAGGAGGTCATTTCTTATTAAAAAATATGGACTTTTTTCTTCCTGGTACTTGGATTCCATTTTCCTGTACAGCCTCTTCGCGTATTCTCATCAGCAGAGGGTCATTCGCTTGGTGCCAACATTTTCTGTATTCCCTAGTCGGGGAAGTTCCTCCGCAACCTGGTCTTCACCCCCAGGGAGGCTTATGGCGTCGGAAGTAGTTTTGGTCTCTGTTCCTTCATCTGAGCTGTCCTGGGAGGCTGCTAGGACTTTCTCTCGGATCTGCTTGTCCTTAAACACAGCTCCCAACCTTTTCTGTTATCTTCTTTCTTTTCTCGTTTTTTTCA
This sequence comes from Discoglossus pictus, assembly GCA_027410445.1. Classification (NCBI taxonomy): domain Eukaryota; kingdom Metazoa; phylum Chordata; class Amphibia; order Anura; family Alytidae; genus Discoglossus; species Discoglossus pictus. The sequence goes on from CM050164.1 coordinate 435,714,727, forward strand.
ACAAAAGGGAATATTTCTCCGAGTTCTCCCATCGAACGGACCTGGATATTCTGCCTGTACTCCGTAGTCTTGTGGGGTTTCATCTGTAGTAGGCTTTCGAAGTGAGGGAAGTCTCGACCCAAGACTACGGGATATGGGAGCTTAGAAACCTGTCATTTTTGCTTGGATCCCTTGTACCTCTATCCAAAACGTGCCATGTACAGAAGCGATGCCCATTTGCTTCCCCGTTCTTGTACTGTGGGAGACCTCAGTTTTTCTGGATATTAAAGTGACTGCACTCCCAGAGTCTATTAGACCCAAGACTCTCCTTTCATTGAGCAGGACTTCAGTTGTGAAAGGGTGTACTGTCTTTTAGTCCTACTAGTGTTATCAGGTCACATCGAGGTGTCTTTATTCCGAGCACTTGACCCGGCTCCTGAATGTTTTCTGCCTTCCTCTTGGGCTATAAGGGGATCTTTCATCTCCTCTCCGCCCTCCGGGATCCCTTCTATCGGGTCTTCAGACATCCGGTGTGGGTCCCCAGGAGCTGCCAGTGTCTCTCTCAGCAGGCCTCCTACTCTCAGTTCGGGGCCCTTCGAGGTACTTTCGGCCTGGGACTCTCAGGTACTTCTTTAAAGGTCTGATACCGTTCTGCCCAGTTAATAATTTCATGCAGGGTTTTGGGCCCCCCTTGGCCCACCCAGTCTCTCATCTCTTTGGGTAAGGCCCTCCAATATTGGTCTAGTACTAAGGTTTCCACCATTTGTTCAGGTGACTTTTGTTCAGGGTGACATGGAGGAGATCATACAGTTGTTGCCTGGTGGGTTGGTGGCGGCTATATCACCACTGATGGTATCTGTGGGCCCTCACCGCAGGGTTTACTCCTTCATAGGTGAGGATTTCTTTCTTTAGCATGATGTAGTCCGAGGCCTGGTCAGCCGTAAGGTTGTAATAAGCACTCTGGGCGGTGCCAATGAGGAAAGGAGCAAGAATTCCGGCCCACTGGGCTAGAGGCCAAGCCTCACGCATTGAAATTATCTCTAAGGTTATTAAATTGGTCTCTATGTCATCTTCCAGACTCAACTTGTGTAACCGGTGGCTGGCTCTAACTCGTGCATCGGTTTTCGACCTGAGTCTGGTTCACTTGAATGGCAAACAGCCTGTTGGTCTCCTGCTGTTGCACACTTACCATCATTAAGGACTTCATTAGATCCTAAATGTCGTGGCAGTGTAGTCCTTGAAACCAGGACAATAATCCAATATCCCACTTCTGACACCAGTGTGACAAGGATAGCTACAGGAACTGAAGTGGTCTTTGCAGAAATATAAATAAAATGTACAGCGGAGTGCAACTAACCTATATTTAATTAGGTAAGAGGAAAAAAATCTATGTTAACGGACTATCTGACTTGCCGGAACGGCCTGACTAGCTGGCCTCAGGAAAAACATAAAGCAGGATTACTCTGAAAAAAACAGCAATTCCTTCGACCGGCTTGCAGCAAACAGTTACTGAAATAGAACAGATCCTATGGTCAATGATATACTTTTTCTTCACTTAGTGACCACTGTAAATATCACCACCTAGGGGCCAGGGCAACGACCCACCCTACTCTCTGTGTGCCCCACCCTAGGGATCCTTACAGAGTACAGTGGGTACTCTAAGAAGATATATGCACTCTTGTTATACACAGTCCCTTCCCTTTGGGGTTGAAAAATAGCTGGAAGAGGATGTCTCTTCAGTAGCTCCAGAGTAGCTCCCCAGGTTGATGATGACTGCAGGTTACAGTTACATAGGGTACGCAGTCCTTTTTTGCTGACCCAGCAGCGCTGGTGTCTGAAGCCTGTGACAATCTCCTGGTCTGTAGTCCTCCCAAGTTCACAACGCTTCCTGTCTGCACTCAGACTATCTCAAACTCCACCTGGCTGGTGCTTCCTGGACTTTAAATAGTCTAGCTGTTGAACCAGGTGCAGTTAATTGCATTAACTCCTTGAGTGCTGGACACAGCAAATTGTTTAGCCTGTTGCTGACATAACGGCCCTCTATGATACATCCACGGCTCCTGCTGACATTACCACAGTATATATAGTATAATAGATCCCTGTACATTTAGTACATTTTGTATATTAGATTTCCCTTTACATATGATATACCCCTGTGTATATACAGTATAATATATCCATGTGTATATAGTATATTATATTCCTGTGTATATATAGTAGGGTTTATATATATTTTGTAGTGCTTAACACTGATTCTTATAGAATATAGTATAAGAAGTGAGGGGGGGAATTAATTTCATATATTTATTAGAAATACTCAAATAACGCAGCAGATAAAATAGCCTCTAGTGGTAGAATTCAACCATTTATCGCCCACCATCAAATAAAGGGTTACATTCCTATTGTACGGGCCAAATAATTACACGACAATACTCAGTACTAAGTGATAGGATTGAACCATATGTTTAAGGCTCTATAGATCTATAAAGATAGCTAGTACCTCAAGACTATAAATAGTTCTCCCTTTAAGGAATTGTATGCTATATCACTTAGAATAGTGACAAATATTTAAGTGTATAAAATAAAAAATAGTTGAACACTTTTGTCCAATATTTCTATAATGGTATTGAAATGTTAAGGCATACCAATAGCATGATAAATCAAATAAAGATGTACATTTCTTATTGAGAAATATATACTTAACAGATTAAAGTGCTAGTCCTTAAAGATGATATTTACATGAGAATAATACATACAATAATACATACAATAAAGTACTTAATAAAGTATACTGATTTAGAAATCAATCAAAGTGCTCAGTGATATTATTAATCAAAAGCGCTCTGTGTTCTTATTTGCTACAGCTTTAAAGTAGTAATACTTTGACCAAATCGCTATTTACATAGCGATTTAAATTTGCTAAATAGTAAAGCAAACCTCATTTTTGGTGAGACAGATCATAGGAATGCCTATGTATAGAGGCTCAATTAAAAAAAAACAAAAAAAAATCAACAAGGGGTAGTGAGTTAAAAAAATAGTACCACACACTAATAGGACACCAACAAAATAAATTGATGGTTTAGGACAATTCAAGCACAATTACAAAAAACGTGCTATAATGCTAATCATATATGGAGACTTAGCAGCAGGTTTTAACAGACTCCAGATAAATCATACACAGAGTGCAAATATATATATCTAACTGGTAATCAGCAAGGAGAGCTGCCCAATATTGGGAACCTCGCAGCCAGCATTATATTTATAAATCAAGATAACAACACCATCTGTGCTTGAAAACAGCATATTGTGAATCCAATGATGTCCTGCCGGTGTAAAATGGTGTTGGTCCTCTTTGCCTGACCGGTTTCGTCACAAAGAGTGACTTTGTAAAAGGCTGTGAGTAAGTTGTGATCGGTTTGGCTGCTTTTTTTTATAGTCTTTTTGGGCCCATACTCTGAGCGTCATTTCCCGTTAAAGGTGCTTTACTCCCAGATCAAGCTTACCTTCCGGTCACGGATCTTATTGGTTCTTTGAATAGGCATCATTTTGGATGTAAACAAACTCTTTATATATATCCTGCATGCATTAATTGCAATACAACTGTGATCATAATTCTATATTCTTCAGTTAAATCTGTATCTATACTTAGGTTATAACGGACAATATTCAATGTGCCAATACATGCTCTTATCCAGTTAAGGCAGATTAAGTAGAAAGACATTCTCATGAAGTATTGACCCTGAGTAATCCCATATTATCAATAAAACACCCATTATAGTGCTCGGATGATAATTACATTCTTCAATATCAATACTCCAAGTGAAGCAAGAGGTAATAAAGTCCATCAATGTACATATAGCTTTAAGAAGATCATATCCTAATGCTTCATTTATAGGTAAGGCATATGACGAGTGAAGGCTTCATTTTCAAAATATAATGATTACACTATTTTTTCATGATACCAATTCAGTTGCCATCTCCTGTACATATTTATATGGCATCACTGAAAAGTGTCAGCGTTACCATATGTATATTTTTCTGATGTCATTGGTCACTGATTAGTAGAGTATATCCACATATACAGTATATACAGGATATTATATTACATATAGTATATTATATCCCTATGTACATACCGTATAATATATACCTGCACATATAATATAGTACACATAGTATATTATATACAGTATAATGTATCCCTGTGTACATACAGTATAATACACCCCTGCACATATAGTATATTATATACAGTATATTGTATACAGTATATTATATCCCTATGTATATCCAGTATGACACATCCCTGCACATATAATATACTGTATTACATGTAGTATACTATAGTAGCGAAATGCCCGTCAAAAATAACGGCAATAAAATGTGAAGGCTGGCAATGCAATTTGCCACACAATGCAAGCCTCTCCCCCTCTAACTTGCGGGCCTTTGGCATTCATTGCGAGCCTTTCCCACAGTCTACTTTACGGGCCCTGCAATGAGCACCTTCAGTGCTCATCGCGACCCTACAATGAGTGGCTGTGCCACTCATTGCTGGCTTCGTCCAACCTGCCACTTTCATGCCTCGTAATGAGCACCTTCGGAGCTCATCGCAATCTTCGCGATGTGCACCTTTGGCGCTCATTGCAAGCCTCTCCTCCCCTCTACTTTATGGGCCTTGCGATGAGCGCCTTTGATGAGCGCTCATTGCAGACATCGTCCAACCCGCCACTTTGGTGGTATGCAATGAGCACCTGGCATTGTTCGGCTAGGTGTTTCGTATTTCGGCCTCGTTTTGATCCTTTTTTTAAAGCATTTACCTTTTTGAAAGCCATTTTTTTTCTCACTTAGACGTTTTTTGATCATCGGAAAACAGCGATTAAGCATCAAATTAGCTTGCAACATCACTCACAGGCTCCTTGGTTCTCCCCCTGAGCTATGTGTGAGGTTCTTAAGTAAATCTTTTGTGGGGTCTTCCGAGTTCCGTCATTCAACAAATATCAGCTGTTAAATTTATAACTTTGCCCAAGTCTTTCGTGCCTTGTGATCAGTGGCAAAGTCCTACATCCTTTGGCGCTGATCGCGGGCATCGCCATGTGCATCTTCAATCCATTTCCATCCTCCATCGGTGGAGCGTCTTCGGGCAAATAACAATTATTACGGGACATAGGACCCTTAGAAGGACCCTGAAAGGCCACATTTGCGACGCCTGCTATGAGCGACTACGGCGCTCATTGCAGCAAAGTGGTGCAAGCCTTCAGTGCTCATTGTGCATGCGCAATCCCGTATCTTTTAACATAGTGTTACCAACAAACTCGCAATACGACAACTAAATATGATACACTATATTACACAGTCTATCATAGCAGCATATACCACATCAGTCCCTAGGCCTTTTCTCCCCATACTTCTGTGTCTATAAGCCTCAGCTCGGTCCCGTATACCTGTGTCGCCAATAATTATGTATTTGAAGAGGTAGGTGTACATGAACGCGATTCAAACCATGACAGAGCTGCTCACAGCGAGGAGCACGTGGGAGGCGCTCTGGCCGGTCCTTGCACTCTCTACTATTCCAGGGAGCGGCGCTCTGTCCTCCAGATGTAGACTCTATCTCCACGGGAGGGGCTCTGTTCGCTTCAGGCGCTCTCTACTGTTCCTGTGAACTGCTCTCTATCCTCCAGAAGCTGACGCTGTCTCCAGAGGAGGTGATCTGGACTCTGGCATGAATCTTACTGTACTGATAAGAGGAGCTAGTGAGGGTAGCTGGCAGGGCCACACACACAGGAGCTGTAACAATGTGACTCTGTGACGGAGGATAAGGAGCAACAGGAGGGCTGAGCAGTACTGGGCACACAGGGCATGTACTGAGGGGTAGGAAGAAGCGGTGATACAGGACATCCACTGAGGGGCAGGGGTGATACACACAGGGCAGGCACTGAGGGCCATAGGGGCAGTAAGAATGGGTGATACACACAGGGCATGTACTGAGGGGCAGATGTGATACACACAGGGCATGTACTGAGGGGCAGGAAGAGGGGTGATACACACAGGGCATGTACTGAGGGGCAGGAAGAGGGGTGATACACACAGGGCATGTACTGAGGGGCAGGAAGAGGGGGTGATACACACAGGGCTATCAGGGTCCCACATATAATACCACAATGCTGTTAGCTTCAGTTCCTGAGTATTTTCAGTAATTACTGATAAAATACTACTCCCCACTCTAAGAAGGCAAATGAATCCCCCATCCCACTTCCTGTCCCCAACACTCTGGATCCTCATATCCTCTGTCAGCAGGATCCTCTAGTGTGACCTGGTATAGCTGGGCAGCACTGCCCTGTCTTGGGTTACACGCCTGTGAATGTCGGCTCTATTTACACTTTCCTTATTTAAAATAACTGTGCGCATGTAAATATGACTATGCGAGCAGCCTGGCTGCCCCCACTCCGCACACAATGCCAGGTAGCCGGACGTGTGGCCCACTAGTTAGTGCGTCCTCTTGTGTACTCCTGGACATTCAGCAGGTCACCTCACCTACAACCTGTTACAGAGCAGTGGGTGACTGCTAGGCACTACATCCAATGATGAAAAATGTCCACTAGATGTCGTTCAACCAATCAGCAGTGAGAGAGTCCAAGTTGTCCCACCCACAGGCTCCACTGGGACTCAGGGAAATTAAAACAGCCTCTCAGTTAGAGCCAGGTGCAGTGGGAGCTGGAGTGTCTGTGAGCTGCCTGGCTGGTGGTCTAAGAGCTGTTGGTGCTGCTGGTTAGATGTATTTAGACTCTGCTGTTAGGGCGCTGCTGTGGATATGTCTGCTGGTGATAGGGGTGAGGGCACAGAGGGGGTTCCTGGATGGTACTCACATACTGGGCAATAATGGGATCAGAGTCCCGTTTGGAAGATCCGTGTACCTAGATCAAATTCAAGACCTAGTGATCAAAGTCCAGCCTGGGGACAAGTGTCACATCAATGTCCTGAGCAACGACCCCCTGTCACAGGGCCCTGGACACATCTTCCCTAAACAGCACGTGGGAGGAACATCTTGCACCTACAGAAGTGTGCTGATGTTAGCAGCAAAGAGCAAGCTACAGAGAGGAGCTTGCTGACTGTTCTTGTTTGGATCTATAATCTGATGTGTGATTTGAATTGAGAGACTGAAGTCTGCTCTAGAAAGCTGTTTGCAGTTAAAAGACTGTTTCTCCAGAACCTGCTCACAGAGGAAGCTGTTTTCCAGAGATTGCTCGCAGAGAAAGCTGTTTGCAGTTTAAAGACTTTTCTCCAGAACCTGCTCACAGAGGAAGTTGGTTTCCAGAGACTGTGTAAAGTAACCCCAGGGAGAAGTCAGTTGCACAACTGAGAATGTTACAGCCCTTTGCTAAAGGCCTATTAAGTTTCCCTGGAGGTTGGATCATTTTGAAGAGTAGGGCGGGCCAAATGCTCCCCTAAACTACTTGTAAGGATATTGCCAAGTGGTGGAAGGAGAAAAGCTCCCAATAAGCAAAGCCGTGGTGGAAGTAATCTGTGTGTTGCTATATACATATTTGTGGCTGATGTAAGCTACGTTCTTGTGCATTTTGGGATTTTTAATAAAAAGAATAAAAGATTATGTGGACTCTCTGCTGTTTTTCTTTAAAGTTACAGGCCAATCTACCACAATATATAAATATAAATATATATATAAATATATATATATATATATATATATATATATATATATATATATATATATATATGTGTGTGTGTGTGTATATATATATGATCTGTATTACTCGGCAAGCCACCAGCAGGGGGCTAGATGTGATAAGTCAGTGTGTTTGACTGCAGCACAGAGGGTTTTGAAATGTAAAGTGACAGCATGATAAAACATTTTTTTTTTTTTATTATATAAATTATGCAATTACGTAAGTGATGGGGGGATTAACTCAGTGCATTCATTTTGGGCTGGCGGTTGCCCATTTACCCCTATGCACCAGCTGCCCCTGGGAATGTGACACAAATGCGATGTATGTGGATACCCCATCACCCCAACCATTGAAAGCACATTGACATGGTTAGAATGGTATAACAAAGCTTTAATTTATACACAGACTGTCATGAATCAGCCAGTGGCCATATTGTGTTTGGACAAAGTTCATGGCTCATGCTGTGGAAGAAAAGGTTTGGGGCCCATTTGTTATGGATATATTGTTATGTTGTGGTCTAGGGGCTAAAGTATTATAAGTTTATCCCTTAGCATATTCCCATACCTCCCATGTTTAGGCTCATTGTAATGAATATCCTGTGAGGGATCTAATGGGATATATTGGTTGTATGTGGGTGAAACATTGGGTGTTATATTTGTAAATATGAATGTATGTTATTATATTAGTATGTTATTATATTGTAGAGGGGAAGCCCGTTGAATACAGCCAAACCTCCTTTGTTCCCAAAGGCCTGTTAATCCCATTAGCTAAGTGTCCAGCAGAGTACTAACTATGGGGAGCTCACAGCTGGAGAGCAGACAGGCAGGCACCCAGAAACAATGGGATGGCCTGAGGCTTCTCAGCCTTCATAGCATGGGCACAGGAGAGCCAAGGCATGCTTTGCCCTGGAGATTCAGAGCCCAAATGAATTAGTTGGCCTCGCCTAGTGGGCCGACCTGGGAGGGGACTATTGGTTCACACACAGTTCCCCTTCATGATTGGCCAGAGGTCATTTGGGGCTGGCTAACGGTAGCCACTTCCCCCATTCTTGTGTGATGTGGTTAAATATGCTGTTCTGAAATAAAACATGGTTCATAATTTTCATCAAGACGTGGTGTGTAGATGTATTATTTACCCGGGGACATATGCTTGCAGTAAGATTCTTCAGACTTACTGTCAATATTGCTCAGTCTAACCCAAGGGCGGAGACATGATGTTCCTGTAATCAAAGCTGCTGAAGGTCCAGAGTAACCCAAATCCGGTCAACAGACCCCAGCCAGAGAGTGGGTCGTGACACAGACCACAATCAGAAATGGTCAAGACTTTGCATTAATATCATGGATGTGGTCTGGGCCGATCACGAGAGAGCAAGAGGCTATTATTAGGTAAAAGGGGATACCTACAGGAGCAAATGTTATAGTCTAGAATAAGCATGATGCATAGCACCTACTAGGGTCACATGTTGTCACTACACCACTGCAACTGGAATCTGCTGAAAAAAAGGATCATCACAAATCCCTCCATTTAATTGAAGAAAACATTATTGTGCATAGCACTTACAACTTGTCGAGATCTACTCAATGAAACCAATGAGTCAACCTCTGGACTGTGTAATCCAATCCGGTTTCACGCCTACAGTGTGGTAAAAAAAAAAGTGGTCAACTAAAAAAAGGTGGAAGAGGATAAACTATCACCATCACATAGGCCAAGATCCAAGGCTCTGTAGCCAGGCTAGATTAGGTTATGCAGCCCCTATGTCCTCCTCCGCCTCTCCACAGGGCCCACATCCTCTGCGGCTGGCCTCCATCTCCCTGCTGGTGGCAGTGTGGGCGGGGGGAGGCAACCCCCCCGGGAGGCAGCGGCACACTAAGTGGCTGAGGCATGGTGGGAGGAGAGGCCGGGCTGCTGGTGGCTGGGGGATGCCTCTGGGGTACAGGAGGCGGGGCTGGGGACTAGTCCTCTTCTTGGCAGCCTGGCCAGGTATGACTCGGTCATCAGGTAATGCCTCTCTAGTGCACCTTGCCAGGCTGTGCATTACCTCGGCATGATTGGTGGAGATGCTGGCCTGGATCCTCTGAAGATAGTCCAGTTGCTGGCGAATGAGGGCCAGCATCTCCGCCTGTGCAGCCTGGCTTGGTGGTGGTGGGGATGGAGGTCTGTGGGGCTTTGCTGGGGGAGGAGGTGGCACTGGTGGAGTGGGGAGGGTCTGGGGCCAGGTTTGAGCCAGCGGGGAAACATCCAATGTTGTGGGTGTGCCCTGTGGTGGTAGTGACCAGGCCAGCGCACTGCTGTGTGGGGAAGGAGGCAGTGTCTGGCTGATGTCTCCGAAGTTCCAGTTGGAGGGCCCTGTCAATATGCTCAGTCTTGGAGGAGGGGAATAGTGGGGTTCAACACCTGTCGGTGTTGCCGGTGGTCCAGCTGGTGACCTCGATAGCCTCCCACTTCCTCCCACTTCCTTTCTCCTCCCACTGCGCCAGTTTGTGGTGGGTGGGGGGCTCTCTCCTCCACATCCTGCTCAGATGGAGCCGACATCCCCGCCTCTAGCTCGCTACTGCATCCAGACCTCCTCCTGGATGTTGAAAGACAGAAAAGAAAGGTATATGTCATTAGTATGATGAATCATACATTGTTATGTGTTCATTCCTAACTATCTGACATCTAGGCTTGAACCTGGGTGATTCTCCTAACTGCAACTCAGATTAGCTAACATATGCTAGATTTAATCTATTCTTTGGTTCATGGTCTTGATCGTTCTTGGCTCCTAACACTTATCTTTATTCCGGCTGTGTTCTTTAACTGCATAGGCTGCAGTTGGCATACCAATAAATTGACTCTCTATTGCTTGAATACTGTTGTTGTTCCCAGGAATGACAGTGATTTGTCAGCTTCCTAGTTTTAATGACGCATCCATCTATCCATTGTTAATTCCATGGAGCTGACATGTCAGTGTGTTTGTTGGTCATTATGTGCATGTGACTCTCACTCCCGCCTCCAGGACTTTTCTCGCATTGCCCCAATTCTCTGGAACTTCTTGCCTCGCTTCACCAGACTATCCTCCTGCCTTAAATCCTTCAAAACATCAATAAAAACACACCTCTTTAAAGAAGCCTATAACCTTCCTCCCTAACATGCTCAACACTACTCTCTCCCTACTGTACCACATACAAACTTTAACCTTTAGATTGTAAGTCTGCGAGTTTCAATCCTGCGCGGTGCTTTAGGGAAAGCGCTATGGACACTGGATTCCAAGCTCAAAGACAGGGCCATCCACTCTTTGCAATGTGTGAATCTTTAACTTGTCATTGCCTGTAACTTAACTTATGTATAGCGCTACGGAATATGTTGGCGCGTTACATATAAACGATAATAATAAATAATAATAATAATAATGTGAAGTGTGTGTGATGCACATGTGGTGGCATGCTGGTGTATGTGATATTCACCTGACATGGAGGCTGGGTCCTGCTGTACCTCTGGGCCAAAACCGTCAGCGACGGGCAACGGTCTCAGAAGGTCTCTCCCACTCATTGTAGGTCATGCTGCAGTCTCTGTCCTCCTTAGCCATCATTCTCCTCACCTTGGCCCTGATTTCATCTACTCTGTGCTTGAAAGACCTCACATCCCTTGGCGCTGTGATTACTGCAGTAACCTCTGCCGCTACCTCATTCCAAGCATAAGCCCTAGGCCCTGGCTTGACTTCCCTCTCCCTGCAAGAATCACGTGGCCATCACGGATAGCACCGAGGAGGACCACATTCTCCTGGTGCGTATAATTGTGGGTCCTGTGCTTGCCCTTAGCCTCTTGCCCTCTCAACTGTGGACAGAGACCCTTGCCTCCCTGACCTGTCCCTGGGGCCTGTCCGATTCCTTAACTACCACCCCCACCCCCCCTGGGATCGGGCCCCTTCCCATCCGTCCCTCTTCTATGTGTGCCTGATGCTTGGGTCCCACTTCCACCACCCACCTCATCCTCTTAACCCTCCACCTCTCCGTCCTCCTCCTCTCCTTCACTCTCCTCTCCCTCCTTGCCCTCCTGTCCCTCCTCACCCTCCTCTCCCTATTCTCCATACTCATCCTCACCCTCCTCCATCTCTTCCACCTCCTCTCCCTCTTTCACCTCACTCCTCACCTCCTCCTTCCCACCTCTACTCCCCATGGCCACCTCACACTCCTCTCTCTCCTCCTTGCCTCTCCCCCTCTTCTCTTTCCCACCTCTCCACTCCTCTCTCCTCCTCTCTCCTCCCTCCATAATATCACAAAAGTAAAATAAGGATAAATAAAAAAAAGTATAAGTGTATATTTCTGTTGGAATAAAAAAGTGTGTGTGTGCTATGTGTTTTTAATAACTGTTGGGGGATGGGGCGGGTGTGTGTGGTGTGATCTAACTATATATGTCTCTATGTGTGTTCTTTAAGTTATGTGTATTGCAAATATGTGGAATCTGTAAATATGTGTAAGCAAGTATTTAGTGTAAATCTGCTAGACCGCTTTCTATTGACTGAGAGGCCTGTGACGACGCACTACGTTATACCCCAATTGGATCCTAACGGCCCTTAACAGTTTGCGGACACTGGAGGGTTTTATGGGATTGAGGCTCAAGCCAGTAACTCGCGCCCTTCAGCACTTGAATAGCATTGCAATCAGAGACGAACAGGTGCCCGCAAAGCACTCGACATACGGCCGTCTGCGACCAAGTTGCGGGCTTCGAATTGAATGTAAGCCTGTGTTTAGTTATTAAACATTCTAAAAACATTTGTCCGTTATCAAGTCATGTTCTTTAAAAAAGCTTGCTATTAAAATACAGTGGGGGGAAAAAGTATTTGATCCCATGCTGATTTTGCACATTTGTCCACTGACAAAGAAATGATCAGTCTATAATTTTAATGGTAGGTGAAAAACGCATGTCAAAAAAGTTATAAATTGATTTACAGGTCAATGAGGGAAATAAGTATTTGACCCCTTCGACTTAGTACTTGGTGGCAAAACCCCTTTTGGCAATTACGGAGTTACATTTCTTGTAGTTGCCCACCAGGTTTGCACACATCTCAGGAAGGATTTTGTACCACTCCTATTTGTAGATCCTCTCCAAGTCATTAAGGTTTTGAAGCTGATGTTTGGCAACTCGAACCTTCAGCTCCCTCCACAGATTTTCTATGGGATTAAGGTCTGTAGACTGGCTAGGCCACTCCAGGACATTAATGTGTTTCTTCTTGAGCCACTCCTTTGTTGCCTTGGCTGTGTGTTTTGGGCCACTGTCATGCTGGAATACCCATCCACGACCCATTTTCAATGCCCTGGCTAAGGGAAGGAGGTTCTCACCCAAGATTTGACGGTACATGGCCCCGTCCATCGTCCCTTTGATGCGGTGCAGTTGTCCTGTCCCCTTAGCAGAAATACACCCCCAAACATAATGTTTCCACATCCATGTTTGAAGGTGGGGATGGTGTTCTTGGAGCATTCCTCCTCCTCCAAACACGACGAGTTGATGTCAAAGAGCATATTTTTGGTCTCATCGAACCACAACACTTTCACCCAGTTCTCCTCTGAATCATTCAGATGTTCATTGGCAAGCTTCAGACAGGCCTGTATATGTGCTTTCTTGAGCAGGGGGACTTTGCGGGCGCTGCAAGATTTCAGTCCTTCACGGCATAGTGTGTTACCAATTGTTTTCTTGGTAACTATGGTCCCAGCTGCCTTGAGATCATTAGCTAGATCATCCTATGTAGTGCTGGGCTGATTCCTCAACGTTCTCATGATCATTGAAACTCCTTGAGGTGATATCTTGCATGGAGCATCAGACCGAGGGAGACTGGCAGTTATTCTGTGTTTCTTCCATTTGCGAATAATCACACCAACTGTTGTCACCTTCTAACCAAACTGCTTGCCGATGGTCTTGTAGCCCATTCCAGCCTTGTGTAGGTCTACAATCTTGTTCATGACATCCTTGGACAGCTCTTTGGTCTTGGCCATGGGGGAGAATTTGGAATCTTATTGATTGGTTGCATTTGTGGACAGGTGTATTTTATACAGGTAATGAGCTGTGATTAGGAGCAATCCCTTTATGAGAGTGCTACTAATCTGAGCTCATTACCTGTATACAAGACACCTGGGAGCCAGAAATCTTGCTCATTGATAGGGGATCAAATACTTTTTTCCCTCACTGACCTGCAAATCAATTTAAAACTTTTTTGACATGTGTTTTTCTTGTTTGTTTTATTTTTGTTATTCTGTCTCTCACTGTTAAAATACACCTACCATTAAAATTATAGACTGATCATTTCTTTGTCAGTGGACAAACGTTCAAAATTAGCATACTCCCCCCCCCCCCCCCCCCCACTGTAACAGATATGTAAATTTCTCACAAGACAATCATGAATTAAAGTAATACGATGAATAGCATGGTTAACATTGAGGTCAAGTAAATGGTTCCAGGTATCAGTCCCACACATATGAATGAGTTTAGAGGAGCATACTACAATTAAAATTGTCATCTTTTTTGTTTTGTTTCTTTAGGCTCTAATGTTTACTTAAACAACATATTAATAACTACTCTGAAGATTTATTTAAAAACCTCAGGTCATTACACAGGAAGTAACCTCTGCCATTAAATACCCCGGGAAAACTTGTTGCAATACAAAATTAAAGAAACAACTTCACATACACCTCTGGTAACCTTATCATCCTGCGCTATAAGAAATATGCACAATATTTAAGAATTTACAGCGACTACTAACAAAGGATGCAGAATTAAAACATATATTCCTGAAACCTCCCATTCTGGCATTTAGACAGGCACCAACCTGGGACAGACATTGGTGAACAGAAGATTGGCCAATGAACAGTATAACAGAGAAAATGGTATCAAAATGTGCAGTATAATTCAGTGCAAATGTTGTCAACACATCTGCAAAGAGGACACTGCCACACATAACAACAAGGCTTATAACATCAGAGGGTCATAACAGAATTTACATAATAGAATGTAAAATATGTGAAAGGGGCTGTTAAATTGGAGAATCCAGCCAAAAAGTGCACCTAAGGATGAATCTGCACAGAAGTTCTATCAAAAAGCACAATGAAGATAGATATTGTACCCCAGTTGGACACCAATTTTAATAAAATACCCACTACATCCAAAATCTGAAAATCAAAATACTCAGAGGACATTTCAAAAACATACAGGAAAGAAATACATTTCAAATGAAGATAATAACACTATTTAATACTAAAAATACAGGTATGATATGGGATTTTTATCCCAGTACCAAAACTTCTTGTGACCGCTAATATTCGCTATATATTTGATTTTTTCTCTTTGTCTCTTCTCTCTTACTGTTTTATTGCAGTCCTTCTACTCCTTAAGATATAAAGAAATGTATGGCCCCAATTATTTACTCTGATTTGCACTTATGCTCGCTTGTGCATAGCTGACTGAGAGAGAGAGAGAGAGAGAGAGAAAGAAAAACACACAAACTGGTTATATTTTGTGTAATCTATTGTTACTAAAGTTAAAATCAATTTTAAATACTTCTGGAATTATTTTGGGTGATAATCTGCTAATACAATGGATTGCTAGTTTTTATACTCTTTAAAATTAAGTTGACTTTCTGTTGGGGTGGCATTACCCCTTTAACAAACGTCTTTAATAATTCTAATATAACACTGACACGTGAGTAAGGATTGCCTGGAGTGTACATCCAGCATCAGAACAAGAGACACTGAGGATTTCAGCATGACCTGGGAGGAGAAAGAGACAGAGCTCCTTAACAGGACCTGGCGGGACTTATAGAGTGGGTGCCAGAGCAGCATGGGAAGCTGCCCTTAAGAGGATCAGTCTGTGTGACTGCAACAAGATGTACTAGAGAGACTTTTTGCTATAAGAGGAGAGGACTTGCAGAGGATCCATTGCAGCTGGGAGAGAGAGACTGACTTAAAGGGACCACCCCTCTGTGTGAAAAGGTATTGTTTTACCTGCAAACCGAGAAGCGGGCTCAGGGCTAGTCAGGGTGTTCCTGCAAATAAGCAAGCCCGTTTGTGTAGATGTTTCTTTTTATGCTGAAGTTAAGCTATTGTTTGTTTTGAAACACTTTAATAAAGCAAAGATAAAAGTATATCGGGACTCAGTGGTTTATGGGTAAATCACAGGAGTAACCGGTAGCCAAAGGATGGCCCTGTAACAAATTTCTTTCAAACTTTGAAATATACTGCCAGGTTTTTTTTTTAGGGCCATCCAGGCATTATAGGCACTCGCCTACAGGCGGGCCTTTGAGAGGTGTACCTCATTTTCATACAGGTGCTGGTGGCACAGGAAATGAGTAAGGGACATTTTGCACAGAGTGCATAAGCGTGCATCAGAAAAATGCAGAACCCTGTCTTACTGAGCAGAAAGTGTTAAGATGCAGAGAGCTGGTTCCTCCCCGGCCCTCTCATTTCTCCAGTGCCGCTGCTCCTGCCCATGAGGAGAAGGAGCTTCACCGGTTTTATCCTGGGAGTCCATGAGAAAGGTAACTTTATATTCTGCCTAGCTGCCCTCCAGTAAACTAAATACATCATTGTGATTATGATGTCTGTGATGTGTGTGTGTGTGTCATGTATGTGCCTGTGATGTGTGTATGTGTGATGTATGTGTGTGATGAATGTATGATGTTTGTGTACATGTATAATATGTATGTGTCTAATGTGTGTGTGTGTTTATGTAATGTGTGTGTGTGATGTGTATGTGTGTAATTTGTATGTGTGATGTGTATGTGTGTGATGAATGTGGAGTGTGTGTGATGTATGTAAGCATTCACTTAGCAAAAATCATCAGTGTACATTATATGGGCATAGGGGCGCCTTGGAGTTCACTTCCCAGGGGCTCCAAAAATTTATATCCGGCCTGGGGTCATCAATGTTGAACTTTTTTTATTGTGAAAACAGAGAATACAAATAAACAACACCAGAGTTTTAAATGCACGTTAATATAAATGAAAACAGTAAAAGAAAAAGCAATTTACATTTTTTTAATATAACATAAAGTTTTTCTATTACTATATCCTACTATAATTCTTTTGTCCTTGTTAATTTTCTTAACAATAACAAACTATGATTATAAACATTTTATATAGTAAATGAATAATATTTCTCAGAACCGTATTTATCTTTTTTCAAATATTTTACATAACAAATACAAATATTAAGTCTAATATTCTAAACATTTTATATAGTGAGTAAATAACATAATACTCATAAACCTTTTTTATTTCTCTTTTTTTTTAACTAATGTTTATAATTAGACTTACAGCTTAATAATATTTGTATTTTGTGAGAGTTCTTAAACTCTCTGATTTACTTTACTATAGTTTTAAAATATTGAAATAATGACTTAAGATCAGAGGAGAGAAATCGCTGTCCTCTTTTTTTTACGGTGAGCTGGATTGTATCCTAAAATTGGATGAAGAGGCAGTTCACCTGATAAGCGTATGGAGCAATTATTGCATAGAAACTATTATGGGTGGGGGTTAAAAATGAAATGACATAAGAATATTTTCAACAGTTTTACAGACTAGGCATATGGTTAACTCAGCTTGTCACTTATAAAAGTCCATGAGTTTCTCTGCACATTCAATTTCGATTGTGTGTGGGATTTTCTTCTTCATTTACTTCTTATCTGGTGTCTCTGTTGTTTGAGTATGGATGGTCTTTTGTTCCGCTTTGTATTAGAAAATTTTAATTTTGTCCCAGGTTGTTTGGAATTGGTAAGTTCCACAAATGGACCATCGCTTCACCTTCCTCTGGAGTATGAATAAATCCCACAAATACTTGTATCCATGCTTTGTAATCACCTCTAAAAAGGGTTTCAGGAGTTCCCTTTTGTATAAGGTAGTGGGTGACAGGTCCGAGAAGATAGCTGGTTGACCTCCTTCAATTCCAGGAACACCATATCTAACTGCTTTCATGACTTTTGTAGAAAAATAATGGAATCTGAAGATCACATCTCTTGGTCTCTCATTGGAGGATAGCGGAGCTCTTAGCACTCTATGAGTCCTGTCCATTCTAAGTTCTTCTTCACTTAGACCTGGTAAAGAGCTTGACACATAAATCTTTCATGTATAGAGGTAAATCTTATACTGACTCTGATTATTTATGAATTCTATTGTTTGACATAGGAGATCTATTTTCTAGATCCTCTTGCATGATTTTAAATTGTTTTTGTTCCCCTTTAAGCCGAATCATATCATTTCCATTTCTATATGTGACTAAAGGAGGTTATTATATTTGTCTTCTAATTCCAAAACATTGGTACTTAATGTTGTTATTTCTGCTTTTAATTCCACAGAGATTCTTTGTATCTCAGCTGTAATGTCTAATCTGAAAGAGAAGATTAATTATTTCAAGTCTTGAATATCTTCTTTAGTGCTGGGTGTGAAAGTCTCTGTTTCACTTTTTAGTTATGGTTTATTTTGAGTAGTGAGGTGTGGGGAAGAATGCACAGTTTGTTTTGTAGAGCAATCTTTTTTTGAAGAATGTCTCATAGATATTCCATTCCAGTCTTCTTGCCTGCTTTATATGTTCCTACAGTTAGGTATTACTGGAGACGTTATAATTGCAGTTGGCAGATAGGTGACAGTAGAGTACACAAGAAGTTGTAAACAAAGAGATTAACACTTACTGTGCTGTCTTTTCAACAAGAAAAGCGATTATTTAATCTTCAAAGTAATTGTGTATTTAAATAATCTGTATTCATTTTTCAAAGTCCCCCACATAAAAGGCATATGTTATATCCTTATTATTATTTGAAAGATAAGCTGCTGGGTCTTCTCTTGATTTACAAAATCCCCAATTATACAGTTTTATTGTGTGTATAATCCAAATATTGTTCTATGTCTTCAAATTGTTGCATATAATTAATCTCCAATAGTGTAAGGCATCAAGATTAGAACTGAATAGGTTTTTCACCAACCTTAAGTAGAATATTTATCAGTGTTTCAGAGTCTTCTTTGTTCTGGTTCAGCAGCAAATCTCAGGGAAAAAGTTGCCAAACTTGATTTTTTTCCTCATTAAGTTTTTATTAGACAGAAAACCAAGTGTACAAACATCACAAAGATTTATGACAACTGTGGAATAGAACTAAATTTCACACTATTACAAACAAAATGCTAACACTTCGTAATAACAGTCTATCACTCCACACTTTCCATTTTCTGTATAAGGATTAAACGGAACATGATTAAATAGCAAAAGTTATCTAAGTATATCTTTATATCTTTTTGTTATTTGTTATTATCTTTCTCAATAAAGTAAACAAAGGCATTATGGCTAAATTCTCTGTTTGTCTTGTTCACATACCATGTTTATCACCCCGCATTTAACTAAACATCTTCAATCAAATAACTGATTAATAATTCAGGTCACATAAATATAACACAGAATAAAAGGATAACAAAGTTTCTAACCTTGTCAGTGCGGTAACTTCTCCCAGGATTGAGTGTCTCCTCTTCAGGTTCCAGGCCCCCACCAAGACCACCAGGCCCCCATCTCCACTCATGTTAAAACATATTAGTTATGTGAGTATATGGACTGTCCCTCCCTACTCTCAAGCCACAGACCTCACTAATACTACTAATAACAAAAGTAAATGTTTCCATTTAAATACAATAGTTAAAAGGTTGCTCTAGCTTTGTTATGAAATCTTGCCCATTTTAAGTATTAACAATTTTAATTTGCTAATTAATTTAGTGAACAAAAGGCAGACGTAATAAAATAAACAAATGATGGGGTGGCCTCACTGTAGAGCAGGACATATGTGTCTCAGAGCTCCTGCAGCCCATCACAAGTAGATGCAAACCCCAATTGGTATATCATATATCCAGGTACTGAGGATCCACGACCTCCAATATGTGAGTATTTTTTTTGTTTATTGCAATATAATTAATTTTATTTTTAATCGTTGTTAAATCAAGGTTGTCAGACTTCCAGTTCTTTGTTATATGGCTCTTGGTGGCTAAGTAAAAGAACAGTAAGAGCTTGTTTTGGAGGGCAAACGGGATTTCTCTGGGATCCCTCGAAGGCATGCCTCCAGTTCCCCCCTTACAGGGCTGTGAAACACCTCTGTAGCCAGTCGTAAAACAGCCCTCCATATCTCTTGGACCTTGGGGAAAAACCACCAGATATGGATAAAGGACCCCAGTTCCTGACAACCCCTAAAGCAGTATGGGATTTCTGTTGATTTCCACTTGGAAAGCTTCTCTGGTGTTATATACAGTATGCTCGGTGTAGTACTTTTACAGGCTGTTTCCAGAAAGTTCTGATTAAGGAACCCCTTACACATGCCCTTCCAGCCTATTTCCCATTTCTCTATATGCCAGTGTTGGTTCATATCATTTTCCCAATCCCTAACATATAATTCTTTGGAATTGCAAAGGGGAGTATTATAGTTGTCATATATACCACCAATTATTCCTTTAGATAGTGGGAGTCTCTGAAATATTTGGGAAAGACAATTTTTTTGGTAGACCCTGAAGCTTGGTTATTGAGTTCACAAAATGCTTAAATTTACAGAAATGTAAATGATCGCTCAATGGAAGGTTATATTTATCCTTAATTACTCCCAGTCTGTCTAGCCCTTTCAGTCTTCACCAAAACAAGGATTCTCTGCTCATGTCTTTGGGGGCTTGTGGGTGGCAGGTAATTGAGGCCATGTGTGAAGGGTTGGAAAACAAATTTAAATTTTTCATGGCTTACTTCTAGCTAAGTAATGTATGAAAAATCATTGGATGTTTAAGTCGGTTGACCTGCTCTGGGACGCTTTTTAGCCATACCAATGTATCTCACAAATAAGGATGCATGGTCTGATTTTCAATAAAGGTCCAAGAAGGCTGGTGTATGGATAGGTGAATGATAGGGAAAAAGATTTTTAAAGACAGCTGGGTCTTCCTGTTCACAAGCTTGGTCATATATATATCAAATTGGTAATAGATAAGTCACTTTACATATAATTGTATATGTTTTTTCTGCAGAGCTCATAGATAATATAAATCCACTCTCCTTGAATTTTAGCTACGCCACCAGTGTTGAACACTTTTTTAGTATATTTATCAAGCTGGTTCCTCCAGTTCATCTCAAGTGACTAATACAACTAATAACAAAAGTAAATGTTTCCATTTAAATACAATAGTTAAAAGGTTGCTCTGTAGCTTTGTTATGAAATCTTGCCCATTTTAAGTATTAACAATTTTAATTTGCTAATTAATTTAGTGAACAAAATGCAGACGTAATAAAATAAACAAATGATGGGGTGGCCTCACTGTAGAGCAGGACATATGTGTCTCAGAGCTCCTGCAGCCCATCACAAGTAGATGCAAACCCCAATTGGTGCTCTTAAAACCAATACAACCAATTTGATTATGCTGCAAGGAACATTTTGATACCCGATTTCCTAGCAATTTTGTACAAAAAATTAGAGCCACATGGCAGGCACTCAAAGCCTATACTTAGCTTTCCCCAGCTGAAGCACTTAATTACGTTAATCTGCAAATTGTAGCATTCACTGATCACTGCAATGTTGGACTGGTTCTCTCGTCTGGCCCTGTGGTAGTGGGCACTCATCTGAATCCAGGGCTCCACGCTGGATATTTGCCTACTACTTTGGCTGTGTGGGAAGCGAGGAACAGCCTAAAGCAGAGCTTCTGAGCCTGCCTGGTCTTGTGTGCACTCTGCTCTACCACCAGCTATCAAGAGAGCACATTGTGTTCACTGTATAGATTCAAGAAAGGTTGTGAGACCAGGCCGACAGAATAGTGGTATTTGTTGCAAGACTCCATACTCAAGTTATTCTGTGAATTTTGTTGGAATAGACTAACAATAATAGTATACAGAATGTAAGATTATACTTTAAATATTAGCCCAAGGCACATTTTATTGGTTAAATGAGAAATATTAGTGTATAGGCTCTTAATATGCTTTATTCATAAAACCCTGTGAATTTACAGATTAATGGTCTGATACAAGACCTAACTTCTTACGGCATCAAACCTTATATCTGCATTGCAATATTGGAGCTTGGATAACCCCTTGTGGCTATTTATGAGACTGTGTGCATAAGATACAAGCTCAAGTCTGTCATCTGTATGGAATAGTGGGGCTGCAATTCAGGTTCTACTGTGGAAACTTCTCAGGCACAGTTTACAAACAAGATGGAAAGAGGGTAGAGACATAAATAATAGCAAATAAATGAGAATAAACTAAGGGCCTCATTAAAATCTCCCTCGTAGTTCTGTCGGTGCTCGTAAAAGGCAGTTTTTTGCTGTTTGCGAGTACCGAATCATTCGCAGCCTGCTTTCCGATAAGACTACGAAAAATGGCCCCGAATAGGCTCTGAGAGAGCTACGTAGTCACACGCAGTCTTAAATCTACAAGTGATTCTCGCATTTTGGAAGAATCCCTACGGGCACAAAAAGTGCCCGCAAGGGATCCTAAAGCCTCTACGTGCTGCCTCGGAGCAGCCCGAGACACAGTGTAAGGCTCCCCCCTGCTCCCTATACACATCCCCATGCTGCAGGGGTCGCTATCGGGACCCCTGCAGCACCCCCACTTTAACCCCTTGCAGCGGGGGCCCCCGATTGGCACTGATCAGGCCGCTGCTTTTAAAAGTTTTAAATTTCCCGCCGCTGCTCCTTAAAGGGCCCGCGGCACACTATTAGCCAATCCTGGCTGCAGCAAAAAAAATTAACCCCCCACTATGCTGGGGGTCCCCATCGGGACCCCCGAAGTGTCCCCACGTAAAGCCCTTGCAGCGGGGGTCCCCGATCTGCATTGATCAGGCCCCAGCTGCATTTAAAAATTTTAAATTCGCCACCGCGGCTCCTTAAAGTGCCCGCGGCACACTATTACTAATCCCGGCTGCGGCACTTCAGATTAACCCCCCCTCTATGCTGGGGGTCCCCATCGGGACCCCCGAAGTGTCCCCACATAAACCCCCTGCAGCGGGGGTCCCCGATCGACACCGATCATGACCCTGCTGCATTTCAATTTTTTATTTACTGCCTCGCGGGTCCTGTAAAGGTCAATACAGACCCCCATAAGGCCTTAATTAACCCTGTCACTCATGGGGGTCAATACAGACCCCCATAAGCACTTAATTAACCCAATAAATCCTGGGGGTCAATACAGACCCCCAAAAGCACCTAATTAACCCTATAACTCATGGGGGTCAATACAGACCCCAATAAGGCTTTAATTAACCCTGTCACTCATGGGGGTCAATACAGACCCTCATAAGCACCTAATTAACCCAATAAATCCTGGGGGTCAATACAGACTCCCAAAAGCACCTAATTAACCCTATAACTCATGGGGGTAAATACAGACCCCCATAAGGCCTTAATTAACCCTGTCACTCATGGGGGTCAATACAGACCCCCATAAGCACTTAATTAACCCTATAACTCATGGGGGTCAATACAGTCCCCCATAAGCACTTAATTAACCCTATCACTCATGGGGGTCAATACAGACCCCCATAAGGCCTTAATTAACCCTATAACTTATGGGGGTCAATACAGACCCCCTATAAGGCCTTAATTAACCCTGTCACTCATGGGGGTCAATACAGACCCCCATAAGCACTTAATTAACCCTATAACTCATGGGGGTCAATACTGACCCCCATAAGCCTCTATTTAACCCCATCAGTCCCATAAGGGTATATCATGACACCTATGGGGCTGTTAAAACCCTAACATTAACCACATAAGTGCCATGACGGTCCACAAGGACCATCATGACACTAACTACAAACACTACACTATAACCCCCAATAAACCCTTTAATCTAAACTACCCCCCCCTCTACACTAATCTATTAACACTTACACTACCTACCTACATGACCTACCCCTTAATAAAACTCCCCACCACTCCAATTACAAAAAATAAAAAAAACTACCTCATAGAAAATAAAAAACCTAAGTCACCAAAATAAAAAAACCTACCGTACAGAAAATAAAAAAACCTAAGTCACCAAAAATAAAAAAAACTACAGTATAGAAAAAAAAACTACAGTACGGAAAATAAAAAAACCTACAGTAAAGAAAAAAAAAAACCTACAGTACAGAAAATAAAAAAAATACATTACAACCCCCCTCCCACTACAGAAAAAAAAAATTACACACCTGAAAAGGAAAGACAGACATACATACAATACATTACATACAAAACATTACATATAATACATTACATATAATATATTACATATAATACATTACATACAATACATTACATATAATACATTACATATAATATATTACATATAATACATTACATATAATACATTACATACAATACATTACATATAATATATTACATATAATACTTTACCTACAATACATTACATATAATACATTACATATAATACATTACATACAATACAAATCAAATACCCCCTATCTATCTAACATACAATCTATTTAATATAAAATAAATCATAACTATATCAAATACACCCCCTATCTATCTAATATACATTAAATCCTAACTACATACACAGACCCTAATTCTAAGCTAAAATAAAATATTTACAGTCCTAGCTACATACACATGGCCTAATTCAATTGCAATTTTGCCAATTGAATAGGCCTCTAAATAAGCACATAGCATATTTTTTTTAAAGAAGTTTTTAGTTAGTGAACTTCTATCCAAAAGCAACGTCTTAACTAACTAATAGATTCTTTAAAAAAGCATGCTATGTGCTTATTTAGAGCCCTATTCAATTGGCCAAATTGCAATTGAATGAGGCCCACAGACCCTAATTCTAAGCTAAAATAAAAAAATTACAGTCCTAACTTAATACACAGACCCTAATTCTAGGACATAAAATAAATAAACATTATATACATTCTAAATATTCAACTCACCTTTCCAGCATGTCCAGTCATTGTTCAGTTCTTCCAGTGAAGCCCTGTTAAAAAAACACAATACATTAATACAATATACAAACACCAAATAAAATAAACATATAAACATATAAATATACATTCAACTTACCTCCCCTTCATGTTCCCGGCCTCCTCCCCTTCAGCCCCGGCAGTAATCAATTCAGATGCTCAGGTATGGAGGTTCTTCTGTCCTCCTTAAAAATATTGGCCTCCAATTCATTCCAATCCCGCAGTTGCCTTCCTACAGCCCGTAAGTCAGCGGGTTAGAATTAAGAAATTGTTATAGACCACGTGGGTGGCCTGATATGTATTAACTCCTTGATTCCCGAGATTGATATAACATGGAAATTAAACCTGAAAAAATATTTTTTTTATTACAGATTTGCGAGCTTGAGACTGTTGTACAATTAATTCTAATGTCTTTCATCGCTTTCCCTGTATTTTATTTGCTTTTATAGTGTTACATACAGGTGTTTAACCCCCTTGCGAGTCCTCTCTAGTACTAGTAGGATTTTTGGCTACATTTGCCATTACGGGTTTAGGCATGTGGAATTGTAGCAAAAAAATGAAAACGAGGCTACACGAACCCGGACCACGAAAACACTGCCAAATGTACAAAGTGCAAAAAACACTATTACACATAAAAAAAAAAAATACAAGATAAGAAAAATACTTAATTAAAGGCCCAAACTGCGAAAACAAAAAAACACAAAAAACAAACAAAAAAATAATAAAAATACAACAAAAATATCACACACAGCATGTGGGAACAGCCAGGATATATGGGAGTGAGGTGCAATGAGAATTTAAGTAGATTTGGACGAGCTTTGCCATTCGAAAATCGGCTAAGTAATACAAAAATGGGCCCCCCAAAAAATGAAAACGAGGCTACACGACCCCGGGCCGCGAAAAACGCTGCCAATTGTGTAGCACTTTCATACAGGAACGTACGAACTACAAAATACACTATTACAAATGATGGAAAATGCTTGCGAGCTGCGTAACACATTAATAACAGTACGAATCTACAATGCTGCTTCAAACAAATAAACCAATGCTCAAACTGTACATTGTATGCTGCAGCACAATACAAACAGATTGTTAGCTCTTCAGGCTATCGATTGCTGGATATATTAATTACAAATAGGTAAAGTATATTAATTTATTCAGTAACTAATTCATTCATTATTAGATGCAAATCCAAGAAATAGATTTTCAAAGACATGTTATATTCCATGGTATTGTAAGATTGCAAAAGATCACCCACTATTTCTGTGTAGTTTTCTGCCATATGATTCCCTAAGAAGTTCTGGCAAACACTCTTGAAATATTTCCATACAGCCTTTTCAGCCTGGTTCAACTGACTATTAAAGTCCTCATCTTTAATCAGTTGTCTTATTTGAGGTCCTACAAAGATCCCTTCTTTGATATTTGCACCACTGATCCTTGGAAATTTTGTTCTTAAATGTGTAAATCCAGGTCCACTTCAATCCATCGCTTTGACAAAGTTCTTCATAAGTCCAAGCTTTATATGGAGTGGAGGTAGATACACTTTTTCTGGATCGACGAGTGGTATATTGACAACATTCTTCTGTCCTGGAGTTACTGATGTTCGTTTTGGCCACTGTTTTCTGAGTATAATGATTTCTTCAGTCTCTGCTGTCCCACTCACAAAGAAAACAACTGTACTTTATGTGACCAAGTTGTAGTCCAAGCAAAAGAGCAAATATTTTCAAGTCACCACAGATATTCTATTTGTATTCTTCATATTTGATTTTTTAAGGCACAAGTTTCATGCTCTCATAAGTTTCTTTGATATTGGCAGCATGAGCTAGTGCCACTGATGGAAATGCATTTCCTTTGTGGAGAAGCACAGCTTTCAAGCTAACTTTAGAAGGATCAATAAATAA